>REGO01000761.1:127432-172893 GCA_010120015.1 Rhombomys opimus
AAAAAAAAAAATCCGCCTGCCATTCTTTTTCTAGAAATTCTACTGGCTCATGTGTTCAGAGAATTATTACCTGAAAGTTGATAATATACTTTACCCTAAAGGCATCTGGTAACCATTGCACACTATTCTAGCTGCAGTCAGCCCTGAAGCCAGGTGGTTCATGGGCAGTAGATCCATGAACAAAAGCATATACACATACCTCGAGGGTGAGTGCACAGCTGGGAAGAGCAAAGTGCAAAGGGAAAAGGTATCCGAACTCCACTCTTCCATCCATATTTACTGGGGCTTTGCTGTCTGCAGAAGTTTGGCATCACCAGTTTGACACTAGCGGGTAGTATGTTTGCATATGAAAAAGCATGAATTTTCATGTCGGGCAAGAATTACTTATCTATAAAGTGAATGAGGTACTTAATTTTTCCATTGACTCCCTTTTCTGTAAATGAGAATAATATCATCCAATGCACAACGGTTCATAGATTAAACCAGGCATAACAGGATCTGGGCACAAAATACATGCTGTTACTTACAAAGTCATGGTCATAAATATAATTCCTATACAGGGCTTTAAATGAATTCACAGAAACCACACAGCTCCAAATTGTATTCTACAGCTTTAATGTTCACATGTCACAAAGCAATAAAGATGAAACTAGAGAAAAAAATGAACAAGGTGATTCAATAATATTCCTTTCTAAATAAATGCCAGCATGCAAGTACACACTTTAGAGCACACACAGAATACATATTCACCAAAGAAAAGGCTTCAGTGACTATGCATATTCCCGATTCCCAAGTGTCAACAGCCGTCCTTCCCACTGGGGCTACACACAGCAAGTAGGAGGGTCCTCAGGGACAGGTCCCACACATACACATACTACCAGACTTGAGAAAACAAGGAATTAACAGGGAACTACAGAGAGCACAAGAATTCTATACTACAGGTATTCAGGGTGGAGTAAGTATCGTGTGTGTGTGTGTGTGCGTGTGATGCGCACACAGCATGTACACATGTTTATGTGGATGTGTCAATCGCACATGCACTTCAGTATGTGAGCAGGAACGCATGCATGTGAAAAAGCACTCATACAATTCTGGAATTTTTGTTATGTAAGTAGTTTTTCAATCTAAACTTCCTGAAAAATAAAGTGCATGTAGAGGGATTTGCTGCTCCTGCTCAGCAGTCCTGGGTGGTCTTCCTGCTGTGGCTAAGATATGCCCCCATGAGCACAGAGCTCACCACCACTTATGTTCGTAACTGAACCTGATGGATAAAACAGGACCTGCAAAAGAAAAAAAAGCAAATATAGTTTCTTACTTTCTCAAAGTTTTAAAAATATGGTTATTATAAGAATAAATTCTCAGCATCCAGAAAACTTAAAGTTTTCCCAAAATAATTCATCCCTAAGGGCTTAAGGGAGCCAAGAATTTGCTGTAATTTCTAACTACATCTGAAAATTTTTATTTGTTCCCTCCAGGGATGCACTTTAGAGAAGCAATGCAACAGCATCCCTAGAAACTCTTCTTGCTCTCATTAAACAATCAAGAAGTGAAAAGTCAAAATGAAGATGTTCCCTCGTGACTAACCAAATATTTAGGAATTTGTGAACATGGTGAATATTTTCAAGGCTTTACTTACCTCTTTTTTTTTTTTTTTTTTTTTTTTTTTTACAGTGAGATGAGAAAGGAATACAATATACAGAGAGGTACAATTCTTGGCTGGCCTGGAGCTCCCTATGTAAACCAGGCTGGCCTCAAACTCACAGAGATCCACCTGTCTCCCAAACACTGGGATTAAAGGCATGTGCCAGTTCAGACTGGCCTTGAACTCCTTATACAGCCAAAGGTAGCTAGAACTTTTGATCTTCCTGCCTTTATCTCTTAAATTCTGGGATTTTAGACATGAGCCACTATGCCCACTAGTGTTAGGGATTTCCTGGTCTTCGTGTGTGCTAGGCAAGCATACTAACTGTGCTACTAACTAAGCTACATTCCCAGTCCTGGAAGAGCAATTATTTCTCAGTGGTAAAACCTAAGAACTCTTAAGGAAACTGGCATAGCTCTTATTCCTATTGTATAAGGAAGCTCTGGTCATAGACATAACTTCCAAGAAATGGACAAGGGAGAATGCAATGGTTCTTGAACATTTCTGGCTTCTGGAGATCCTCTGGAATCTAACAAAAGCCCAGCTTGGCAGTTAGGAAAATAATCATAGAAACACTTCTGAAGCACTTCAGGGAGTTGATGGGCCTACTGAAGAGCCCTTCTGTGAAGCTCAGGGTAAGGAGTTGGAGCCAAAGAAAGCATTGTTGCCAAAGACTGAATTTTAACAGAGCTGTTATATGGGGGTTACAACTCAAATTTACCCATTAGTGGCAAGGCAATGTGCTACACTGGGAAAGAATTATTTATAGTCATACGAAAACAAAACAAAACAAAACAAAGCAGATGCTGGAGAGATGATTCAGTGGTTAAAAGCCTGGCTGCTCTAGCAGAGGACCTAGGTTTGGCTCTCAGCACCCACATGGTGGCTCACAACCATCCTTAACTTATATCCTGGGGCTCTAACACCCTTTCTGAACTTCACAGACACCAGGTATAGGCAAAATATTCATACATAAAATCAATCTAAAATTAAAGAAAACAAACACAAAACCAAAAAATCAACAACAGGAGTAGGCCTTAAAGGAACATTTACCACCCACAAGGAAGATGTACTGGGACTAACAAGAGACCACATGGGCTTCTTCCCCTGGCTAGGCTCTGCATGCTCTCATTCACAACTGCAAATTAGGCCCAGCCTGGCCTAACTGGCCCCATTTCTGCAAATGAGCAAATGGAGGTTGGCAAGACTTTACAGTCACTTCTCCCAGGTCCTGGAGCTATGACTGAAACTCACATTCTCAAGGGCTGAGACTTTCTGGAGTAAATACTGAAGCCCCAGTACAAATTAAAACCTGCTAAATCAGACAAGCACTTGCAACCACAATTCCTTCCAGTGTTCCCTCTAGTATTCTGTTTTCTAGACTTTCACAATTCGGACTTAATAAATAAAGCAAATGTTCTGTTTTCTGTACTTCCCTCTTTCAGAAAACCAAAAACATTAATTAGAGAAAATGTTGTCAGGAGAGGGGGAAAGAAGGAAAGCAGATGGGGGGAGGGGGTTAATGCACACACACATACCAGATACTGCTTTAAACACAGGACTCAATTCTCTCAACAAACCTACAAGGTAGCTTCTACTGTTTTCCCCCATTTTGCAGATGAGTAAACTGAGACAAGTCAAAGAACTTACTCCCCACAGTGTTGCTACTAAGGTCCAAGCTGCTCCCCACCTAACAATACTGTCTCTGCACTTGACATTTCTAGTCAGAAACAACATCCAACCTCCTGCAGAGCAACGCGTGATGCATAATCATACAGGGTCAATTCTGTCTTCCCTAAAGTTATTGTTCAACTGACTGCCAAAAGCAGAATGAAAAAGGATCGAAACTCCCTGATTTCAGGCTTGTACAACAATCTCGACAAGAGAAAAGGCATAAGGAAAGGTCGAAGTGTAGTTAGAGGTCAAGGGTGGAATGCTCATAGGACGTTGAGGGTTCCATTCCCAATGCAATCAATCAATCAATATAAATCAATACATAAAGTGAACGAAGGAAGGAATGAAGGAAGACATGAACAAACGAACAAACAAACGAAGCATAAAAAGGAATACCTCAAGCTGCATTTTAACCTTCATATTAGTGTGTGTTAATTAAAATAATGGTTCCATAACCAGAGAGATTTGAAAATGGTTGAGTAAATAGGCTTCTTCTCTACAGGACTTCTCAAGCTATGAGCACATCAGCATACTTCCTAGATTGTAAAAGGATAAACGAAGCAACCGCACAGCAACTCCCACTCATCTGACCATGAAACACTTCATTCAGGGAACATCTTGAGAAGAAGCATACTCGTGAATTGACATGATGATTAGGAATTGCAATCCAAATCTGGTGACCAGTATCCATGGCAAGGTGAGGCAAAACACAGCAAAGGAGCATCACTGTGCATCCCTACAATGTGATAGGGAGTTAAGAGAAAGGACAGTTTTGAAGGGAAAAGATGGGCATAGCTTTGGACTGTCTGAATTAGAACTGTCTAAAAGACCGTCCATTCACAAAACAGTTGAAAACAAGTCTTATATATCTGTACCCATGCTCACAGAAGCATCATTAACAGCAGCTTTAAGGAGGAAGCAACATAAATGCCTGTCTAGGCAGATGAACAACAAAAAAGGTACACATGCACAATACACTAGTATTCATTCTTGAAAATGAAGGAAATTCTCATATATAAAAATATGGAAGCACTCTGAGAACATACGTCACATTTGAGTAAAGTATGCCACTTATAAAATGACTAACATGTATGTCTGGTTCCATTTATGTGAGGTGCAATAAGGAACTCGACAGACTGCTGGGGTGTGGTGGGGTGAGGGAAATGTGCAGTCACTGTTGAGTTAGCAGATGCAGAGTTTGCATTTTCAGGAAAAGAAGAGTTCAGAGACATGTTGGTCTGTGCAGCTGAGCTCTGTTCAGTCTACTATTACGCTGACTGACCGCTGTTGGTTCCTGCTGAGGAACAAGTCAGTAAGTAAGCCATGCTGCAGCCATGGCTTTTAAAAGTACTGGAAACACACCAGTGGAACCCAAGGTGGCGGTTCACTGAATTAGAATCACATTCACCAGCCACGACGTGACGTCGCTGGAGAGGCGCGTGCCGACTTGATCAGAGGCTCAAAGAAAAGAATCTGAAGGTGAAAGGACCAGTGCACAGGCACTGAGACTACTAAAAGAAAACACCTGTGGTGAAGGTTCTAAGACATGGGATTGTTTCCAAATGAGAATCCACAAGCAACTCATCGACTTACATAGCCCTTCAGAGACTCTTAAGATTACTTCCCTAAGTATTGAACCAGGACTGGAGGGCAAAGTCACCACTGCAGATGCCTAAGTCAACTATTTTAATAAACTGACTTAATGGGGGAGGTGATAAGACACTTTAGAAAGTTAGCATGTCAATTTTTATGTTCTGTTTTAACACGATTTCGTCTCTAAAATTTTTAAACTACCATGTCAAGATATGGTAAACATTTGTAGAGTTCAGCTGTCTAGAAGCCTTTTGTGCCATGTTATTCTGTTAACAAAACGACCACAGATTACTGTCTGACTCCTACATACAACTGAGGTTCAACCAACCACTGTCTACCTAGAATACCCAGGGAGAACAAAGGAAAGTGTTCCAGAACATGAGACCACTGAGGGACAGGACTCATCATTCTGGAGCAGCTCTGACTAAAAGGTTCTGAAAGAAAGGTTCACACGATTCTCACTGTGGCAGGAATCGAAATCAAGAAAAAGGAGAAAAGATATCACCAGGACCCCAAACCTGAAAGCCCTCCCACCTGGAAGCCACAGAGCCTGCTCCTCCCTTCAAGAGGTTGTCTGACATTCAAATCTTTAAAATGTGCCAAAACAAGCAGCACATGCAAATACACTTGCAGTTTATATATAGATTTTTTTTTACTTATTTTTATTTTATGTATATTGTAGTTTTGTCTACATGCTAATCTCCAGGTCCCCTATAACTGGAATTACAGACAGTTATGAGCTGTCATGTGGGTGCTGGGAAGTGAACCTGAGTCCTCTGGAAGAGCAGCCTGTGCTCTTAATAGCTGAGCCATCTCAAAACACACATACATATACATACACACACACATACTGGGGGATGGTTTTGTGCACTGGGTATTTAGATGCTGATTTCTGTGCCCAGAGATCTGGTTGCAGTCTGCATATGGGCACTATCATTATCATTGAAGAATCTCCTGTCACAATATTGTGTAAAAAATTACTCTCATCATCTCTGATTGGTTAGTAAAGAGCTGAAGAGCCAATAGCTGGGCAGAAGAATTGAAGTAAAGAGAATCTTCCCTTGCTGGGGATTACAAATTACTTCTGAAAAAAAAAAAAATACATGGAGGAGATTTTATTAGTTATCTAAGATATGAGATAGGTCTGCAGAAAATTCTACCATAGAAGGTACAAATCAGAAGAGACCAATTAAGAACTCTTAATGGTTTTCAAAAATGGTTGGGAGATATTAATTGGCTAAGGCCCAATTTATCTCTAACCTTACAAGGTGATAAAGACTTAAACAGCCCAAGAAAATTATCAGCTGAGGCTAGGAGAGAATTAGAGCTGGTAGAAAAGAAATTACAAGATAACACATGTGGACCATTTAGATTTAAAGCTAAACTGTATTTTAGTTATTTTTGCCTTCTACTCATTCTCCCATAGGAATTCTTATGCAAAGAGAAGATTTTATCTTAGAATGGCTATTTTCAGTCCACAGAGTAAAATATTAAAGAACTATATAGAAAAAGTTTCTGAATTGATTCTGAAAAGAAAAATGACATGTCGATAAGCAGGAATAGACCCAGAATTTGTGGTACCTTTTACTAATGTTGAAATTGCCTCATTATGGGCAAATTAACATTGGCAAAGAGCTTGCAGTAATTTTTGGGGAGAAATTAAGAACAAATACCCTAAAAGCAAGCAACTTCAGTTTATAAAAAGAACTAATTGGATTCTCCCTCGTATATTAAAAGAGACATAAATTTACAGAACCCCCACATTCTATACCGATGCAAATAAATCAAGAAAGACAGGTTAAAAGTCAGAAAAAACAAGTAAAGTAGCTCAAAGCCCTTATGATTCAGTTCAAAAACCAGAGTTGTGTGCCATTCTTACAGTATTATATGATTTTCCTGAATCTCTTGATATAGTTACTGACTCCTGTACGCAGAAACACTTGCTCTGCATATAGAAACTGCTGAACTTATTCAGGATAATTCAGAATTAACTTCACTATTTATTCAACTACAACAAGTGATCAGAAATAGAAATCATCCACTGTTTATAACACATATCAGATCCCATAAGGGTCTACCAGACCCTCTAGCACAAGGTAATAATGAAATTAATCTGCTATTAATAAGAAATGTGCTAGAAGCTTCAGAGTTTCATTAAAAATACAGCCAAGGCTAGAATAGGGATTCTTCTATTACTTTGCAACAAGCCAAGGAAATTTAAGAAAGTGTCCTATTTGTTCTGTGTATAATGAAACCCCATTATCCACAGGAAGTAACCCTAAAGATACCCAGTGAAATAAAATTTGGCAAATGGGTATGTTTCATTTTGCAAAGTTTGAAAATTAAAATATGTGCACCAAACAACAGACACATATTCAGAATTTCAAGGAAATCAAGGATTTCAGGAGTTCTGAAAGGGCTGATTCTGTAAAAACACATTTATTAGAAGTTCTGGCTTTTATACAATGCTGGGTGGAGTCTTTCAGAGGCCCTCCGTGGTAGGCTCCTATCCTGTTTCCTATTTTCTCCTTCTTCCAATGTCCATCCCGTTTGCCTTTCTGAGTGAGGATTGATCATCTGACCCAAGGTCCTCCTTGTAGCTCACCTTCTTTAGGTGTTCAGATTTTTGTAGGTTTATCCTATGTTATATGTCTAATATCTACTTATAAGTGAGTATATACCGTGTGTGTCTTTTTGTTTCTGGGATACCTCATTCAGGATGATCTTTTCTAGTTCCCACCATTTGCCTGCAAATTTCATGATTTCCTTGTTTTTAATTGCTGAGTAGTATTTTATTGTGTAAACATACCACAATTTCTGTATCCATTCCTCCATTGAGGGACATCTGGGTTGTTTCCAGGTTCTGGTTATTACAAATAAAGCTGCATAAAAAACTTTGGGCAGAGTGCAAGGAATCTTAGGAAAGAAGGGGAAGATAGTAAGACCTGGAGAGGACAGAAGCTCCACAAGGATAGCAAAAGAACCAAAATATCTGGGCACAGGGGTCTTTTCTGAGACTGAGACTCCAACCAAGGACCATTCATGGATATAACCTAGAACCCCTGCTCAGATGTAACCCATGGCAGCTCAGTATCCAAGTGGGTACCCTAGTAAGGGGAACAGAGACTGTCTCTGACATGAACTCAGTGGCAGGCTCTTTGATCACCTCCCATGGATGGGGGAGCAGCCTTGCCAGGCCACAGAGGAGGACAATGCAGCCAGTCTGGATGAGATGGGATAAGCTAGGGTCAGATATAAGGAAGACCTCCCCTATCCATGGACTTGGGGAGGGGCATAGAAGGAGATGAGATAGGGAGGGTGGAATTAGGAGGGGAGAAAGGAGGAGGCTACAGCTGGGATACAAAGTAAATAAACTGTAATTACTATAAAAAATAAAAATTAAAAAAGTTCTGGCTATTATGGGAATACCTGTACAAATTAAAACTCACAATGTTCCAACATATGTCTCTAGTAAAATGAAGCATTTTTTGACATATGGTAACATAAAGCATATTATAGGCATACCACACAATCCTACAGGATAAGCAGTTGTAGAATATAGTGGAAGTTTTGGATTCTTTAAAAACTCAGTTATGTTATGACATTTTTGTTTTACTCCCAAGTGTGGGAGTTTTTGTTCAGGCTTTAGTTTGTTCACAGCTGATAACTGTCTTGTGGGGAGCACCATCTTTGTCATCTGGTGCCAGTCTGCCCCACGCAACTTGCAGAGGGGCGTGGTCTAGGCCTCTGAGAGATAGAAACAGGAGAGCCCTGAAAGAGAAAGTGTGGTGTGCGGTATGTGGCAAATGGCAGTTTGGAGAGACCAAAGACTGATATTATGGCAGTTTGAAGCAGACAGACGGAGACTTCAGGGCGCATCAGCTTGGAGGAGTCTGCTTGCTACTTTTGCTGCTGAAGGAGAATTGGTAGAGCCCTAAAAGAACCAACCCATCGACCCTAAATAGACAGAAGTAAAGGGATTTGCATCTCTTCTCCCTGCTAACCTTCTCTCTCCTACCTAGGGTTGGAAGGGAGAAGCTTTAAGGAACTCCAAATAAAATAGAGTTTAAAAAACAAGCACAACAGTAGATAAATCTAATCGCACTAAGAGACGCTTAGCAAACAGTAACAGATTATATAATACTTTATTAATTTGAAATTTTTAAATGTTAATGAGCAAAAACTACAGCTGCTGAGAGACATTTCATGGAAAAAAAACTGCTGAACAAAAATCAACCTGTTTATTTTAAGGATGTCTTAAATTCAGAATGAAAAGCAAGAAGTGTGTTACCTTGTGGAAGAGTTTTTGCCTTTGTTTCAAAGCTATGAATGCCTTTAAAATTAATAAAGACTGACTATAGGAGACCTCCTGACTGAAGACATGAAGAAAGAAACAAAGAAGAACAACAAAAAGTAACATAAAGTGCTGATCCCTCTACATGGAAACAGCTCTGAGCCTGACTGAGAAATCAGAAAGTGTTTCTGCATAGCAAATAAATCTTGTTGGCTACAGGATCCTCAGGACTTATCATGCCATCCTTTCATATGACATGGCTAAAATTTTGTATTATTTGGTTATACAGTCCAAACGAATCTATAAGGAAAGACAGATGCTTTTCTTGCTCAAACAAAGAACAGAGAATACTGTATATTCCATACATGTATTAACACAGAAATGTATATTAGCTTTACAAGCTTATATGTTTACAGAGCAAAAGAATCAAACACCAAAGAAGACAAGTAGCCCAGAAGATGATTCAGCCTCAGACTGCCTCAATAGCTGTTTCCTCAAAAACCTACATCCAAAAACACTTCTATATGGCTAGCTAGATCTTCCAGCATCACAGACTGCTCCAGCCGGAACTTCAGTTAAGCCCTGCACTTTTTCCATCACACAGAAACTGGACAGCAAATAGCTAGCTCTCCCAGGACTTGGCCTTTATCCCAATTTTCTTGGGGCCCCCAAAAGAGAATACTGCCCATAGATAGCAGGAAGCAAAAACTAGGGTGGGTGGGTTTTGGTCATTTGGTAGGTGATGAATGTTTGTTATCATTAAAGAGCCATTGGTTACAACTTGATAATGGTCTTGGTCAGAGAGGAGACAAAGTATAAGAGGTTAGATCCAGAGGTCTATTTCCTTTTCTTTCTCTCCTATCTAATGCTGGGGGGAAGGGGGGGGGGAAGGAAGGGAGGGAGGGAGGGAGGGAGGGAGGGAGGGAGGGAGGGGGGGGGGGGGGGGGAGGAAAGAAAGGATGAAAAGAAAAAAGGGGGATATGAAATGATAAGATAAAAGGATAGATTTTTTAATCTACTTTTAAATTAAAAAGGATTCCATAAGCCAAAAAATTTTACATTGGTATGGATCTTTGCATATTGATATAAACTTAAAAGTTATTTTTGTTATAACAAACTGTATATATGTTTCAACTCTTATATAAGGAAGTCTACCTATGCAATTCATTTAAAAATGTAATGAAGTTCTAGTCCTTGAGAGCTGCTATTACAAACTGTTTAGGAGAATTAAGAAATGCAAGTTAATAGTCAATCAAATGTATGACCATATTAGATACTAGTTTAGTTAATCACAAAATAAGCTTTACTTAACCTCTTGTAAATGTTTTTAATGTTAACCAGATAGTAAATATATAGAAACAAGCAACGTTTGACTATTCACATATACTACAGATAGATGGTCTTCAAAAACCTCAGTGATCTACAGATTATGGCACTTGAAGATGTTTTGTTAATAAAAGACCTTTTTGACATGAGGCATGTCAGCTCCTGACAGCACCCCATTCTACTTCAAAGAAGATGATGGGAATCAAAGAACCTCCAATGAAGTTCGCTTCAATTGTGGCAAGCTAGTCACTGGGCAAGAAACTGCTCATGCTTCAACTGCAGACAGCATGCTGTCCAAGCTGAACAAGCAGGACATGCAGGAAAGTCGACTGTCAAGCTTTGCCAAGACAAAGTAGGCAGTCCTTCATAAGTCCTGCTTCACAAAAAGGTCTGTCATATAATGGGCCAGAAGGCAAAAGATGATGCCCCAACGTTGCTGAGGAATCTTGGGTGACTATCCAGGCAGCCACTGTCTCTGTGATTTCTATAGTTTTGGAAGCTGCTTGCTCTGTACTTCCCATCTACTCAAGTAATAGTTATCCTTCTCAAGTCTCTGATGGGCTTTAAGACTAGATAGCTCTAATCTCACAATTAAGCTTAAGTTGTTTACGATTTAAAAAATGTTTTTAGGTCCAGGTAGATGGTTATAATAAAAACTGATTTAAGTACAGAACTTTGAACTCACCAAGATAAGACAGATAATAGAGTACTTTCTCCAAGATATTCCAAATACAAATGAACTGGACATTGTGAATGTAATTCTTACCTGATAGTCTTCATAACTGTTCTATTGTATATCACTTATTATTATAAAAGAAAGAAACTTTTATTTAAGTAAAAGAGGGAGATGTTGGGGAATGGTTTTGTGCACTGTGTATTCAGATGGTTAATTCTGATCCTAGAGATCTGGTTGCAGTCCAGATGTGGGCATTGTCATTATCATCTCCTGTCTCAATGTTATGTAAAAACTGTTCTCCATCATCTAAAGAGCTGAACAGCCAACAACTGGGCAGGAGAGTTGAGGCAGAACTTGAAGTCCCAGGAGAGGGGGTCCCAGGAGCAGAGAGAGAGAAGAAGGTTGCCATGAAGAGATGGCCAGTAGGAGGTCACCTTGAGAAAATCGCCGTAAGGACATAGATGGAGCAGAAGCAGCCAGGATGAGACTCAGCTGTCAGGTAATGGGGCACATGGCTGGCTAATAGGCCAGGTCAGCAAAACTGAGAATTTGCCCAGCTGTATAGTGCTTAAGGCTTGTTAATAAATGTACTAGTTCTCGGTGTCATGATTTGGGAGCTAGAGCAGGCATAGAAAAACCACACTTTTACTTTTACACACACACACACACACACACACACACACACACACACGCTTGCAGTCTTTAGCTTAAATACAGCACTGCTCTTCAGAAACTTCATCCTTCAGTGGTTGTCAGAAAACTAGAGAACATTTTGCCCCAACACACACTGCTGTATACATGGTGAAGTTTCCAAGTCAACATACAAAAGACCAAGTTAACACTAGGTATCTGAAATACCAGATCTCTGCCCTGCCAAAGCAGAAAACTGAGTTACAGCTAGAAAAGTAGGAGTAATGGTATCATCTCAAAACCAATACAACATAAGCTAGAAGGGTATGCCGAATCTCAAAGGGGGGTACCTCAGAACATGAAGGGTCAGTCTGTTTGATTCACTGTTGATACACTGCAAAACTCAGAACCTCTAAATATCAACACACCCATCTTACAGATGACTGCTCTCCAAGTATTTAACACAGAGAAAGAAGCACTCACCAAACAATAAGGCACTTCCTATTTTTCCTTAAGAGAGGGTCTTTCTATTATGTAGCTGTAACAGCATGGTCTGCTGCTTCATATCTGATTGTTAATTAATTTGCTACCCAAGCTCTGTTTGCTGTCTTTTATAAGCAGACACTCACATACCTCAAAATAATGTTTGTAACCTTGCCTAAGAAATTATTCCTAATTGGCTGATTAAAAGGCCTAAACCTGGGCAGGGCAGAAGGAGGTAGGCATGGCTAAGGTTCGAGAGCTTTGAGAACAGGAGGATCATAGGAAAGAAAAGGACACAAGTACCAGTAGAGGAAGGAAGAGGAAGCCACGATGGGTTAGTATAGACAGGACACATGGCAAATCGGCATGGATGAAGGAAATGGCCCAGACAAGAGAATAAGTATTTATGGAATTATGGATAGGAGATAGCCCAGATAGAAATTATTAGAAAAACTGGCCAGAGAAGAGAACTAGGAGGTAAAGGTAGTTTAGAGGATTAATATCTGCCCTGAGCCAGATATTAATAAGGTGAAATAAGGCTATTCTAAAATCTATTGGGTATCTGTGTCTCCTATTGATTATAACGGTGGGTTAAATAATACTGCTATAATAATTATAGGGCTAATAATAAGCATTATTAGACAATACCATTAAATTAACAACAACATGTAGCTCTGGCTGTCTTGAACTCACAGAGAGCCACATGCCTCTGCTTCCCATGTCCTGACATTGAAGATGAGAATTTACCAAAATACAGAACTCATTTTAAGACAATTAAGTAAACCCAAATAGCATGTCCCCAAAAAACAAAAAACAGAAAAGAACAAGAAAAGGAAGAAAGAGAAGGATGTAAGAAAATGAAGAAAGAAAAGAAGGAAAGAAAGAAATTGGGGGGGGGGGCAGGGACAGGAACAAAGACTGAGTACGTTAAAGGGGTCCTACCAAGAATGGTAGCAGTACCCATTATGGCACTTAGGCCGAACGACTCAGGAAACAAACTGAGCCCAGGCATTCAGGGCAAACAAATACTACAAACACATACCACGTACATTTTCAAGAACCTAAAACTACTTCATAAACTTTAGGAACATGTTTCACAGGTTCAATTTTAAATACCAACACCTACCAGTGAAAAGCTAGTGGTCTGTTTACGCCTCTAAAAACTTCCATCAAGAACCTACTCTCTGGCTCTTACAAATATTAAATAACAAATGCAAAGCATACATCCCACAGAGGCAGGCTGAGAACTCCCTAATCAGAGCATTATCCTCAAGCTCCCTTTCTCTGCAGCTGGGAAGACAAGACAAGCCTCAGACCTGGGAGACAGGAGCTACCAAGTACTCACTGACCTGCCTATCTCCTGTTTCACCCAAAATATTGATCCTTTCACACCATGTTACTGCAGGTGGCAGAAACCAAGGTACAAAAATTCCTTAGCTCCCTCTCCCATTGTTTCTGTGTTGTTGAGGCATCAGGTATACTGTTACACCAGTCAGTGCACTGAAACAGGAATTCCCCGTTGTCTAATCCCAGCTCCAGCCTCTAAAGGATGACCTCAGACAGACACACTCACAAGATTCTGACATGGTTAAATTGTTGCCTCCTTTCCAATTTGAAAGAAAGAGCTCTAGCAGCATGTATGTGGAAAGAAGCATGACTCTGAGATTAGACATGGGGAGAATTCCCCGGGAGAAGAGCTGCTCTGTTCTGATCTGTTTGCTACCTTGATACTGATAAAAGATAGTAAGGAAAAAAGCAAGAAGACAAGAGTCCAACATCAGCTGTCCTCTGATCTCTCATGGTCATAACATTGCCAAACAAAGCACTGATTTCAGCATCAAAGGCCTTTAACTGTTCCATGGCCCACAATGGCACCATGTGCTAGCCAGGAAAGCCGGCACCATCTGCCCAACTCTTAAGAGCCCTAGTTTAGTCACCTACCATGACCTAGTCCATGACCCCAACGCACATGCTGCCCTATAATTCCATCACCCAAGGAAGGGAGACAGAGCTGAAGATACCTATGTAAATATTAAAGAACCACTAATTAAAAGAAGGATCCATCATCCTAGGGAGATGGCTCAGTGTTTAAAGCACTTACTGTCCACACATGATGACTGGAGTCCAGATAACCAGAAACTCACATAAATGCCAGATGAGCATGATGGTCCATATATAATTCTAACCTGGGAAGGCAGAGACAGGAGCTTCCCAGAGCAAACTGGCTATCACGGCTTATCATACAGCTAAGTTTGGGGTTGATTGAGATACCTCAACATCAACCTCAAGCCATGTATGTCACCCTACCACACACACAAACACACACACACAAACAGGCCAAAAAAAAAAAAAAAAAACATGTATCCACACAAATACATATCACACACACATATGTGATATATACATCAAAGCTGAAAAAAAAAGAGAACCTAACATCTGACAATCTAATAGAAAGACTGATGCAAAAATTATTGTAAAAAAGTTATAACAATCAAAAACAAGCCAATAACTTAACTTTGAGCTTACTGGCAAGGAAGTACAATCAATTACACAACATATTTTTTTTCTTTTTGGTTAATAAAACTAAAGCATATCAATTCCTCAGAAGGAATATTAATATTTTACCTGAAATTTATTTAAGCCTTCAAAAAAAAAAATCAAAGATACAACCAAAGTCTTCCAAAATACTTTGTAAGCCTTCACAAAACTGAACCACTTTATACAAAACTCAATGACGGTACTTGCCCAGACTCCTTGCAGTAAAATGCCCATGCTTGAACTTCCTCATACAGTATGCTATATCCTTCACAGAGTTTAGCACTTATTCAGTGAAGTCTCTGTAACCCCTCAAGGAGAGACGTATTTGCATAAGGCAGTTCCCTTCCTCAGCAACCTTCGACCATACAACAGAGATTAAGTCTATAAAGAACCAAATTCTGGGTACAGTGGGATGGGGAGCAGCTAATGGAGAGCAGAGGCAGGAGGATCCCTTGAGTCCAAGAATTCAATACCTTTGGCAATAAAAACCTATGGGGGGGGAGGTAAGTTGAAGTTATCACAAAACATACCTATGTGGAAAGTTGGGGCTGTTTCTCACAGGACTTCAAAAGTTTGGAGCTCCAGAAATCCTAGGACCTCAAGCAAGCTTCAAGAAGATTATTTGCTGTCTGCATGGAAGACAGACTAGGAAAGATGTCTGGACTGAGGAGAGAGAGAGTAGAGGTGAGCAGCCCAGAAAAGAAAAGCCAACTGCAAAAGCAAAGTCTGAAGGCTGTGAAGTCCCTGAGGGCTGGTAAATCACAGCTGGCAAAAAGGTTCAATCCTGAGGAAGGAACATCGCTAGGAAAGGATGGTGAAAAGAGAAGGGAAAGATCAGCCTGAGCAAAGGCCAAATCTGGCCTGCCACCTCTTTGTATAGACAGAAATTAAGAGGCTTTTATATATTTAAGACAAATAGAAACAGATTAGTGTCCACATACAACTGAAACATTGGACTGTCGCATGCTGGTTTACGCATTGCCCCAGTGTTTGCTGGAATGCCACAAAGGTAGAAGCCAGCACAGACTGTGTGGCCCCTAGATCTGAGGAAAACGGTATTAAGAAAAGCAGAGAAACTGTCCATCAGTGCGGCAACAGGACAGAAAGAGCTGGCATCAGTTTTGCTGCACTCAAATATGAGGTGTCACCGGCCAGGAGATCCAACATGATACAGGAATTACCCTGAGTGAGAATGCAGGTGGTGCTTCTGCGCCCCTCCTATCACCTTCCCCTAGATCTCCTTGCTTCTCCACTCCCTTGCTTCTCCACTCACCTTCCAGGCCCTAGCTCAAACGTCATCATTTCCTCTGAGATATGACCCCATTCCCTACCCCTACACATTCTTTATTTCCTCACTAATATGCTCTACTCTGCTTTCTAACATCTGTAGTCACACTGAAATTATTTATTGACATGCTTAACATATAAGCATGCTTGCATCCAAGCCCTTGTCACAAGTGCCTATGCCTCTTGTCCCCTGTGCTTTGAACAGAGGTGAAATGGCTCAACCAGTGTTTGGGAAAGTAAAGAGAAGAGAGGAAAAGAGAAAAAGAAAAATAACTGGGCCTAGGCAAAAATGGAACATCTACATGCTTTACAAAACACATGCACAGTGAGGAGACTCACTGGGGGAGGGGAAGCAGTCAGAAGAGGAAAACAGACACTGTGCCGCAGACATCAGATGACAGTGGGCTGGGGGCATCTGCCAACAAGGAGCTTTTACATAACAAGGGCACCAAAGAAAAAAGGTGGCAATACGTGACTGAAAGGCGGCTGTTGATCTCAAGGAAGCAATCTGGACTATGAAGATAGCAGTCTGTTTGCAAAGGGTTAAAGAACGAGTGGGTGGAGGAAAGGAAAGATTTCAAGACCTCTGTCAGCAGACTAATAGAAGTACACAGAGAAGGTGCCCAGGAGCAGCAGTGAGAAGTAGGAACTATGTTCTTTTTTAATTTTTTTTCAAGCAATGATACCGTCACAGTTTAGAACCTTCAACTTCCTCTGCTATCATTCTAGAAAGCCCAAAGTAACATGGACGATAACACACTGCCTGATCAAGGGCCCATCTAGCTCACAACCAGCTTCCTCTTCCTCTCTGTATACAGTACAGGATGTCCGTCCTACCTCGGAGCCTTTGCATATGCTGTTTCTTCTAGCTAGAAGTGTTTATTTTGCATGTGTGCCTGCATGTGTGTGCAAATGTCCGCGTGTGTGCATGGTGGCCAGACGCTGACACCAACGTCTTCCTCAGTCACTCTCCACTTTCGTTTTCTTTTTTTTTTTTTTAAACACAAACACACACAACAAGAGAGAAAGAGACAGAGACAGAGAGAGACAGATGAATACATGTGGAAATCAGTGGACAACTTGCAGGAGTCCATTCTCTCCTTCCACCGTGTGAATTCTGGGTATCAAACTCAGGTTCTCAGGCAGCAAGCCCCTTTACCCACTGAACCACCTTCACAGGTAGAAAACTGTCTTAAAACTCCTAGCACAACCTCCGTCACATGTTAGACCTTGTACAAAAAACTTACTGTACAGACCCCGCTCCCTTCATCTTAGAATCAACTAGACATCTCTTCTGACTCAGCATAAACATCACAAATACTTGTGTAACTGCTAAACTGCTGTCTTTTTTAGTAGCAAGGCACCTAAAGGATAGTCAGGCCAACTTTGTTTTCACATACCAGGCTCCACACAGAGCTGTTAAATCATGAAGTAAGTATAAAAGCTGAGAGCATCTTTATACTGGCCAGCTTGTGTATGAGAAGTGGCCTACTTCCTAAAGCCACAGCAAGAGGACTTTACTGTCTATGATCAGGATGATTCAACCTATGACGCCTCCTGTCTCCATCACCACCAGCACAAGCTCTAAAGACATCATTTTACAAACAGGTCTGCCTACGCCTCTCTGCCAGCAACCTACCAGCATGAAAGACTATTTTAAAGTCTACTAATTGAAAAAAAATTACTATAAATTATAGCCTCACTATGGTCAGAGAAAATTAATTATATTAACTATGCAAACAAGCCCACAGATATAATCATGGTTAATCAGTGAACTGCTGTCAGTTCTAATACCCTTAAGCCCTTTAGAGTGTTATTAAAAACAAATGATAGTTGCATTCGTCACAAATTATTATTTATACTTTGTGTCCTCGGACCAGCCTCCAAAATCCAATATAGCTGAAAGCATTATATCTAAGTTCATTATGTAACTCTCTCCAGGCAGTCTTTCCGCAAGGTCAGGTGGAGACTTTGCCCACTGCCCTTTACAGAATAGACTGGGGGTCTTCTGACTTTTTTCAATCTTAAAATTCAGCTGCATGTATATTGCTGTTAAAGCACATGGATAAGAACAGGGCCGAAGAGATGGATCAACAGGTAAGAGCACTAGCTACTCTTCACAGGACCTGGGTTCAATTCTTAGTGCCTACAGGATGGCTCACAACAGCTTGCAATGCGATCTGCCTCTGCAGGCTCCTGCATGCACACACTGCACATAAATTCATGAAGCAAAAATATAACATAGAAATTAACAAATCTTTAAAGAAATGTATAAAGACTGCTGTTCTAACCACATGTTCTGTTTTTTTTTTTTGTTTTTTTTTTTTTTTTATCCTTTTCTTTCTCTCACCAAGGGGAGAGGAGGAGGTTGTTTTTATTTGCTTGCTTGTTTTTGAGACAGAGACAAAAGCAGCCTGGGCCCACTCAAACTTTCTGGAGTTAACAATGACAATTACAGGTTACACTACAGGTGTACCTGGCTTGTTGTTTTTACAAACATCTAAATTCAATCAACCTATCCAACAAGAATATCACTGAGAATGAAATACACTTGAAATATGCACACACCTGTATGTGCACATTCACATAATTAGAAGGGACTGAATGTAATTTTCTATTTAGAGTAGATCTTGCTTCAGGAAAATATGATATACACACAAAGCAGAAACTGTAGAACGAGAAACAACACACATTTCAAAGTTCCTATAAATTCCTGTAAATCTTTAGGCAGCAAAGCTCCCTGGAGCATTATCTCCTTTATAAAATGTTTAATTTTGACACAACTCTAAAGACATGATTTTACAAACAGGTCTACCAGGGTCCACCATTGGCTGCATACATGGAATCAACAAAAGCTAAACAGCGCCTTTACACTAGGGCACTAGGGCTTCCAATGCCCTAGTGCATTCTTCCCAAATCTTGGACAGCTTCTACAGAACTTACATAAAAGCACATTTCTCATTAAAAAAATAAAATAAAATAAAGGAAAACAATTTATCCAGCATCTTGCATGCTGTATACAAACAAATTCTTCATCAATGTAAACTGCCTTTGTTAAGCATCAACACTTTTTTTTTTTTTAATTTACTCTCTGTTAACAGAAATCTTTCAAAACTACAATATATCAGGTACTCTTTGTTTGACATTTTCTGGAGACATGACACATCATCTTTAAACATTCTGAATATAGCTTGAGCTTTTTAAAAATTTGCCCAAAGAATATTTGCCAATCATTTTTAAAAGTTAAAAAGGGCATGATGTTGCATACCTGTAATTCCAGCAATCGGGAGGCAAAGGCAGGTGGATCTCTGTAAATTCAAGGCCAGCCTGGTCTACAAAGCAAGTCTAAAATAGCCAAGGCTACACCAAGAAACCCTGTCTCAAAAAAAAAAAAAAAAAGTTAAAAATAAAGCAACTAGAACAGTTTTATCTCTAAGTATGTGCCTGACATCTAAAAATTTTAGTAGTCTCTCAATCCTAAAATAATCTTAGAGGTAGATACTGTCTCTACCCCATTCTGCGGATAAGCGGCAGCCACAGCTTGTTCTCAGAGCTGAATCCAGACTCTGGGTTCAAAGCCTCCAAACCAGACTATTAACACTAAGAAAAGGAGTTGGAGAGATGGCTTACTGTTAAGAACACTGCCAGGGGACCAGAGTTCAGTTCCCAGCACCCACATTAGGCAGTTCAAACCCCCTGTAACTCCAGTTTCACAAAAACCTCTTCTGGCCTGTGTGAGGCCTGTTCAGTGTTACACATTCGCACAGATACGAACATCCACAGAAATAAAAATAAATCTTTACAGAAACAAAGGAGGAAAAAGAAAGGAAGAAAAGCAAGGCTAAAATGCAATAAGTAGATCTATTTTCTACTGGAAGTTTAATAAACTACCTGTCAGGCTCCTTAAATTTGGGTTCTAGACATAGATAGGGTCTTCCATAACAGCTGTTCCATCAATCCATTTCTGCAGTAAAGAAAAGGTTCCTCAGTTGGATTTTCATTCGAAGGAAACACCTCTAATGTGTCCTGAAGAAATTCTGAGAGCAGCTTCTTGTCCTGTGTCTGACCCCTACTTACACACCAGCTAACCCCTAAGCAAGGTGTATGAAGCGGCCTCTGCAGCTACAGACCTCAACTCTCCCTTCATTTCACTCACACTGTACAGCATAAGCCCTTCTGAATGCTTTTCTTGTCTTTACTAGTATTCACTGGCAAACTGTATGGTCACAGTGACAATTTCAAATTGCTACACTGTTCACCCTGGGTTCCCTCTCCAATAAGTGTCCCAGGCTGTTTACTCTGGTTATGGTCTCACTTTGCACTATCTGACTACTCCTCAATCATTAAGACAAAAATTAGCCCTGTGCCTCCAAGGATGTGTCTCCCTGTACCGCTCTAACTATTCCTATCTCTTAGGTTTCTTATATTTAATCTTTAATTGACTTAAAAACCAGTTAAATTGTCAGGGAACTTGATAACTTTAAAAACAACCTAAAATGGGTTTTGCTGCACTATGGGGAAAGCATATATGGACTTCTTGCCACCTAATTTGACTCTAGGCATTTCCTGTTTCCTGGCAGACTCCAGAGGAACTGATAAATGATGGATAAATGAAGGAAATTTGGTGTTTGGGAGAGGGAAAGAGTGGCATAGTACAAGATAGAAGCTAATCCTGTACACAATTCAGAGTGCTTCACAGTTCTTCCATTTGCTCATTCTACTCTTGAGCCCCCAAAACCTCAAATGCTCTCATCTTCTGCACTTAGCCACTGGACAGAGGCCACAGTCCCTGACCTCTTCCTGCTTACAGACTCAAGAGTTTCTGCTAACAAGCTGGCCCCAACTGCCTCACCTCCTCCTGCTCTCTCCTGAGAAGTCTAGGCTCTAATTAGTGCATGCGAAAAAGTCTGTCGCCAATCTTTATACATGCCCACCTTTGCTTCATGCCTTAGCTCACATTGTATGTCTCCCTAGCATCCCAGCCTACCTCAGAACAAGGGCACCCACACCCATCAAGAACCTACTCAAATGAAGCCTCTTCAAAAGCACCGGATGCCAGGTGTAGTAGTGTGTGCCCTGAGGAGCACATTTGGAGGCTGAGGCAGGAGTATTCCTTGGGCCCAGGAGCAAAACCCCAAGCCCATCTTTCTATGTGGGAAGTGTACACGCCTGCATATACATGGGGCATGTGTGCATGTCCATCATGGGGTAATCTCAAGTGTTCTTTATTTTAACACAGTATCTCAAAAAACAAACCCAAAACAATTCTAAGAGCCAGGAGTGGTGGCACACACCATTAATCCCAGGAGACAGACATATCTCTGTGAGTGCAAGGCCAGCCTGGTCTATGTAACAAGCTCCTGGATAGCCAGGGCTACATAGAGACTCTGTCTAACAAAGAAAGAAGCAGGGGATGGGGGGATAGAGGAGGGAAGATAGGCAGGCAGACCTCTTCCTCAGACCTGGAGCTCACCTCTTTGGCTAGCTTGGCTGGTCAGCAAGCCCCCGAGACTTTTTCCAGTCTTGGGATTACAAGCACATGCCACTGCACCCAGTCTTTCATGAGTCCTGGGGGTCAGACTCAGGTCCTCAACTTGCACTGCAAACACTCAACCCACTCAGCTGCCCACCAACTCCACCTCATCCCTTTTTTTAAAAAGCACTTGAAAGGCTATAAGCAGGGTCTAGCTCTCCTGAGAGGCCTTAACAGTCTGAATTTTCACCTCCGCTGTCACACCACTCATACTGTAGAAGCTATGTACAACAAGTTTTGTAATGGATGTTTTGGTTTCTTTGCATGTTATGAAAATATACTTTTGTTTTAATCCCAAGTGTGGGATTTTAGTTGGGCTATAGTTTGGCCACAGCTGTTAATTGTCACAAGCGGGGCATGATCTTTGCCAGCTGGTAACAATTTTCACGTGCTGCATGGAGAGGGACGTGGTCTAGGACTCTGAGAGGCCAAGAAAGAGAGAGGGTGGCAGCATTCTGGATTGAAGTTCGGTGTTGGTGTGTGGAGTGGAGCAGTTTGGAGAGACCAGAGATGGTGTGGAGTTTAGAGCAGACAGACGGAGAGAAACGCTTTGGGGTGCAGCGGCATGGAGGACACTGCTAGCTGTGTCTGAGGTTAACAGAGACTGGTATAGAGCCCTAAAAGAACCCCGTGAGCATAGCTAGCCGCGAGAGGTAAAGAGATCTGGACGCCCTCTCATCACTAACCTTTTCTCTCTTCTACTTGGGGGGGCTTTAGGGGGTGGGTGGAAAGGAGGCAGAGATCTAAACACCCCAAATAAAGTAGAGTTAAGGAAAAGTCCACTACAGGTGACTTTCCACTACAAAGTTTATTTCCATATGAGCTGTGTCTTAGCCATCTGCCAAGCACTTAGCAGATACCAAGAGATGTCTGAATAAAAAAATAATGAACTGATTTGTAATATATTAAAAAAAAAAAAAAAGCTACTCCTTAATCTTCAGTACCTCAAAGGAGTACTCTAAGGCTTGTAGAACATTGCACAACCACATGATCGGGCTTGCTCAGTCTACACGCATAATCTACACAACCAAAACTGGGTACAACCCTCAAAGTTTTTCTGCAGACTGCACACTCTATGAAGGCAGGGATTCCTGTGTGTTTTATTCCATTTATTCACTCTCTATTCGCTATTATTAGTGGAGGTCAATAAATATTTAATGATTAATAAATGGATAAACAAAATGCTGTGTGAACATGGATGTTAAGTAAACCAGTTACACAGATTTAAAATATCTCAGCAAATATCAGCTATCTTCTTACCAGAGGACACTTAAATGAATTTTCCTCTTGGTTCCTATCTCTAGTTCCAGCACATGGGGAGGCTGGAGGGGGGAGGATCACAAGTTTGAGGCCACAGTGAGTTCCAGACCAGCTTAGGCTAGAGGAATACCCAGTCTCAAAACAATTAATCTTTCTTCCTTTTGCTACTACTGTACATCTTGCCTTGAGACTAAGGGATTTATTTACTCTGAGTACTGAGGAGTGACGTGTGCTCTTCCCAGCTGTGAAGAACCACACATCATAAAACCTCAAGGGGATGCCTCACAGAAGGAAACCTAATGGTTTATTCTTCCTCATTGCCTCAAACTGCCCAAAGTGTTGAGTGTGCTTCAAGGCAGGAGCATTCACAGGAATTCTTTCCCAATCGCTGAAACCCCAGCCTCCCAGCATGGCAGCTGATTCAAACCATGTTACCATGAGACCGGAAGCTGCAGCGGTATACCTCTCTGAAGACAAGGAGAAAAGAAGCGGAGGAAGTAACAAGCAAAGGACTAAAGACAAGGCTTGGCACTTAGCACAAAATACATTAGTGCCAATGAGTCAGTGTCTCTGTACCTTGCATTGAAACGTTTTTTTTTTTTTGTTTTGTTTTGGTTTGGTTTTTTTTTTTTTTTTTTAAGAAAAGATCTCTTACTATCTATCTCAGGCTGATCCTAAGGTCAAAGAAAATGTGGTAAGAATGTGACTGCCTTTAAATAGGAAAGGCAATAAAGCATAGAGAGTGTTTTTTCTACTACTTTCTTACATTTTCCAATTTTTCTACAGTGAGTTTCCTCCTTGCCATGAGAAAATAAGCTTTGTGTTTAAAAGAAAAAGAAAACGTTCTACCCAGAAAATTAAGCACACTCAATAAATCCCTTCCTCCAAAAATAAAAATAAATGAATAAATCAGCAAGATTAAAGTCTCTCCCCCTGCTCGACGCTCAGCAGACACTGTACCTAACAATTCACTTACGAGGTTTCTTCACAGCAGCTGCAGTGTGTCTGTCCATGTGTTTCCATGCGTTATGCTTGCATTACTTACCTGGCTTCCCCACAAAGACTACTAAATAACCCCAGGAGCTTTCGCTTCTTTCTAGAACGGAAAAGCTGGTGCCAGAAATGAAATAACTTGCCACAACATGAGCCCCGATATCTCTTTTCTCACTTGGCACCCCCAAGCATGATCTCCCACATGAGCCCTCCTGACATCTTGAGTCAGGTCGTGCTCTGTTAGAGGAAGGGCTGCCGTGCGCACTGCACAGCACACCCACTCGCCGGACACTACCTTCCCCACAAGGCGTGCCTTCCAAAACTCACCAGAAAATATCAGTGTTTCCCTGAGCATGAAATTTTACCAAGCTGTTAACCACTAGTATGAAAGACTCGTTGAGGTTCCTTCAGGCACCTCCCCATTCTATGGCAAGGCTCCATGTGCCATTAGGCCACAGTACAGCAGAGAACATCAGAAGTTGCTTGCTCAGCTAGATTCTGCTTAACTCATTCCCTGTCCACTTGAAGTTTCCTAAATGAAAATTGATTTTTTTTTAATTTTTAAATTATTTTTTATTTTGTGTGCATTAGTGTTTTGCCTGCATATATGAGGGTGTTGGATCCCCTGGAACGGAGTTACAGACAGGTGTGTGCCACCATGTGGGTACTGGGAATTGAACCCAAGTCCTCTGGGAGAGTTGCCAGTGCTATTAACCACTGAACCATCTCCCCAGCCTGTGAAAATTATTTTTTTAAAAATTGCTTGCACAAATATGCACATCTCAGACAATAAATCTAGCAGCTTATCATCCTCTTGCTAGATTATACCAAGGACATAAAGCATAAGTGTGCTTAGTAAGAAAAAAGAAAATCTGATAGAAAACACAGATCATTGCAGTTTAGCCTGGTCATTGCTAAACTGCAAAATATTTCTGATTAATTGTTTATACTTCGTGTTCTCAGTTTAAAAATAGGTTTGAATCTACATATATTCTAAGTAGTTGGCTTCATTTGCGTTTCTCTCCAAATACAGGTAACTTCAAGTTATTCAGAAGAAACAGAATGCTGTCCCGGAGACAGCATTAATATCAGCAGTTTGTAATATGCTGTTGAAATTAGTCTTCTTTAGAAGCACTACTGTTTGTAAAGTCAAGCCACTCTAAACTGATGGATTTCACAGTCCTCTTTAGAAGCCCAGAGATTAAGGCAAACACATTCCTGTCAAAGCAACCCTATCCTCAAAACTCCATATCTTGCACTGGCTTTTTACAGCCAGTGTCCAAGTTAAAATGGTTTTATTGCCTAACTCCTCCTAGCACCTTAAATTTATAAAGGGTGGATATCAACTGGCCAGAAAGATAATGATCATCTGGTAAGCCAAACTGATACTAACACTTGCCTAAATTACAAGAAAATGGACTATGATTACATTTGGGGAAATGTATTACCTATTGTACCAATATCTAATTTATTTGCTTTCTAACATCATTTCCCAAAGCCAGTAAATAGTGTACTGTGACATGGGATTGAAACAGTTTAAACTAGCTGTATTCAATGTAAAGAATAACAGAGAAATCTGAGCAGCCTCCCTGCCTAAAAAAGTACAGCAGTGTGGAGAAACTGAAATATAGTACGAGTACCTAGTAAATGTGATACATAGAGTTAAGTTATAATTATTATTTATAATGTTCACACTTCCTCTAGGATGAGGTACCTGTTTCTTTCAACATGATCCAGATCCACACAGAAGAGACATTAACTCCATATTACAAAGCATGTTATATCAGAACTGTCTATGATGCTGGCTGGAAGTCTCCATTAACCTTTACCACAAAGTACAAAAAAACACATTGATCCTTCAATAAAAATCATTCCCTGGATGCTGGAACACTGAAGCTAGGAGTGAAATGACTTGCCACACATTGCCCCAAATCTTAGTTCACACATGAGCTCTCAACTTGGGCATTATTACTGACTGACATTTTGAGCCAGATCATACTTGCTTCACATAACCCCATATCCTAGTACTTGGAAAACATCAAAGTCTCCACAATCAAAAGCAAAGGGCAACAACAACAAAAATGCGGTTTTGAAAAGGGTGGAACAAAGATTTAATCGATATAAAATGTTCACCTTTTTTTTTTTTTAAGTTTTTCACACTACACCTATAGCCACACATAATTCAAATGTTTTCGTTTTAAAAGGAAGGGCAACACCCAAAGACTAGATAATTGTATCTAATTGTCTCCGCATTCTGCTTATTTAACGACTCAAGTTTTTATGCCCCGAAAGAAGTAATGGTAATGTTATACTGCCGTAAATAGCTACGACTGAGGTCTATGACTGGGGAGGAATTTTAACAGCCTGGATACTGATGTATCCAAGCAGGGTCAGAAGACAAGTCACAGCCATGAACTGACTATCCATTGGGGCACAGTCCTTGTCCCCGGGAAATCGGAGAATACACCTCCGAAGGGGGTACACAGACACCTGGCGATAACCACACCGCTGATCTAATCTCCCTAAAGAACTTCCTTCGTAAACACGCATCCCAGTACCCAGGGAGTGTCTCCAGAGGAGCGCCTACTGCATCTGAGGCTCCGGTGACGGCCGCGCGGAAGCGGTGTAAGGGGTTGGGGAGTCACACAGGCACTAGTGCCAGTTTCGATGACTCCGGTCCCGTTGGGTAGGACTTGCAGTCCCCCTCTCCCCGGTCCCTTCACCGATGGCCCTCCATCACTCTGCTTTCCGGCAAGCTGCGGTCCGGAGTTCCCGGGCGCGCCCCACGCAGTCCCAAACCCCAGAAAGTCCCCCTGCAAGAGCCGACCGGGCGGGACGCGGGCCACGACCCTCGCTGAGTCCTGCTGTCAGGCTGCTGCGGCGCCTGAGGCCGTCGGGCGCGCAGGCCGCGGGGCCATAAACAGGATGTCGGCGGCGCGGGCAGCTGTTAGCAGAGCGGCCTCCCCTCCCTTCCCGGCCGCCGCCTGGAAATCCCCGCCCCGGCCTCCCCGGACGTCCCGCTCCGCGCCCCCTCGCTCGGTGCCCGAGCTGGCCGCGGCCGCCTCACCTCCCCACGGGGACACTCACCACTTCCGTGTGCGCCGGGCCGCGCGGCTCCTCGGCGCAGCGTCCGTCCGGGTCGGGCGCCGGGCTGGCAACTCGGCCGGCTGTGCGGGGCCCGGCGTGGACACCCGCGGCGGAGCAGAGGCACCGGGAGGGCGAGCGAGGCTGGGCGCGGGCCCGCGGCGCGTCCGCAGCTGCCAGCTACTCCGCTTCTGCGGCGGAGGCCTGCGCTCCAGGACGCACCGGCGCCCCGCCCCGCCCCGCAGGCCCCGCAGGCCCCGCCCCCCGCGGCCCCGCCCCTGCTCACTACGCCCCCTTGCCCAGCCCACCTCCCGCGACGTCAGAAGCCGCCCCGACCGTGGGGCGGGGCCTGGGCGCCACGCCCCCATCCGGTCTCGCACACGCGCAGGCTTTCCAACCAGCTTCCTCTAACCAGCTTTTCACACTTGAACTCAGACTGGGCCTAACGGCACACTTCTCTAATCCCAGTACTCCGGGAAGCAGAGGCAGGAGGATCTTTGTGAGCTGTAAAAAAAAAAAAAAAAAAGAAAGACGCAAACTCACGCAGGGAATAAGGTCCTAAGTCGCCCGCTGAAGTGGCCTTAGCCCTTGGAGGCATTATCTCTGACCTACATGTTTACCTCCG
Organism: Rhombomys opimus; assembly: GCA_010120015.1. Classification (NCBI taxonomy): domain Eukaryota; kingdom Metazoa; phylum Chordata; class Mammalia; order Rodentia; family Muridae; genus Rhombomys; species Rhombomys opimus. Next base: position 155,071 of record REGO01000761.1, read on the forward strand.
CCCAGTCCTAGCCACGCCAGAGGAGGGCTCAGGAGAGACTTGCTTAGCAAGAACGTCAGTCACTTTGTCCTTGGCTGCGATAAAATATGTGACAAAAGCAAGTTAAGGAAGGAAAGGTTTATTACACCGTATGGCTGGAGTGGATATAAACCATCATGATGAGGAGGTCGTAATGACAAACTTGAGGTGGAAGGAAGAAAAGCGGATGAATGCTTGTGTTCGCTTTCTCCTGAGTATTACGCCCGGAACCCCAGCAGATGGAATGGATTTTATCTCCATTGTATTAATCTAGATAATCCTCAAGGACTCAGCCAACAAGATAACCTAGTCCTCATAACCCACCACAGGCCTGCCCGAAGTTTGTCTTCTAGATGATCCTAATCTAGATAATCCCCAAGGGTATGACCCAGGGATAACCTAATCTATATAATCGCCCACAGGCTTGGCTGGTCTCCTAGGTGATTTCCAAATTTGCCAAATTGCCATACCCAACCATCTTAAGGACTTAAACGGAAAACAAACCTCAGGCTTCGAAAGGCTTCTTCAGGCCTCGCCTCTGTTCTGTGTGAGAGTTCTCTGTAAAGGAACAGGGGATACAAACAAAGTATGGAAGAGTATAATAAGAATTAACTTCCATTGATACCTAATTTGTATCCAGTTCTTTTGATTTTTCACTAGTCATCATGTACACTAGGTTTAGTCTTATTTTATACACACACACACACACACACGTCTTATTCTATACAAAAAAAAAAAAAGAGTGTGGTTCAAGTATCCTCCCTCTGGCTTCTTAAACTGGTGGGGTATTCATCAGAAAAGACTGTTCAGACTTAGGTTTAAGCAAAAAGAAAATGTCTCTATTAGCTGGCCAGTGACTATTCTGAATGTTCAGGATCCCAGTGTAGCCCTGAGCTTTTCTCAGGGCGAGCTTTTAAACACACACACACACAAACACACACACACACACACACACACACACACAATGTCCTGAGTTGACGTACTTCAGTTAACATAAACAGTAAGGCAGAATCAGAACTAAAGAAGCAAAATAAAACAAGCTTAGTGGACTCAGAGACTTTCCCATAACTATGGACTTTGATGGATTTAGTCTTTATCTTCACTTTTGGCAGGTGGTTCTGTTTACTTGCTGAGTTTTACAGCCTAAATGGCACTTCTATCATGGAGTCAGTTGTGCTAAGGTCCGAGGGCCTGCTAATGTCTGGTTTCCTGTTATAAAACTGTTGGTCTTCTCGTAATTTAGTGTGGGATGCTCACAAAACCGTCATTAAGTCAAAGGTTTCTAAAATGTGCAACAACCAAAAGTTAATTTCATAATTAAAAATAAGGAATCCGAGGTATTTCTAGCCATGCCTGCCCATTGTGTCCAAATATGTCATTACAGCCTTGGTTCTGAACACACAAGTGCGCTCTGACCTGTGTGTGCTATCACGTACACAACACCAGCAAACAATGCCCGGACCACCTTGGCTCGCATCTTATGAATTGTGCTATTAATATTTACTTACTTACTTATTGCTATATATATATATATCTTGCTATTCTTGTGGAAACGTTTGTCATGACAAAGACTTTGGCTATTTCTCCACTTATTCCACACCATGAACCAAACTGGTACATGTCTGGATTGGATTTTGTTAAATTGACTTTTTTTTTTTTTTTAAACTGGCTGATTAGAGGCTGACAAGGTGGTAAGACTGTCAGCAAGCTTAATACTCTGATCTAAATTCCCAGAACCCACATCATGGGAAGAAAGATCTGACCACCAAAAGTTGTCTTTTGACCTTCACATGTGAGACCTCGTGCATGAGTTCTCCCCCAATACAACAAAATAAATAGATGTTAAAATTAAATTAAAAATAAAAGTGCTGGTTCAGTTACTCAAGGTTCACACATACATACACAAGTTTATTGTGTTTTGGCTTTCAGCTGGGACGGGATGCCCAGCAGTTTCTGAAATGACCTAAACATACTTCAGTGACTTTGTGATATTTGCACAAACTGTCATTCTCAGTATCTCACAATGGCGACACAAATATCAGTCAGCTCTGAAAGACATCAAAGTTGGTCTGAGTTTGTAGCATCAAATATTCAGCCAAGATGAAATCCTTTATGTAAAAACAAGCACACACGTCTGTTCTGGTTAGTATTTGAGCTTGATACAAGCTACTGTACTCTAGGAAGAAGGAAGTTCAGTTGAGAAAATCTTCCCACCAGGTTAGCCTGTAGTCAAGTCTGTGGAGCATTTTCTTGGTTAATGATTGTTGCAAAACGGCCAGCCCTCTGTAGGTAGCACCACCCCTCTGCGGGTGGTCCTGGGTGGGAAAAGAAAGCAGGCTGAGCACTCTGTGAAAAGCTAGCCAGTAAACAGTGTTCCTCAATGCTCTCTGCTTTATTTTCTGCCTCTAGGTTCCTGCCTCGACTTTACTCAATAATGGACTCTAATCTGTAAGCTAAAGTAACCCTTTCCTCCCTCAAGTTGTTTTTGTTCAATTTTCTATCACAGCAAGGAAAACATAAACCTAATTAGTGTGAAACCTCGCTGTTGCATTAATAAATGATCAAATTAGATGTATATCAAATTATTCACTTAAATTATTTTAAGTGAAAATTTTAATGATCCATTATCAGTAAATGTTTGATTTGTGTGTCTGTATATCTAAGGTTGCATGAAAATTTCACAGGCAAAAAGAGTTTATACATGGAAAAGAAGTTTAAGAAGCCTTGCCTAAACCAAGATGGGCTGGAGAGATGGCTCAGCAGTTAAGAGCATATTGGATGTTGTTCCGGAAGCCCTGGGTTCAATCCCCAGTACCCAAATGCCAGCTCATAACTGTACCTACAGCTCCAGGAGAGCCAACACTCTCACGAAGATACACATGCAGAAAGACACCAACTCACATAAAAGAAATAAATCGTTTGAAAACAAAAGACAAACAAACAAAAGAGATTACCCATAGTCAAGAGTCATACTCACAGTGATCTACAGGCAAATCTTGGTCATTTTCCTTCCTATCTGTCCCGGAAGCTCACTTCTCTGCATCCCCACTACCCAGTGCAAGCCACCACCCTGTTCACTTGAAAAACCACAAATAGCTCTTAAGTTGTCAGTATGATGTCATCTAGCCCCTCATTTAATTCTCCAACAGTGTGCTTTTAAACTTTCAAACCCTTCCACTCTGTGCCGAAGCCACTCCAAGTTACCTCCTCCTAAAACCCTCCCAGGCCGTGTGTGCTCAGAATTCTGTACCTTGGCATTACTGCTGACAAGGACTACACACTGACAACACTAACCCTGCTAGATCACTCTCAAGGTCTTAGAGATGCTGAGAAAGACGTGCTGGGGAGGAGAAAAGCCAATCTAAAGTTGTTGGATTTTTGGTTCGACGTGTGCTTCCCTAGATGATTTGTGGCTTGCTCATAAAGGTGAGCAGCAGACTAAATGACTTCTCAGGTGTCTTCTGGAAGGAGAAGATCTGTCAAAAACCTGGGTGGATCAAACAGGAAGGCGTTAGGCTTAGGTGGCTGTACTTTGGGTTCAAGTCTCATCTTGATGCTGGTGTTCAAGTCTTATCTTGCCCACCAAGCTGTGAACACCTCAAAGCTGTCTGCAGCATTTTCTTCGCCTATTAAATAAGGATAATCCTTCTTTGTAGGGGTTTTGCTAAGGAATTAAGAAACTATGTGCCTGGCATGTGGCACGAGTGTAGGGAATTGTAGTGCCTTTTGTCTTCATCTGTGCCATAAGGAACAGGTGGAAGTGACATGAATTCAGACATACCCATAAAAATGAGCTTGGTCTTCTACTTACCTGGCAGGGGAGACACCATAATCACAAAGGTGGTTTTCTCAAGGTGAGGTTTATTGTAATCTGCATGTATTGACACCTTCAAGATCTCTAAATTCAGGAAAACTTGACAACATCATTTGTTATAGTTGGGGACTGTGTTTGCTCTCTCTCTTCTGAACAGAATTAAAAAATAATGAACTTGGTCTTTGTTCTACTCAGTCGTGTGTTTGTTTGTTTTGTTTTGCTTTGAGACAGGGTTTTACTACATAACCCTGGCTGGCCCAGAACTCACTTTATAGACCAGGCTGGCCTTGAACTCACAGAGATCTGCTTTTCTCTGCCTCCTGAGTGCCAGAATTAAAGGTCTGAGCACTGGGCTCAGTCTCCTATTTTTATGTCTTATTTTTATTTTGTTTTTCACTGTGACCCACTGAGCTTAATTAGTGTTGCTTGTATGAACCTGGAGCATGGGTACCTTACTAGTGGCTACAGCACTGAAGAAAAAGACTCACTCTCCTCAACAAACCTGTTAAGAATAATCTAGCTGCTCATGAGGTAGAATCAGAAGAGGGCTTCCCTAAAATTATATTCATTCTGCCATCCCAGACAGGATTTAAAGAAAAACAGACTTTCTGACCTCTGAGTGCTCTTGGGGGGGGGGTCAAAGAAAAAGTCTACATTAGTTCTTTCTCTCTTTGCTGTGACAAAATGCCTAACAAAGGCTTTTTAGGGAAGAATGCATTTGTGTTGGCTCACAGTTTGAGGGTACCGGCTCATCATGTCCAAAAGTCAAGGTAGCCAAGGTGAGGTGGCTGGTCGTGTTGTATACACAGGCAGGAAGCAGAAAGCCAGGAATGCTGGTGCTGGCTCACTTTCTCCTTCTTGCTGAGCAGGGCCCTGAAACTGTGCAGTTCACATTTAAGGTCTTCTGACCAGTTAAACCAGTGATTCTCAACGTGGGGGTCGTGACCTCTTCCGGGCTGAACTACCCTTTCACCCTCAGGGGTCACCTAAGACCATCACGAAACGGATGTTTACATTACAATTTATAAAAATTAACTAAGTTACATTTCTGAAGTAGCAACCCGAAAGTAATTTTATGGTTGGGGAACACAAGCTAAAGTTACCGGAGAGGACGGAACCAAATGCTATTTTGTTTCAACCACCAAACTAACCTCAGACGGTCACTAGTTGCCTCTTCTCAAACGTGCTTACCAACCCATTGCATCAGCCTCACCTGCGATACGGAAAGGATTAGACTGAGAATTTTCCACTTCCTAGTACCATGCAAACAGTAGACCACCTAAATGTTTAATAGCAGACTAACAGGAAGAGTCAAGGGGCTGCCGGGATATGCCCCCTCCGCATCAGGAAAATGCTTTCTGGGAAAGCATGAGGACCTGAGTTCAGACCTTCATGACTTATTAGTAACCCCAGCTTTGGTATGTGTGTGTATGTTGGAGACAGATCCCCTGAGCTCTCTGCCCACCCAATATTGTCAATTGGAGAGCTTTGTATTCAGTGAAGAGACCCTTTCTCAAAACAATAATGTGAAGAGTATAGAGAAAGATACCCGACATCAATCTACGACTTCCACATATATGTGCACATATGCACACACACCACACACACACACACACACACATACACACACACACATATATATATATATATATATACATTAAAACTTAAAGAGTCAGGCATGATGGCACATGTCTTTAATCCCAATATTTGGGAGGCAGAGGCAAGTAGTTCTGTAAGTTCCAAGGCAGCCAAGGCTATATGTGTATGTGTGTGTGTGTGTATGTGTGTGTGTGTGTGTATTTATATATATATTAAAACCCTGTCTAAATAAATAAATAAATCTAATAAATGTTTAACAAAAATCTTACCTTAAAGGCACCATGCAGAGCAAGTAATAAAAGTTCTAAAGATATCCCCTGACTAAATCATTGAAAGCGGAAAGATGAAAACCATCTTCGTGACTGTGAATACTCATGTTAAAACATCCTGGACCAGAACATTTTAGGGCAGGCCACCGCTACTGCGAACTTGACGTGTGATTAAGCCAACAAGGTATTGCTTGAGAAAAGCTTAAATGTGGCTGTGGAGAACGTTCTCAGCCCATCTCTGTAAGACCCGAGGTTCATTCTTCATGGCTCCAACTCTCCGAAAAGGACCCTCGTTGGGTATACCTTCAGCCTGACTGTGCCACAGCTGAGTAACTGTGGTGACATTGTAGCAATCTGACTAAAACGTGAACTTCGGCTCAGCCCCCACACAGCTTTGTGACTCTGCAGTTTCTTCCACTCCTCTTCAGTGTGAGAGGTCAGATTCTATTCAGCCAGTGAAGAATACATAGACGCTAGAGATGGCCACGCAAGCCAGAGGACCTGAGTCCATTCCCAGAGCCCATATAGTGGTGTGTGTGTGTCTGTAGACCCAGAGCTCCTGTAGCAAGAGAGGACGCAGAGACAAGAAATCCAGGAAGCTTGGGGACCAGCTAGCCTGACCTAGCTACAAGAAAACAAAAGACCCTGTCTCAAAGAAAATGAAAGGTGGGAACCAATTGGGAGGGGCGCACATCAGCAGACCCCACATCCTCTTCTGCCTCTACACTTGCACCCACACCCACACATGTATACATATACACACGCACATGCCAGGAAAGAAGAAGAAAAACAAGTCCCAGCTTCCTGCAGAGCCAATCGAACCGTTTACGTAAAATGCGTAAGCCACTGGGTATATGCTCTTGCACTGACCTACTCCATCATAGATGCCTCACCCCTACGCCAAGCGCTAGGGCTGGCGCCCCCAAGCTCCCAGGAATTCTTGTCTCCGCTTCCTGTTATGCCATAGGTGTGCTGGGATTACAAGGGCTTGCTACCGTGTGGGGTCTGGGGAACTGAACTCAGGTCTTGTGGCTAATGTGGCAATCACTGTACCCACCCAGGCTGCTCAGTGAGCACGAGCGTTCAGCCCCACATCCATCCCTGCTGGCTGCACATTTGCCTCTAAGGACGTGGAGCTCTCTGTTAGCCATTCCAGTATTTCCTGTTGACCGAGCCCCCTTGGTCACTTCTCTCATCTTTCTGGTTATCGTTAGGTACTTGTAAACTCTAAACTTCTGGCCCTTCACAATGGCAGCTGGTTCTTAGGATGAGCGCCTTCATCCTTTAGAGCCCACGCTCTTGCTTGGAGCCATGGTCTGTAGAGAAAGGAGGCAGCCACTGAGTTTCGTGGTGATGCCAGTGCCCTCTTTGGCAGAGTGTTCTTAAAGGTTTGGGTCGTCCTTGGAACACAGACGTCTGGTCCTGCCTGATATTGCCGTGTTAGCATGTCCCCTTTCCTAATCTCATTTCTTCGTTTATTTACCCCTTTATTTAGGTCTTTCCATCACCTTTTCCATACTTCCAAGAACACCCATAGTAAGATTGCCTCATCCCTAGAGTCTTTGTGTCTTGAAGAATTGCCCCTACACCTATGCTCTAAAGATAGATACTCTTCTCTTGGGCCAGGTCAGGTGACTTACCATTTCCATAGCTGGCCAAAGTTCTCCCCTTGATCTGACTAGTGGGCAACTCGGCATCAAATTTTAATCAAACATCTATCGCATATGTGAGAACGAATGGCTTGCACTGTATGTAAAGCGCTTCATCGCATTAAACTTAGTTTCAATTCATTTCCTGACTTGCATTTACTCAGCACACTGTCTACTCAGCACCGTAGCAAATATCCCATGAAATTCTGCTTTCTCTATGGTGGGGTCTTGAGCAAGATACCAAATTTCTTCCGTAAGTGGAGATAATGATATGTCTACAGGGTTATCGCGAGGATTGATCATAGTTTACATCAATAGTTATTTAAAGTTCACTTGGCCTTTTAGCCCCAAACAATAAATCAAACTATCTGATTTAGTTATTTTACATGACACTAATGTACTAAACTCTAGAAAGAGAAACATCAGTTTATTCTAAATACACTGAACATAGTATTACTAATCATACTTATTATGGCTTTAATCAAATTGAAAGCTTTTGCGGTTCCTGTAATTAACAGCAGCGTAACAGAATGAATCAAGCTGGCATAGAATGAATCTCCGTACAAAAAGTTCATTTATTTGACTTTACAGATAAACGATGGCTCTTTCTAAGGCCAGGAAGCCCAAGAATGCTTGACTTTAACATCTATAGCTTTACAGGAATGTCAGGATTACTCTGCACTGACTATTAACAGGAGGGTTATTCTGCCCTTGGGACTTAGCAAATTGCATTAATAATTCAAACACTGTGCTATTCTGATGACTAAGTTTTGGAGCCCTCAATGCTGGTGAGCTTGCCAGTAGGCAGAAACTTAGGGTAATCCCTTGAGTCTTTCTCCTCTAGTTGGATTACATTTTGTGATGCCTCTCAGGATCAAAAGGACGTGTCTTTACTTTTGAATTTACTTTTGAATTGGACAGCATCTATGTATATTTCTTGGCCTAGAATCAGATGGGGATAGTTAAAGTGGAAAGCCTAAGTCACGTGCCCATAGACAACAGAAACTAGAACAGAGGGATGAGAATTAGTTGTGACTCCTTTAAGTGCCCTAAAATTTTGCTATTCGAATAGGAAAGTGACATATAGAAATCACACATGATCTATAAGAAAGTGATATATAGCAATCTTTTTTTTAAGGTTTATTTATTATTTATACAACATTCTGCCTGCACACCAGATCTTACTGTAGATGGCTATGAGCCACCATGTGGTTGCTGGGAATTGAACTCAGAACCTTTGGAAGAACAGCGAGTGTTCTTAACCTCCAAGCCATCTCTCCAGTCCCCGATATACAGCAATCTTACATGCTCTAAAATATGAGGTGCTAGACACTTCAACTCATGCCAGGCAGTGAATCTTTTGTGTGTGTGTGTGTGTGTACTAATATGCATGGACTTTATTCATTTCTGAGATGACGGTACAGGACATGTGACCACATCAACCACACAGGTGCATGTGTAGGGGGTAATGTGGGTTCCCAGCAAGGTGGTCACTCTTCCTGCCCTTGAAGGGTGTGTGTTTACTGAAGAAAGATGATGATGAGCTGTCCACCCAGAAAATAAACAATAAGAGTGTCACCTTGCTGAAACAGATTAAAAAGTGTGAGAAGATTGCAGAGGCAGGCGCCATCACTGAAAATTCAGGTAGGCTTCATGGAAGGTATGTGAGCTGAAACACGGGGGCACTGGAAAACTATCTTAGGCCTTGTGCAGTCACTGTTTGAATTTACTGTGATCAGAAAACTGACAGAAGCAATTAAAGGAGGGAGGGGGTGTATACCGTTTCAGAGACACTTCAGACCATCAAGGCACAGGATCTGTGTTAGCAGTAAAATACAGTGCACACCACGAATGAGAGTGAGCCGAGACTTGGGGCTGGAACGGGGCTGTGGCGTGACTTTGAAAGGTCTGTCCCCAACGACCTATTGCACAAGCTGAACTTCATCTCCCAAAGGCTCTGACAACCTCCCAAAATGGCACAGCCAGCTGGGGACCAAGGGTTTATGACGTGAACCTGAGGGGAGTGTTTCAGGCCCACATTGTAACAGGTTTGCTTCAACAAATGGCACTTATATCCTTCTGAGAACTGTTTAGACTTTGTTTTAGGTATGAATTATGTACGTATTGTCTTCACTCAACTAAAAAAATGGTATCTATTTGTTTTGTGTGTGTGTGTGTGTGTGTGTGTGTGTGTGTGTGTGTGTGTTGGCCACAGGTATGTCTGGACACCACATGCATGCTTGGTGGTGCCTGTGAAGGTCAAAAGAAGGTACCAGATCCCCCGGAACTGGAGTTACAGGTATTTGCTAACCACCACAGGGGGTGGGGCTGTGCCAGGAATCAATCCCAGGTCCTCTGCAAGAGCAGTAAGTACTTTTAACGACTGAGCCATCTCTCCAACCCCTTCACTTGATTTTAAATACCACGATGGCAGAGACAATCAACTCTCAGTGTTCTCAGGTACTATCCCTGTATACAATGACATGGTATTTGCATGAAACCTAAGCACATTCTCCATATACATCAAATAACCTCTGGATAACTTTGATACCTAGTACAATATAAATGCTATGCAAATGGTTGTTATATAAAGTGTGTGTGTGTACACATATACAGTATGTCATCTCAGTTGTTAGGGAATAATGATGAAAAAAGAAGTCTGTATAGGTTTAGTATAGACATCATTTAGTTTGTATATGTGTGTGTGTGCATGCTTGTGTGGTGTGTGCACACATGAGTTCACAGCCCCATCATCCATGTTAAAAGCTCAGCACGAATGCATGTGCCTTCACCTCCAAATGTGCACATGGAGACCAAAGCATGACACCAGTGTCTCCCTCTGTCGCTCTCCAACATATTGCCTGGCAACAGGGTCTCTCCCTGAACGAGAAATGAGCTTTTGTGCTAGGCTGACTGGTCAGTAAGCTTTCAGACCTGCCTTTACCCTCCCATCCTCACCCTTACAGGTTACAGGCACGTGCAGTCATACCGTGCTTTCTACATGGATGCTAGGGATCTGAACTCAGATCCCAAGGGGTCTTACCCAGTAAGCTGTACCTCTAGGCCCCAAATACCATATAACATATTTCTTTCATTCGTGGTTGGTTGAATCTATAGGTGTGGAACTTACCGATAACGAAAGGCAACTATGTAATGATTTCTGTATATTTCTTTATTTTGCTTGTTCTGCTTTTGAGACAGTCTTGTGTCTTCATACTTCTGCCAGTAAAGCATATTACTAGAACACCTAATCTGCACCAGGCACTGTAGTACAGGAGATTTTAAAGCAGTGGTTCTCAGCCTATGGGTTGTGACCCCTTTGAGAGTCACGTAACAGGATCCTGCATATCAGATATTTACATTTTTGCATTGCAATGTATAACAGCAGCAAAATTAGCATTAGGAAGTAGCAAGGAAATAATGTTATGGTTGGGGGCTCACCTCCCTCCTCAGACTCCACTGTAGATTGTTCCCAAGAATCCAAGACCCCCCATGGGGTGCAAGGCAAGGCTAGGACCTCACATGGTCCTAGCAACTTTCCACCTCAAGTATTTTCCAACGGAATCAATCACACCAAGACTTTCCAACAAGTTTTTCAGCCCGGCGGTGGTGCATGCCTGTAATCCCAGCAACTTGGTAGGCAGAGACGGGCAGATCGCTGTGAGTTCGAGGCCAGCCTGGTCTACAGAGCGAGTTCCAGGACATCCAGGGCTACACAGAGAAACCCTGTCTCAAAAATAAAATAAAACAAAATAAAATAGAGAAAGAAATCAAACATTTGGTGTATCTGCCACAGGTCTCTGGAATCGGAGACCAGGATTTTAAGCCCTAAGATACAGGGGGAAGGAATCCTTTGTGCTGGGAACTGCTACCACATCTGGAATATAAGGTATATCACTCTGTTGCCCCTAGCTGCGCCTCCCCAGATATTTATTTATCTGCTGGAGTCTACAAAAATCTCCTTAAAACCCACAAAGAGGAAGAGTTCCTCCCTTGGTTTTTCAGATCATTTTACACATATTAGGACTTTCAAAAGAAAGGTAGATTGTGGCCAGTATACATGATCCCATCCAAGGCTATGAAAGATTCCACAACAAGGCCCATGCTTTCATCTCTGTGTTTGCAGCCATTGGGTGGATGATACAAAGCATGAGGCAACACAATCACCTTAGGGGACTGGGTCCAAGCACCCACATGACTAGCTAAAGCAGCTTTTGTGCTTCAGACTTGCCTAAGCCTGAATCTGAATAGACAGGTAAAGGACATGACGGTCACAGAGTTGTTAGCCTGTCAAGGGTGGTTGAGAAATCTTTACAAGCTTTCCAGGGAGATGCATGATTAGTGGTGATATCAGGCATGACCGACATTGAGTAAAGCGCTTGTTGCTCATGGAGCCTAGGCAAGATGATACATTCGAGTTTCCCCGAAGCTCAAGAGGTTAACTGTTCCACCAGTTAGCAGCCAGTCTTTCCAGGCCTGATCTGCTGCCTGCAGGGTGGTAGAGTGTAGGCAGGGAGCATGCTCTGCAGTTGTGTCCGCTGAAGAAAATGGTGTAGGATCTGAAGGTAGAATTCAGCTGTGGAGATAGGCCATCTGGAGGCCGTCCTTTAGGATCCCTACAGAATACAAGGGAGTAGTGATGAAAGTGAATCTCTTGACTTTTCAAGAAACATCAATGCCTCTCTTAGTCTTTTTACTAAAGACAACTGAAAATGGTAATGGTTATTAATCAATTGTGTATCTTCCACGTTTTTGAAGTGAGGACCTATATTTGCTTCCAACAAATCCATGGGCTTCCCAAAAACTGGGAGATGTCTTCTCAATTCCACATTAGATGCTTAGAATCTGAAACCACCCACATCAGAAGGATTTCCACCGTAAAAACTGCTAATAAAAAAAAAAAAATCAAGATTTCCCACACCATCCCTTCCTGAAGCAGGCTATTAAACATTTGTTAGCAGATTACTGATTTTAAGTGGAAGACCCTAAATATAATGCTTGCTCCAAGTAAATATTTCAAGACAAAGTTGTGTTATAGATTTAAGGCAAGGTTTAGAGCATGTTTGACTGCCTTTGTCCCAGAAGAGTCTTGAAGACAGTGACGCATCCTGCCCATGAGGTACTGTGGTCCCTGCCTGGTTCCAGGAATTTTATTTGTAGATGGTCTGTTATGGCCAGTCAAGGGCTGCTGAGAGGACAGGTACAAAATTCTTACCTTGTTCTGCATCACTCTAAAGTAACCAAGGTCTACAGCTTCTATTTTTAGAAACTTTGAACAGTAGAAAAATGCAGGAGGCAAAAGGCCACAGATAGGCTATGCACCAAACGTCCACAAGCCTGAGAGGAGAGAGGCTGTTTGGGAAGTTGTGACCCAAAAGAGCCCGTGTGTCCTTAGTGGAGCCACTGTGAGCCACCACACACACGTTTCTGCCTCACCTAGGCACACAGTCATCTGACCGGCCAACCACGGACTAAAACTTCCGAAAGCATTACTCAAAATAAACTTTTAGAAGTTTTTATTTTTATTTTTTTAAAGAAGAAAGGCCTCATAGGAAGCCAGCTCTGCCAGGACTTGGTCCAGAAGAGTAAGAAAACAAATTTCTGTTGTTAAAGCTACTCAGACTTAAGCAACAAAACAAAGGCTTAAATAAACAAACCAAAGCCAACAAAATTTCCGATTCTCCATCTCAGCAGGCTGGGTCTGTGCTGGGGCTCCCTTTAACACTTAGCCAGACTTAACACTGAACTTAATAGCCAGCCTAGAAGAAAAACAGGGTTTCAATTTTTCCAGGATTTTTCTCAGCTATCACCTTGCCCTGGCCTTGCGTGTGGCTTCCTGGATTTCCCCAAAGACAATGGTGCTTTAAAATCGTGAAAAAAATAAATAAATTGGGTAAACCTTGGAAAGCTTAGTGTGGCGGTAGATTCTTGTTTATTTGTTTTAGGTCCTGGGTCTTCTCATTGCTGTGTTTGTGTGTGTGTGGCGTATGCACACGTGTGAGTCTACACACGTGGGGGGTGTGTGGCGTACGGGCACGTGTGAGCATGGATGCTGTTGGGGGCCCTGTTCTACCACTGTCTACCTTATTTCTTGGAGGTGGGGTCTCTCGCTGTGTCTGGAGCTGTTTTTGAGCTAGGCTGGTGGCTGGCAAGTCTCAGTGATCCTCCTATCTCCAGCAGACACAGGGCTGGGCTTATAGGCATGCACTCACCCATGCCAGGCTTTTCCTGCACCCCTCATGCTTCTGCAGCAAGCACCTTATTTCATGAGCTTCTTTCCAGACTCCTGGCAACACATTCATACATGTGGCACCAAAGCTCAAACAACAAAGTAAAATGAATTGAGCCTCAGAAGATTAAAAACTTTTGTGCTTCAAACGACATTATTAGTAACATTAAAAAAACAAAAACAAAAACAGAGAACAGGAGAAAATACTGGCAAATCATACACCTGTTGAGAATCAAATATCTAAAATATGTAAGCGCTATCACCATGAACATATCCCCAACAAACAGCCCACACTCTACTCTTTCCATTCCTGAAATACTTGAAAATGCAGGTCACACTGTAGCTATATTATCAATACACTAACTTTCATCAAATAAAGTCCAGGTCCTTCAAGAAAAGTAGCAACATCAAACACTCTTGCCACGCTCTGAGCCTAATGGACGACACATAAGGGATCCCAGAAGAACACTAGTTAAATTGAAGGCTTCAAAGGCAATTTGAAATGGAGACTACAGCACTAAAGATTGACATTCCAGTGCTGTGTTCATGTGTGAGCTTTGTGCCATGGGCAGGAAACTTGGAGCTCCGACAATCACTCTCCGTATTGGGATAATGGGCCAGTCCTACCTACTATCAGGAACAGTGGCAGTGAGGTTGAAGGGTGACGGTGTGCACACACTGACAGTACTCACAAAGTGCTAAGCAAATATGTCTTGTGTTTCTGCCTCAGCCTCGAATCTGCAAAAACAACTGCTGCTCTCCTAGGGTCCTCGTTCTTCTAGGTTGTTGAAAAATGCTTCACCAGTCAGGTGTGGCAGCATTAGAGTAGGTGGACATAAAACCTGCTGGTGCTAACCATTTCTGAGCAGATCATCTATCCCAACCAGCTAAGCAATGACCGCCAAAGCTAAATGCCATTTGCAACCCACTGCAGAGATAAGACGTGATGGCTCGGTAAGCTGAGAAGAGCCCAGAGGTCTGTGCTCAAAACGCCCATTTGCAACAACGCGATCTCTGTCTGCTAGGCCCCCTGAGAGGGAGAGGTGAATGTGATCTGTAATCTATCTTACTTAATGTCGTCAGCCTCCCTATGGCACCTTCAAACAAGCAGACATAGCGAAGTACTGTAAATGGAACTAACAGCATGAGTTAGGAGAACATTGACAGTCTACATCAACGAAGCTTTCTCAATTGAGAGACAGACAGATATTTCAAAGTCTAATGTTCCCTGTGCTCACCCTTTGCTACTTAAAGAGGAAGGTAATCCATTAGTGATGAGAAGACACTTGGAAACGGTAACATACAGGACTGTATCAGCTAAATTATTTCCCTTTGGGTTTTGTCGGGGCAGGGGGGCATTATAGAAGAATTGATTGCATTTGTTGAGCCTTACACATTATAAAATATATCAGACTGTCTGGTTTATAAAAAAAATTAATGTGCCAGCGACCAGGAGAAAACTGACTTTCTTTTTTTTTTTTAATTTAACCACATTTTTTCTTTTTATTTATATTTTTATTACAGTTTATTCATTTTGTTTCCCACCTGTAGCTCCCTCCCTCCTCCCTTCCCAATCTCACCCTCCTTCCCGCTTCTCCACCCATGCCCCTCCCCCAGTCCACTGATGGGGAGGTCTTTCTCCCCTTCATATTGATCTAGTCTATCAGGTCTCATCAGGAGTAGCTGCATTGTCTTCCTCTATGGCCTGGTAAGGCTGCTCCCCCCTCGGGGGGAGGTGATCAAAGAGCAGGCCAATCAGTTCATGTCAGAGACAGTCCCTGTTCCCATTACTATGGAACCCACTTGGGCACTGAGCTGCCATGGGCTACATCTGTGCAGGGGTTCTAGGTTATCTCCATGCATAGTCCTTGGTCGAAGTATTAATCTCAGAAAAGACCCCTGTGCCCAGATTTTTTGGTTCTGTTGCTCTCCTTGTGGAGCTCCTGTTCTCTCCACGTCTTACCTACATCTTTCATAAGATTCCCTGCACTCTGCCCAAAGTTTGGCTTGTCTCAGCATCTGTTTTGATACCCTGCAGAGTAGAGTCTTTCAGAGGCCCTCTGTGGTAGGCTCCTGTCCTGTTCCCTGTTTTCTCCCTTCTCTGATGTCCATCCTCTTTGCCTTTCTGAATGAGGATTGAGCACCTTAGCCAGAGTCCTCCTTCTTGATTAGCTTCCTTATGTGTACAGATTTTAGTATGTTTATCCTCTATTATATGTCTAACATCCACTTATGAGTGAGTATATACCCTGTGTGTCTTTCTGATTCTGGGATACCTCACTCAGGATGATCTTTTCCCACCATTTGCCTGCAAATTTCATGATTTCCTTGTTTTTAATTGCTAAGTAATATTCCACTGGATAAATGTACCACAATTTCTGTATCCATTCCTCAACTGAGGGGCATCTGGGTTGTTTCCAGCTTCTGGCTATTACAAATAAAGCTGCTATGAACATGGTTGAGCAAATGTCCTTGTTGTGTACTTGAGCATCTTTTGGATGAGAACGGACTTTCTTAAGTTGTCCTCTGATCTTCCCATGCATACAGTGGCATGGTTAGACACACACACACACAAACAAATAAATAAACTTTAATTTTTAAAACTTTAAAAGAAAAACGAACAGAGGCTGGAGATGACTCAGCGGTTAACAGTATGAGCTGCTCTTGCAGAGGGCCCAAATTAGGCCTCCCGTACACTCGCTGGGCGATTCACAAACACCTGTGACTCCGGCTCTGGTGGGAATTTGAGGTTTCCAACCTCAGGGAGCACCTGCCCTCGCTGACACAAAATCACAACAAAGAAAAAAAATTTTTGAAACCGGGTCTCTCTGTGTAGTCCCGGCTGTCCTGGAATTCATCCTGTAGACCAGGTTGGCCCCGAGCTCAGAGCTCTGCCTGCCTCTGCCTCTCAAATAATTAAATAATTTTAAGAGTAATGTGACACACACTGCACACTATCTAAGTGTTACGGCCTTGGTAGCTGGTGCCAATAAAACTGGTTGATTCTTTGTAGTTCTCAAAACTCTTTTTGGGTTATTCCTTTTTAAATAGCATCATTTAATAAGGGACCTTAAGTCCCTCAATAAGTCATTGGTTAAGTGAAACACAAAATACATACTAGTTATTAAAAAACACATGTGGAGCCTATCTATATATAGTGATATATATAGAATTTTAGAAGAAAATTATATGTAGAATATATAGAAGAAAAGAATCTTGTTCCTCCTAAGTTTGTGCAATGCTGTTACTAATCAAACTGTTAGCAGTGGGATCTGGTTGATACCATTTCAATTTTTCTTTTCATTCTGGTTTTGAAAAAAAAAATAATCTGACTTTTCTGTGAGTAGTCACCATTTTAAAGAAGGGTTTCACTTCTAAAGGAGAGAGACCTTTCCTTCTTTCGCATAGTTCCCTCTGTGGCTCCAGCCTCAGATCCGATTCAGGATCTTCAGATTCACCAACATTCCAGGATGTCTGAGGGGCCTGGTCTGCAAGGGGAATTTTAGCCCTAAGTCCCTAAACAAAAACGTGGGCAGAAACAGCTGTCCTAGCGAGCAGTGTGGAGTGTTATCCAAACAGACGGCAACGTTTCCAAGATTTCATGATGAAAACAAACAAACCCTCCCACTTAGCCTTTTTTTTTTTTCCTTCCTGATAAAATGCCTCTCCAAACTTCGCGCGCTCCAGGAGGGAGTCTCAGAGGGAGCGCGCTGGCGCTCAGCTCGCGTTTCCTGGGCTGTGTGCACAGCTGCGGCCAGCACCCCGCGCTGCTGCAGCAGTTCCCAGGGTCTGCAAGAGGCCCAGACAGGCCAGCTCGGAGCTCCGCGGCCCCACGCCGAGTCGTCCCGGAGGCCCGCGCTGGCAGGCGGCCCTGAGCGCTGACTCCACTTCCTCCGCTTGCCTTCCGGGAGGTGGCCGCCCACGCCACGGCCAACCCGCCTCGGAGAAGTCACGCTCCGGCCTCCGAGCTGCTCGGAAGTCGCCGCGAGCGGAGGCAGTGGCGCGTGGACGACGCGGGGCTCCGCGATTGTCCCCTGGACCGAAGTCCATCTTCCGCCTGCAAGAGCGGGGGTTGATCAGGGCCGTCTCAGGTCCCCCTCCGGGCTGTGTCCCTGTCTGGTAACCCAGGACCGAGTGTTTCTGAGAGCGCTGGGGAAAGGAGGGCGCGAAATAAGCGCCCCGAGACCGGAGAAAGTCGTTGTGATCTCTACTCCCACTTCCCCCTTTTTTTTTTTTTTTTTTTTT
>REGO01000761.1:172958-388617 GCA_010120015.1 Rhombomys opimus
TTTTTTTTTTTTTTTTTTTCTCCAAGTCTCTCTGCTCTCCACCCGATCTCAGTTTCGCTGTGTGCCCCAGGCTGGCCGGCGTCTGGCTGGCTGGCTGCAATCCTCCTGCCTCGGCCTACCCATGGGATGACAGGTAGGCAGCTGCTTCGAAGAGGTGTCTGTCCCTGAGCCCAGCATCTTCCTGAAAACATCCCACCAGTTCTGAGGAATGCTAGCCAGCTCTTCCGACGAATCCCAGGACGGCACCCTTAGGGCCCCAAGCGCACACACACACACACACACACACACACACACACACACACACACACACAGTCACCGGAAGCAGAACTCAATTTCGGGTCGCTGCCTACACCCCAGTGCATTTGCATCTCGGCCGCCCGTCCCACAGCCAGCCTGTCCCCGGACTTCGAAGCTAGCCCTAGTGTGTGCGTCACACGGTCTAGGCCGGAGGAGCGCCCGGGAACCCTTGCGCGTACGTCACCGCGCCTGCACCGGGTGCCGTGCGGCCCTGAGTCCCCGACTGGGCAGCCGGTGGGGGGTCGTGAAGGCGGACTTTCTGGTCCCTCCGGGTGGAGGTGGCGCCTCCACTCGGCGCAGCGTCCCCTGCGGCCCGAGGGAGGCGTCCCCAGGTTCGGCTGCGCTCCGCGGGAGCAGCCGGGAAGTCGGATGGAAAGAGCTGGCGCGGCTGCAGCCTCCCCCGCTTCCCTCGGGGTCCCCCGCCGCCGCCCCGTTGCACAATCCCTGCCGAGCAATCCCCGCGTGACTCGCACCCAGCCCGAAATGGTCCCCGGGTTTCCCAGCCTAGCAGAGAGCCCCGGCGGCGCCCTCCGAGCCTCGGCCTCCAGCTCCAGGCTGGCGCCAGGTGGCTGCAGCTGGCTCGGCCCTTCTCCGTGACACACCGTCACGGAGCACTAGTGTGGGGGTTAGGGGAGAAGCAGACATCTGTCCTGGAGGAAGATGGGGGGTCGGGGGAGCCGTGCTGAAGACCCGGCCTGGAGCTCTTCAGCAAGCAGCCCTTCCTCGGGGCTGTGGACGCAGAATCAACAAGCGGATGCCTGCCTGCACGGAGGCAGCGTTCAGAAGGCTGTCAGTAGACCGGGCCTCCTTCTTACAGACAGGAAACCCAGCAGTTAAAAGGTGTGCCTGAAGTCACCTAGCTTATGTGGGCGGCAGGCCTACCATGTTTCGTGATAGTTACTTCTCTTTTAATGAAAAGGGCCCGCTTTTCGCAGCCGTCACTGCAAATCCTGACGCCTCGGAGACCTCGAAGTGCAAAAGGAAGCAGTAAGTCCGGCCTGTAAACAAAGCTAAATTTGGCGATGCCCCGGTAAGGTATCGGTAACTCATTTTCAGTGATGTCCAGGAGTTGAGGGCACTCCGTAGTCACACGAAATATCTAATGAAAACGAGAGGGGCCACGAATGAATGTTTCTCCAGGCGCGTACCTAAAAATGCCTGGTCCCCACTAACCTGGGGACCCCACGCCTGGTCCCCACTGACCTCACTGTAATGATTAAGATGTTCGGTGTTCTGCCTATGCGCTAGCACTTTGGGGAGTGAATTGTCAAGAGTCCAGCTGCTGTAGGCCGGACTGTATCAGTCGCTGGACTGTATGGAATAAATTTGTGGCACATCTTTAAGAATATACAATCTGTGAAAATATAGGGGACTTCAGTGACAGGCTTGCGAGATAGCTTGTTGCCTCTGGCATTTTTAGGGTGACCGGCTATACCAAATGTTTAATGTAGGCATCAGATGCCAAACAAATAAATGTGAAGATCAAAGGGATCCAAACTAAAAGTGGGGATCACAAATAAAACAGTTCTAAAGTGGGTTGCAAAACTTCCCGAGATGTGGTTATAATTCAGTAGTTATCATGCAACCCAGACACAAACTCTCAACCCATGAAGTTCAGATTATGAGATGACAGCTCACAACTGCCTTAACTCCAGCTCCCGGGGACCCGACACCTTCTTCTGGCCTTGCTGGCATCTGAATGCCCATTGGCATACTCCCCATACACATAACTGAATAAGAAAAGAATTTATAAAGTTGATCAAGGCATGGTGGCATATGCCTATGACCTCAGCACTGGGGAAACAAGAACCAAAGGATTTTATCAGCCTGGGCTACACAGCAAGTTCCAGGTCAGCATGGAATACAAGTAGCAAGACCCCACCCAAAGATAAAAAATACAATAATTGAAAATTATAAAAAATAATTAGATAATATTTATTGGTACAGGATAAAAAAAACTGAATGGGTGAATCTGAAGAGACTAGACCTAGATCCACACATATGTAAACGAGTCCTGAAGAATGAAGAAAGGAGGGCCCCTCCAGGAAGTAGTACTAGGGTAGTATAACTTTTAAACATTTCGTGTTCTTAAATAAGAATAAGCAAGGAAGAATCAGTAACTGAAATACATTAAAGCTCATTTATTCATCAAAAGATGTCACAAAATGCCTGTCATCAAAGGAGACACATGTACAGATGTGGAGCACAGAATATGAAAAAAAAAATGACTAAAGACTAAAACGGTGTCTTTGCAAAGGGGGAAAATTAAAATTATCATCAAACCTATGAGGAAACAGCCAACCCTGTAAGGAGGGAAATGCAAAGCACAACCTCACTAGGACATTTTTGCATACCCAACAGACAGTTCCAAAGGGAGAGGAATGCTGCGTGGCAATGGAAACTCTTGTGCACCGCAGGAGAGTGAGCATGTGACTTCGTGCAAGCACTCTGAAGCAAGGTTTGGGGTTGCCTGCCACAGGCGGCATGTAAGTAGGCTGCTTCCTGTCACCCGCCATAGTGCGTATCTCTCACTAAGAGCATGCGCAGGGGGCTGAGGGTGTAGCCGTGTTGCCTGGCATGCACAAGGCCTTGGGTTAAATTTCCAGTGCCAACAGAAAAACAAGAAGAGAGGAGAAGGTAGAAGAGGAGTGGGAAAACATGCACGTTAATTTTCATAGCACCATCGTCCATAACACTAAAAAAATTGAAAGCAAACCAAATATCTGCCAAGAGTAGAATATATACTGTGTCTTCCTAAGAGGAGTATGAAAGTAATGAACTAACATCTGCATGCGTTAATATTCATGACGAAACAGAAGATGCAGCTCCGAAGAAAATATATGCTATGAATTCGCTTACACCAAAGTTCAAAACGGGCAAAACCGAACATTGTTTGGCAGAGGGATACGCACAAGTGATGGTTACCCTAAGAGGGAGGGATTATTCTAAGCTTCCGGACACTGATTACTGCAACTGTTGGAACCCTACCACCACCGCCGCCAAGCCGGCCCTCAGTAACTCAGCAAAGCACCAGAGTCTGCACAGGACCCACCAAGACTAAGTTCTTAGCACAGAGGAGATTTATTTACCCTAGGGGGACAAAGGTCAGGGATGGGTGAGGGCAAGAGCTGTCAGAGCCACATTTGCCATGTCAGGCCCCACTAGAGGCCTTCAATGACCGTGTTGGGGGCAGAAGGTGAGCAGGTGAGGTCGCTGTAAGGACTTGCTGTGACATGAATGGTGTTCCAGGACAAGGCTAGACAGCATGCTCACTTTAATTTTAATTCTTTAAAATACGTGATTATGCCTTATGTATTCTTCTGTGAAAAACCGGGCATGGTGACACACACCTTCAACCCCAGCTCGGGAGGCAGAGGAAGGTGGATTGTTGTGAGTTCGAGGCTAGCCTGGTCTACAAAGTAAGTCCAAGACTTCCAAGGCTACACAGAGAAGTAGCCAAGGCTACTCGGTTTTTCCCTCTACTATGTCGGTCCTAGAGATCAAACTCGCCAGCAAAACCCCTTTATCCACTGAGCCATTTCACCAACCCAAGTAAGATTAATTAATTATAAAAGTCACGGTTGGCTAAAAATAAACAAATAATAGCTTCCTCTGGAAGTTTTGTTCTTAAAAGCTGGAGGTTTCGTTCTTCACCAAACCAAAGAAATTACAGTCATTGTGTAAGTTCAGCAGGAAGATTGGTAAGTATGTTCTCTTGAGTGGGCTGCAGCCATACCCATTAAGTCTATCTCCCTAACTTTTACCACCATCCAGTCAGAAAAGCGAACAGTAGACATTGACTTTCTAGCAAGAGAGATCTTATACGACAATGACGACAACAACAAAGTGGTCCTGTTCCGTAGGACAGAAATCTGGATGGTTTGCTTTACAGCTTTTTAGACAGTAAGTTTCTCTTCTTGAGGGCTGAAGAGACGGCTCAACAGTTAAGGGTGCTGACTGCTCTTCCAGTATAGACCCAGGTTCAAATCCCAGTACCCATATGGCAGTTCACACCTGTCTGTAACTCCAAGATCTGATACTCTGACACAGACACACACGCAGGCAAAGCACCAATACACATAAAATAAAAGTAAATTAAAAAAAATTAAGTTTCTCTCCTTCGTGGGGTCGGGGACAATGGCTCAGTGCATACCATGCCTGCTGTGCCAGCATGAGGGCCTGACTTTGATCCCCAGAACTCAACTTAAGGAAATGAGCAGTGGCACTGTGAGCCTAGAAAACAGAGCTGGGGAGGTGGTGACAGGCAGATCTTCAGGCTTGCTGGCTAACCCGCCCAGCGTACTCAGGGAGAGCCAGACAAGAAACCCAGTCTCAAAAAACACAGTGGCTAGCACCTCCTGAGGCATGATAACCTCCATGTGAATGTGCATACATCTGTACCCACACAAGCATGTGCACTTGCTGGCTTACACACACACACACACACACACACACACACACACACACACTTTCCATCTCCCCCGCCTTTGGTGTTGGCAATCAAACCTAGAGCTGCTCAGAAGAGTATGTATGAGACATAATGTACTTTTAAACAAACAAACAAACAAACAACAGGATTTCATTGAGTACCTCTGGGTGGCCAGAACTTGCTTTGTAGACCAGGCTGGCCTCAAACCCACAGAAATCCTCCTGTCTTTCCCTCCCAGGGGCTGGGACCAAAGTCATGTGGCCAGATGCCCTACAGGATACACTTTTTAAGTAACAATTTCGTTCTTACAGGGAAAGTCAGTTACCTGATTTCATATTTTCCCCCTTTAAAAAGTAGCTTACTGAGCCGGGCTCTGTGACACACGCCTATAATCCCAGCCCTTGGGGAGGCAGAGACAGATGGATCTCTGAGTTTGAGGCCAGCCTCGTCTACAAAGCGAGTCCAGCACAGCCAAGGCTACACTGAGAAACCCTGTCTTGAATAAACAAACCGAAAGTAGCTTATCATATCCTGATTCAGTGGCAGGTACTTGCTTCATCCAATGCATCTGGGACTTGACCTGACTAAGGGGCTTTGAGGGAATGAAGAAAGTACAGATGCCACTCTGATGGAGTTTCACCAACTATTGCATCAACCTAGAACCCAGGGAATTTATGATGTATAGCTTAGGGGCAGGAGTTAGCTAGTCTCGAATTAGCTAGGTATCTGTAGGCAAGCAAGCATCCTGGAGGAGGAAGCTTTGATCACTAGCTTTTGCACCATTGGTCAATTGTTCATAAACATGTGTACTTGAATATACTGTCAACATTCGAATCCAGACCAGAAGACTTTGCCATCGCCCCAGGGGAAGGCTCTGACACAGTCGTGACCAGGTCAACAACATGCATTCATTCAGAGCTTCCTCCACCCGACACAGGCACTCATTATATTAGCTAACACCGTGCATTCACCGAATTTTACCTTATGCATAGGAGGTTTGATCTCTGTAATGCATTCCTCAAATTGTTCAGAAGTGACTAAATTAGAGTGCACCCAATTTAATCTGCTAAGTAATATTTTATCTCTGACTAAAAGTTTGAAAAGAAAAAAATATATTGTACATTATTTTTTAAATGGGCACTTCATTGCTCGGTAATGTTGGAGAGTCATTCTTTTGAAACAAAGGAACAAAAATGGGTGGCCAAAGTTCCAGCTGAGTGGGCTACCCCTGCTGGGGGCTGGCTGGTCCTGGAAATGGTCATAGGCCAGGAGAAAGTGGAGTTCAGCCTTAAGGAAAGATTCCAAGGGATCGACTGTGGTAAATGAAAACAGGAAAAATCAGTGTAAGCAAGCCTGGCATCTTGCAGATCCAAGATAGGAGTGAAACCGGGTCCCAGGAAGAAGGCAGGTCAGTGTGGTTCTGGCCCCCATTGGATCAGTCTCCAAATCATCCCAGAGATGGCTACCTGGTGAGATTCAACCTGAGCGTCAGAGGCCAAGGTGTTGGCTACCTGGTGAGATTCAACCTGAGCGTCAGAGGCCAAGGTGTTGGCTTGTTCGCTAAAGTGCTTGCTTAGAATCCCCCTGCCTCAGTTTTCAAGCAGCTAAGATTACAGGCTGTGTCGCCAAGCTTTAAAACATACAGCTTTACTAGCCAGGTGCAGTGGCTCACACCTGTAATCCCAGGGCAGGCAGATCCCTGTGAGTTCAAGGCCAGCCTGGTCTACCGGGTGAGTCCAAGACAGTCAAGGCTACACAGAGAAACCCTGTCTCACAAAACAAAAATCAAAACAAACAAACAAACAAAAAACCCATAGCTTTAAAATGTGGGACTGGAGAGATGGCTCAGTGGTTCCAGAGGACCTGGGTTGGGTTCCCAGCACCCACATAGCAGCTCACCGCTGTCTGTAACTGCAGATTCAGGGAATTCTCTTCTGCCTTCTGTGGGCAGTCTGCATGCAGTCTACATACATACATGCAAGAAAAACACCCATACATATAGAATAAAATAAACAAAAGTGGGATCATGTCTGAAAGGACATTCACAAAACTATTTAAGCGGTTTCCTCTGCGGGAAGAAAAATGGCGTTAGTGGAGAGGAGGAAGATAAAGAGTGATAACTCACACTTTCCATGTTTATGCCCTTTAAAAGAAAAATGAAAGTATGGTACCTCGTACCATGCTTTAAATTGAGTTACAAAGCGATCCAGCTCCGTCCTCAGTTAGATGGGGACGGGACGCAGAGCCTCAGACAGGGACAATCTGTGTCACTCTGCTGGTGATGCTTACATTCCACAGCTCACACTTGCTGTGCTTCATGCACACATACACCTTACTAATTTTTTTTTCAACATGTAAAATGCCCCACGGTCTGGTTGCTACAGTCCTCGAATCTCACTGACCAGGGAACTGAGGTCCAGAGAGGATGTCACCGTCACCCTGGAGCTAGGTGGCAAAGTTCAGATTCTGCCTCCTGGAGCACTGTCTGGTTTTGATTTTTGTTTTTTGTTTTTTTTTTTTTAGGGCAGAGTCACTTGTAACCTAGGTTGGCCTTAAACTCGCTATATCAGAGAAGATGGCCTTGAATGCCTGCTTCTGCCTAAGTGCTGGAATCACAGATGGGCACCACAATGCCCAGTTCCTCCAGTCCCTGCTTTGATCTCTTGTACCAAACTACACGCATACAAAAGTGCTGTATTATTCACTCACCCGCAAGAGGCTGTTGTCCCTTGTGTCACTTATAAGAAATCTGGTACTCATCTCTCAGAGGATTTGGAGATACCTGTGTTTTTCTTTTTTCTTTTTTTTCTTTTTTTAATTTTAAATTTTATTTATTAATTTTACATCCGAGTCATAGCCCCCTTGTTCCTCTTCCTATCCCACCCACCTCTCTATTTCCTCTAGTCCTCCTCCCCTACTTCTCAGAGAAGAGGAGCCCTGCCCTCTATCCACCCACCCCAGAATATCAAGTTGCATCAGGACTAAGCTCATCTTCTTCCCTTGTGGCCTGGCAAGGGGAAACTGATAAAAAAGCAGGCAACAGAGTCCATGTCAGAATCAGCCCCTATTCCCCTTACTAGGGAACCCATAAGAAGACTGAGCTACCCATTGGCTACAACTGTGTAGGGGGCCTAGATCCAGTCCATGCATGGCGCTTGGTTGGTGTTTCAGTCTCCACAGGCCTCCCTGAGCTCTGGTTAGTTGGCTCTGTTGGTCTTCTTGGGGAGCTCGGGTCCCCTCTGGGTCCTCTATCCTTCCCCCCACTCTTCCAGAAGACTCCCTGGGCTCCACCTACTGTTTGGTTATGGGTCTCTGCATCTGTTTCCATCAGGTTGGCTGGGTGGAGTTACTCAGAGGACAGCTAGATATCTGCTTTCAAGTTCATGTATCCACCAGACTTATGAGCTTCATCCAGCAAGAAATCTCTATTTTATTCTTGCTATACACCTGGTAATAGGTGGGCAATCTTAAATGCTAGGTGGTGATTTAAAGTGTCTACAAGGGTTTGTTTTGTTTTGTTTTTTGGGTTTTTTTTTTTTTGACACTCTTGGAGTGTTGATTTAATTTAGAGACTCACTCTTTTTAAAATTATTTTTAAAATAGTTTTATGTGTATTTGTGTTTTGCCTGCATGTATGTCTGTGTGAGAGTGTCAGGTCCCCTAGAACTGGAGTTACAGACAGTTGTGAGTGGCCATGTGGGTGCTGGGAATTGAATCCAGATCCTCTGAAAGAAAGAGCAGCCAGTGCTCTTAACCACTGACTCACCTCTCCAGCACCGTGACTCATTTCTAATGTAGAAAGTAAAATGAAGGCAGCATGTGAGTTTAGGAAACAGGATGTGAAAGTTACAATGGCACAGATCAGTGGTTCTCAACCTTCCCAATCCAGTATCTCATGTTGTCTTGATCCCCAACCATAAAATTATTTCTTTTTTACTTTGTAACTGTAATTTTGCTATTGTTATGAACTGTAATGTAGATATGATAGGCGGGATATCTGATATGTGGGCCTCAAAGTCTTCTTGTCCCACAGATTGAGAATGTTATTACATTCTATCTTTTCTGTCTCTATTTTTCTCTCTCTCTCCCTCTCTCTCCTCCTCATTTTCTCTTCTCCCTTTGACGCTCCCAAGGAAAGCAGATGTCAAGCCGTGAGGAAAGACTTATAAGGTGAGAAAGTTAGGCCTCTGGCCAGCACCTGGGGAGAACACGAGGCTTTCTGCTAATGGCCCGCTAGCTAGCTAGCTTGGAGGTTTATTCTCCAGGTTTCAGGGAAATCTTCAGATAACATCCATCAGCTTCCATCTGGACTGCAACATCTGAAACCCTGAGCAGGGTCATCCTGAGCTTCCATAGCTTTCTAGCTTCCATAGCTAGGAGTCACAGAAACTGTGAGGTAATAAACACCATTGCTTGAAGTCACTAAGCATCACAGTGCTAAGTAACAAGAATATACATATATGTGTATATATATATGTATGTATGTAATCCTAGATATGTATAAAAATTACTGTGTTTTCTTGTTAGAATTTCCATGCATATGCTCATGGAAGAGAAAAAATTTCAAATACTATTAAAATAAATTTTCATTAAAGGGTTCAAAGAACAGGGAACTGTGGAGACAGTTCAGTGGGTAAGAGCATTTGCTCTCAAGAAAGAGGACCTGAGTTCAAATCCCAGCAATGCAGAACAAAGCTGGACATGGCTTCAGGAGTCTGTAAGAGCCTGTACCCTCAGGATGTGGGAATAGGGACAGGGTAACTCCCAAGAACTCACTTGACAGCCTAAAGGTTAAGCTTCCGGTTCAGTGAGCGACCCATTCTAAAGGTAATAAGATGAAAATTGACAGAGGAACTCACTGGGCATCCTGCTCTGGCCTTTACGTATGTGCATACACGGGAATACACACCCACACACTTATGCTCATACAGACATACACAACTTCAAAGCACAAACAAAACAGTAAAGATTTATCTGACCAATTCTGAAGCCACCCTGAATGCTGAAGGCTTTTGCCAGTCAGGACCCAGCAAGAGAACTGAACTGACAATTCCGACTTCACGCTCCTGTGCGCTGTGCAAGGCGCCAACAACAACTATATCCTTGAACATCTGTAGCTGCTTGTTGACAAAGCTGCAGTATAACCATTTGGGTCCAAAAATATTCAGGCCATTGACTCCAATAGGTGCCATAGTGTGGACCTCCCTAGAAAATTGCAAATCCATTTGAAGAAGTCAAGTTTATCTTGGGCAGACATGTGTCTACACAAATCTATTTTCAAGGTCAGGGGCGGAGCAGCGTACATAACTAGGCACATAGTAACAAGCACTGGTGAGGGAACCATGAATGAAACAGAGGGCAATAGAAATGGGAGCAGAAAGAGTGCTGGGGCTGGGGCTGTCGGATGGTTTACAAAACAATCATGACTTTATGATTAAAGAAATGAGGGAGAAGTATGAAGCAGCCAAGACTTTTTTTAAAGAAGAATCAAATAAAAACACCTAGAAATGATTATTGTAGTAGAGAATGAAGGCAAAAAAAAAAAAAAAAAAAAAAAAAAGGTAAGTGGTGTCTGACCACAAACAAACAAACAAAACTAGAAAACAGCAGGTGACAGGATACAGTCCACACACGTGTTCAGAGAGTCAGAATCCACAGACAAGTCGTCACAGTTCATGGGAGTGACCTGGTAAGATGGCTTAACTGGCTCTGTCCCAGCAAACGTGATGAGCTGAGTTCCGTCCCCAGACTCCATGGTGGGGGGAGAGAATGGACTCCTGCAGTTGTCCTCTGACTTCTGCCTGTACTCACCACCCACATGCACACAGGTAAATGAATAATTCTTTCTAAAGAGTCATGGGAGGGGCTGGAGAGATGGCTCAGGGGTTAAGAGCACTGGCTGCTCTTCAGAGGTCCTGAGTTCAATCTCCAGCGACCACATGGTGGCTCACAACCAGCTGTACCGGGATCTGATGCCCTCTTCTGGTGTGCAGGTGTGCATGCAGACAGAATACTCACATACATAAAATAAATAAAACCTTGGGGAGGAAAAAGAGTCATGGGAGTTGGACTGAAGTGTAGATATAACTAAGGGTCTAGAAGAGAAAGATTAAATGGCAGAGGTCTTCGTTTTTATTTTGCCTTCAATCCAGATCTTGAGTCGAGAAGATGCAGTTTTAATCTGGGCCTTACCTTCTGCTGGAAGCCTCTATAAGAACAATGGAAGAAGGAAGGTTTGTTCTTTGTCTGCTTAGGAATTCATTTCTTCACTGGCGTTGGAGCCTACTTCTTCGAGATTTCAGTATACACAGAAGACCAGCTGAGACATCCAGCCTTGTGGCACTGAACAACCAATCGATTCTTAGACTTCCCATTCACAAGTACCCATTGCTGGATTAGCTGGACCACAGCCTGTAAATCATCCCAATAATTTCTGAGCCATCGGTAACTCCAGTCCCAGGGGATCCATCACTCTCTTTTGTCCTCTATGGTACTAGGCACCTATATGGTGTATAGACGTACATGCAGGCAAAACATCTAATCACACACATACACACAAAGTCAAGCAGGGCAGCACACACAGTGCCCGCCTTAAGTATGGATGTGTTGGGGGAATGGGGTGGACACGTGGATCCCTGAAGCGCATTGGCCGTAGAGCTTTTCAGAATCAAAGAACTTCAGGTTCGGCAAGAGATCATGTCTCAGAAAAATAAAGGCACAGGCCAGGGAGATGGCTCCGCTCTTAAAGCGCTGGCTGAGCAAATGTAAGGACTGGGAGTTTGGGTCCCCAGAAATCCCCTTAAACTCTCCTATTGTTCCAGCCTCAGTAGACAGAGATAGGTTATCCCAGAGCAAGCTGGCCAGTGAGAATATCCATATCAGTGAGCTCTGGGTTTGATTGAGAGACCTTGCCTCAAGGAATAATGTGGACGAGAGACGAAGAATGATTCTTGATATAAGCCTCAGGCCTCCACCTGTATTTGTACACACATGCATTTGTAAGCATACAAGCATGTTCATGTGCATAAATGCGCACCCAAGACACACATGAAAAATAGGAAAAAAAAATAATGGTAGAGAGCAATTGAGAAAAGACACCCAGCATCCATCTCAGGCTTCCTCACATGTGTACATGACACGCACGCACGCACGCACGCACGCACGCACGCTCATACACTAAGGGAGTCCTGATACCAAAATGCTCTGTCCTAGAGAACTTAGCACTCTGTGTTCTCCAGATGAGCACAAGATTCTTAGCCACATTCTCCCAAGTCGCTTGAAACCACAAAGCAATCCAGACACGCCCCAATGGTGGAAGAGCTAAAGAAGAGTTGAATATTTTTTATACAGGAAATGTGTACAGCAGTGACAGTAACCAAGGATACTGCAAGAGCATGGAGTACACGCAAGAACCTAGCATGACATCAACAAGAATGGAAGCACAAGACAGTACGCTACACGATTTGAAAGATGCTTGTGTCTTGGATAAAACAGTCATTGGGGAACTACAGAAAAGCAGTAATCATTGCCATAAAAGTCAAAATAAGGGCTGGAGAGATGGCTCAGTGGTTAAGAGCACTGGCTGCTCTTCCAGAGGTCCTGAGTTCAATTCCCAGCAACCACATGGCAGCTCACAACCATCTGTAATGGGATCTGATCCCCTCTTCTAGGTGTGTGAAAACAGATCACTCACACATAAAAATAAATAAATAAATAAATATTTTTAAAAAGTCAAAATAAAGGTGGCTTTAAGAGACAGCCAGAATGGGAATAGAAGGTGATAGTTCACAGTGACATTCTGTGTCTGAATAACCTAGCATATGTGCAAAATAATTTTATACATAGTCCCCACACTGTACATACACTTTGGTGCTTTTCTGTATGCTGTACACGTGACTCATTTGACTTTCAGGGAAACATGACATGTGTGTCTCATTGGCTCTTTAAAAAGTCTCATTCAGTGTGACTAATTTGACAATTCGCATGAAGCTGGGTGTGTTCAGCACTCAGGAGGCTGAGGGAGGGGGAGCCAGTCTGAGGGCAGCCTGGTCCACTTGTGGCATGTAAGAGAGCCACATCTGCACAGCGAGGCCCTGTCTCAACACTGTAGCAACAACAACAAAAAAAGGTAATTTGACAATTATAGTTTTAGGTTCTGCGGTTCCAGTGGGAAATTTGTGTATTAGTCAGGGCTCCAACAGAAATCACTTAGGCAACTTTGGTAATTTCAGAAGATTTTAACACAGAAACTATTTATGAAGGTGTGGGCATAGTATAAGGAACTCAAAGGCAACAGTGAAATAGCTTAGCTTCAGTAAGCTGTTCCTACCTACAGTCTGGAGTGAGCAAGGGAAAAAAGTCTGCTTTAAAACTACGAGGTGTGCCATAGTGGAGAGAGAGTTCTAGTTAAGATCTATGGCGACCAGTGACAGGGTGGAGCCAACATAGGATACAGAAGGATGAATTTGATTTTTTTTTTCCTTTCCTCCCTCTCTCTTTCTTCCCTCCTCCTTCCCTCCCTCCCTTCCACTGGTCAGCTACCCATGTTTTCTGTAGCTGGAGCCAGCTAAAGTCAGAAAGCCAGAGATGCTACTAATGCGCCTTCCCAGAGACATACACCAAATGCAGCAGGGTGCAGAATAGAACCAGAGGGCTGAGAAGCTAGTAGCATGCCCACCTGACCCCAGAACAGTAGCAGCCAGCTGCACGGTTTCTCTTCTAACGTAGGAGGCAGGAGAAAAGATGGTCGACAGAGTCAAGCTAGTTCCGCCCTGCTGATGCTCCTGCGCCTTCTTCTCTCTCCCGAGTCCGTCAACATTTCAGCTGGATGTATCATCTCCCTCATCCTTGTGGCAGGATGTAGGATAGGAGTAAATATATTTCTGCTGTGCCTTTCTCAAGCAGGCTGAGAGAGGCCCAGACTCCATCTCCTGTGGGCTGTGGGACACGGATAGTCTTGCTTTATGGTGGCAGCTGCGCTTGCCCGTTAACCAGACCACAGGGCCAAAAGGATGACCTATCCCACTCTAACCCATCCCCAACTTGTAGCCACAAGCTAACCAGCTACTGGTAAGGATCTGGCAATGCTTCTCTAAATTAGTCATACGGCCTGGGTGAAGGAGCAGAGGGAAGCTTAGCTTCCATTTCTTTGGAACCATGTCAGTGATACTTCAGATTTTTAGATGAGGACACCCAAAGCAAACATACTTGAAATGTCTGCCCGAGCTTGCATCGCTGGTGCACCAACTGGGACTAGACGCTCAGCCTCTGGCGACAAGGCACACTGCAGGAGGGCAGCTGCCTCTTTCTTTTACGCTTAGTTATTTACTATGTGTGCCTGTGTGTGTTTATAGGCATATATGCACGCATGCACTTATGTTTGTGTGTGTGGTGTGTGTGTGCGTGTGTGTGCATGTGTGTATATGTGTGCATGCATGTATGTATGTGTGCATGTATGTATATGTACTTGTGTCTGTGTGTGTGCATGTGTTCATGTGTGTGTATGCTTCTGTGTGTGTTTGCTGAGAGCACAATGCTCAGGAAGAGGTCAGAAGACAACTTGTAGGAGTTAGTGCTCTCTTTCCACCATGTGGGGTCTGGAGATTGAACTTAGGTCACCAGGCAAAGCAGCAGGCACCTCAGCCACCCAGCCATCTCTTGACCCGACATCTGAGCCTATCACCATAACAAGCAGACCTGGGAAACAGCAATAACATGATATTAGATGATGATAAAGATGACTCAGGGGAAGGCGAAACACACAGTACCAGATGTCCTGTAAATGCTCAGGGAATAATAAGACATTTGTCATCCTGCTGTGTAACTGGCAAGCTACAGAAGTGAGCTGTTTCTGTCCTGTGATTTTTCCAAAGCCAAGCCTTCTCCAGAACAATTCCTCAGCGTGATGACATACTCAAGCACACTGAGATGTGTTTGCTAATAAATTTCCTCAGGACTGAAAAATAACTCCATTTTTCTTTTGCAACATTTCCTGTCTATCTCCCCAAAAGAGCTTTTGCTGGGGCTTTTATTTTTGGCCACAGGGAAGTCAACGTTAAGGGAGCAATTAAGGGCTCATTTCAGTTTGCAACACACCATCAAAATGGACCTGCCGCACCACAGGGATTTCAGGAGCTGTATGAGGACATTTGGAAGTGACTCTGCATTTCAGGATTGCCGAAATTCTTCCACAGCCCATTAAACTGATCGCTAAGTGGAGAGTGATGAGCCAGAGGGCGAGGTGGGATGAGGCAAAAAATGAATTGAAGAAATGAGAATGAGTCAGCTAAAGGGAGACAGTTTGTGGAGGTTATTATCTCTCCAACTTTCTTAACCACTTAAAGACATTAATCACATTTAGCCTCTTTTATTACCCTTTACATTTCTAAACATTGAGACTTTACCAGCTCTCCTGAGCTAGGATCAATGAGGTGAAGAACATTTGTCACAAAGCTTTAATTTTGGAAGTTTTGCATAACTCTATTTCTTTAGTAATAATTGGTGAGGCACCTTGATAAGGAGAGAACCAACTTTACATATTAGTGTTTTGCTAAGACGGTCAATAAAGAAAATGAATACAACATTTTCTTTAGGTTTTCAATGCTGCATGTCAAAGAAGAAATGAGTTGGGGGGCATCCAGTTCATTCTTAAGTTGGTAGGAAAAAATATTTTGTGGTTGGAGAGCATTTGATACCAAGGTCATCCAAACTGAGCAGGTGCTTTCATCTGAGATGAAGACACAATATACATTTAAAGCATAATATTCCTTATTTTAAAAGTGGGGTATGCCAATGTTAAGGTGCAGTAAGCTTTAATGATAGTACATACCCTTATAACTACAGCTTAAATTCCAGAAAGTTCCATTACTCCTTTGTTTCCTTCTAATCAAACTCCTAGTCTTATGTCTCCATCACTTAGCACTTTTAAGTGACTCAGTCACTTTTAATTTCATCTCCATGGCAAGTTTGCCTGCTGTTGGACCTCACGTAAATAAAGTCATGCTGTATTATTACATCTGGTTTCTTTCTTGCAGCACACATCCGGATGTTCCTGTCAGCACTTCTTCATTTTCTCCTCGTGCGTACTCTCTCTATAAATATGTCACAATGTGTTGGTCTGTTCTATTGATAAACATTGTCCTCCTGCTTCAGCCTACTGAATGCTGGGATTGCACAACTTCACCTTCATAAATCAGCTTATAAACACTGTCATGCAAGCCTTTCTGTGGACATGATCTTGCCTGGCCTCTGCGCATTTACCTAGGAGTCCCGTGGTAGACAACTCTTTATCCAAAGAATTGCCAGACTGTGTTCCTCATTTCCATCTCCACCAGCAATGTACAAGGCTTTCAATTTCTCCACATTATTGCTATTGACCAAAGTTCTTAAGTTAAACATATGTTTTAAAGAGTGTGAAGTTCTATTCATTGTGCTTCTGATTTGCATTCACCTAGGGATCGGCCATGAAGAACATCTTTTCAAGAGTTTCTTGGCAATCTTTGGATGAATAGCTGTTCCGATCCTTTGCCCATTTTGTTGATTTGGTGGTCTTTTTTTGAGCTAAACAGAGCAGGGCTGCTGTAATCGTCTTAGCTCCTTCCAGTCAAAAGAAACAACAAAATTCCAATACATTAGCTTAAGCATGCACGGAGTTTGTTGTATCATAGAAACAAACAATTTTGGGAGTAGTTCTGGCTTAATGCAGAGTTGGGGAGGTGCCACCAGAACCTGTTTTGTTATTGTTGTTTTGTTTGTTTGTTTGTTTCCCCTGCTCATCGCTTGGCTGTGTTCTTGCTGTGTGTGTACCTTTTTTGGCTTCGCTCCCACAGCTTCAGCCTCTCCAGCCTCGTACTTGGTCAGGTTCAGCCCCAATGAGGAGAGAGCAGTTGTCTCTGCCAGTAGTGTTGGCAAATATTGTTTCTAATGGTTTTCATAGAAATTCCAACTACAACGCCCAAGGGGAGTAGAATTTATAGGCCAGGACTGAAACTCACCTAAAAAAAAAAAACAAGTGCGGGGTAGAGGAAATTTTCTAGGGATAGATCAGGTTTATTGAAAGAAAAATGAATGCTGTGATATCAAAAAATAGCACATATGGGCTTCTCAGCTCCGCTTCTCTCAAGCTCAAGCTTGGCTTCTACTGAGGTGAATTTAGCCAGGCTCACGGAGTGCCCTTCAAACACAGAAGGGGACCATATCAGTAAGGCTGCCAGCATGTCACTGGAGACAGTAAGGTCCCCTGACTTCTAGGTGCGTGTGAGTACCAACCCTCTGCCGAAGGATACTAGTTTTATATCTACATAGCCTGTCCTTTATTCCTTCAAAGCTGGTGAAGGGTGGGGACTAGGCCACCGTAGCCCAGAAATTTTACAGTGAGAAATTCTTAGGACAGCAATATGGCTAGCAGGTTTCTATAGGGTCTGTTTTGGAGGGGTTACATCTTCACTAAGCTGCTTTTGCTGAGACTGGTACTATCTGAGATGGCTCAGGTATGGTGATGGGGAAGCTTCAGTTATTTCCTGGCAGGACCTGGATTGGCCTCTCTCCGTCCCCGTGGCCCTGAAGCTGCTTTGCATAGGCAGTAGAATGCAAGAAAAGTTTCTTCCTGTGCATTTCTGCTCTGCCTCCTTGTTGGTCAGGTTACCTGGGAGGCAGACAGACACTAGGATAGAGTTGGAGTATTTTGTAAATTAGTGATACCTGGGAAAGGAAGCAAGTGCTCGCCTAAGTGGGCAAGCCTGGGGAGCATTATGGAGGTCTGTGATCGTGGCAGAAAAAGGAGGAAAGGCTGATGGCGATAGAAACACCAAGACAACCTGACAAAGAGCTCTCACAGAGATAGCCTTAAAGGAGTCTCATGCTAGACAGTAGTGCTCATTTCCTAGTACCCCGTCATACTCAGTCGCTGTCTGAGCGCGCTTGGGAAAAAGGGTTGTACCCCAGAGGGTAGGTAGATCCAGAAAGTGGTTTTGTCAGCTCTCTGTACCCCTAGGAACTGGTTTGTTGTTGTTGTTATTGTTTGTTTTATTTTGAGATAATTCTATAGCCCAGGTTGGTCTTAAACCCATTATATAGCCCAGGCTGGCCTTGAACTCATGATCTTCCTGCTTCAGTCCTCCTAGTGCTATGAATTACAGGTGTGAATGAACCACCTTGCCCAACAGCAAGGTGGTTTTCTAGAAAAGAAGTGTTCACTCCACAGCTCTGTGGTGGCCCAGCCTCACAACTATCCAAACTTCTGCTCTTGCCTATAATGAAGCTCTCAGAGGGAAACTGGAGGCTGCTGTGCTCCGCAGAAATGCCTGACTACTTCCATCAAACTTCCTTTGTGTGAATTCTCGTGCCATTCTAAAATATTTCCTCTGCCTGGAATTTTTTTTCCCTCAGACTCCTATCAGCCTTTCATTTATTCATTTATTTATGCTCTCTCTCTCTCTCTTTTTTAAAAATCAATTAATTCAATTTATATCTTGGTCATAGGACTCTACCTCCTCTCTTGCCAGTCCCACCCTCCCCACCACATCTCCTCTCCCTTATTCCTCAGAATAGGGGAGCCCCGTATCCAGACACCCCCACTCATCTATTCACATGAGGACTGAGTTCGTCTTCCTCCCCTGTGGCCTGGTAGGGAAGTACCATCATGGGGAAGTGATCAAAAAGCAGGCAACACAGTCTGTGTCAGAGATCTCCCCCATTCCTCTAGCTAGTGGGCCAACACGAAGCCTAAGATGTCCATCAGACTTATCTTCTTGGGGTCTGTGTATTGTAGTATGTCCATCTTGTACTATATGACTAAAATCCACTTATAAGTGAATATATGTCTTATATATAAAATCCACTTATAAGTGAATGTGTGTCTTTCTGGGTCTGTGTTACCTCACTCAGGATGATCTTTTCTAGTTCTGCCCATTTGCCTGCCAATTTCATGATTTCTTTGTTTGGCTGCATAGTACTCCATTGTGTAAATATACCACAGATTCTTTAATAAATGGGACCTCTTGAAACTGAAAAGCTTCTGTAAAGAAAAGGACACTTTCGATAGAATAAAACAGTAGTCTACAGATTAGGAAAAGATCTTCTTCAAACCTACATCTAACAAAGGGCTAATATCCAGAATATACAAAGAACTCAAGAAATTAAACACCAAAAACCCAAGTAATCCAATTTTAAAAAATGGGAAACAGGGCTAAACAGAGAATTCTCAACAAAGGAATCTCAAATAGTTGAGAAGCACTTAAAGAAATGCTCAAAGCTCTTAGTCATCAGGGAAATGCAAATCAAAACGACTCTGAGATTCTGTCTTACACCTGTCAGAATGGCTAAGATTTAAAACAAACAAACAAACAAACAAACAAAACCTCAAGTGACAATACATGCTGACAAGGATATGGAGAAAGGGGAACCCTCCTCCATTGCTGGTAGGAGTGTAAACTTGTACAACCACTTTGGAAATCAATCTGGTGCTTTCTCAGAAAACTGGGAATAGCCATACCTCAAGACCCTGCCATACCACTCCTGGTCATACACTCAAAAGGTGCTCTACCATACAACAAGGACATTTGTTCAACTATGTTCATAGTAGTTTTAATCATAATAGCCAGAATCTGGAAACAACCTAGATATCCCTCAACCAAAGAATGGATAAAGAAACTGTGTGTACATAGTTTCATTTACATTGCTATAATAAAATGTCCTGGCAAGAAAACAACTTGAGGAAGAAAGGCTTTATTTTAGCTCACAATCCTAGCTGTGCAAGTCAAGACAGCAGGAACATCTAGCTAGTTCATCACATCCACAGCCAAGACCGAAGAGAAACAGATGCATGCGTGCTTGCTACCCAGCCCATTTGCTCCACTCTTACATAGTTCTGGACCTAAACTCAGGGAATGGTGCCACCCACAGTGGGCTGGGTCTTCCAACAGCAATTAACATAATCAAGACAATTGCCCCTCCACCAGACACTCCCCCAGGTCAGCCTGCCCTATATAGTCCCTCACTGAGACTCTTCCCAGGTGATTCTTTATGATGGCAGCTTAACAACTGAAATGAACATCACCCACCCCCTCTGAGCAATCAGCAATCAATCTCTTCTTTATGTCTCTACTCAAAATCCTCATTCCCTCCTGACATTATTTCTCTTTATTCTATCTGTTTTTTTTTAAAGTGTGGTTCTATATTTATTATGTGTCTCCTTAGATTAGAACTGACTTCAATTTGTCTGCCTCTCTACCCCTACAGCCCAGGAGAGTAACAGGCACACAGAAGATACCATCAGAGATGTGTCCAGTGGAAGAAAGAAGAGAGGAAAGAGGAGAGGAAAGAGAAGAGAAGGGAAAGAGGAAGGAAGAAAAAATGGAAGGAGGAGGAAAAACTAGTATAGTCACAGAAATCATGCAAAAGTCAGCAGATTCCACTAATCCTCTCCCTTTCTGATGCAACCTCTGTCTCTAAGATCATTCAGTCCCTGAAGGGAACAATGAGGCTGTGCATCTCAAAATAGGAACTGCAAGTCAGAGATGAAATCAGCTTTGCTGACTACTTTCACTCACCAGAATTTTCCTCTACGTAACCCTCCCAACACCACCTAACAGCATGTGGTCATCCCTAGTTTATGGCCGGAAGATACCTGATGTCACAGGCACACAAACATCGGCCATGGGATTCACTGTCAAGTTTGCCCAATATCAACAAATAAAAATATGACTTCAGTGCCACGTGAGGCGGGACTCACACACTGGCCATTTGAGAGTAAGTGAGACTGCAATTAAGAGTCACTTCACAGAACCAGGAGTGGTGGCACACGCCTTTAGTTCCCAGCACACAGGAGGCAGAGGCAGGTGGATCTCTATGACTTCAGGCCAGCCTGGTCTACAGAGTGAGTTCCAGGACAGCCAGAGCTACACAGAG
Organism: Rhombomys opimus; assembly: GCA_010120015.1. NCBI lineage: Eukaryota > Metazoa > Chordata > Mammalia > Rodentia > Muridae > Rhombomys > Rhombomys opimus. The sequence goes on from REGO01000761.1 coordinate 193,591, forward strand.
AAACCCTGTCTCAGAAAACCAAACCAACCAATCACACAAACAAGAAGAGTACTTTACAGAGGCTGGAGTGTTATGGTGCAGAGAGAGAAAGTTCACCATTACAGTTACCCAGGAAGATACCGTCTCCTTATGATGGACAGTATCTATTTTTCTCTTTTGAAGTGTGTTATAGGGGTTGAGGAGATGGCTCCCTCAGTAACATGCTTGGCATGGCGGCATGAGAGCCTGTGTTCAGATCCGGAGCACCTACATTAAAAAGCACGGCAGAGTGGCTTTCGCCTGTGCCGCCAGCGCCAAGGGAGCAGAGACAGGTAAATCTCTGGAGCTCACTGTCCAGACAGCCTAGCTGAGTCAGTGAGCTCCAGGTTTAGTGAGCAACCTAGGCTCAAAAAAAACCCACAACAAAAGATGGAGAGCTAATGAAAAAGGTACACACACACACAGTCTGTTGTGGAATGAATGTTTGTGCCCTGCTGAAATTCACACAGTGAAGAGCTACGGCAGTGTTTCTCAATCTGTGAGTCCATCGACCGTTACACATGAGTTGTCTAAGACCCCTGGAAAACATATTTATACTCCAGTTCATAACAGTAGCAAAATTACAGTTATGAAGTAGCAAAAAAAAAAATAACTATATTAAAGGTCGCAACATTAGGAAGGTTGAGAACCACTCCTCTAAGGCCACAAATGATCATGTTAGGTGGGGCTATGGTCAGGCTTAGACAAGCTCACGATTCAAGATGGGATCCATGTGCTTATATGAAGAGGAGACACCAAAACTCTCTCTCCAATATAGCAAGAAAGTGGCCATCTCCATCAGAAGGGCTGCTCCACTGAACCTGCTGGTCCCTTGACATTGGAATTCTCAGCCTCAGGATGGTGAGAAGTTAAGTGTTCACTGTTTATGCTGTCCAGCTGTGGGAATTTTGTTAGCGTGGCTGGTGCAGACTAAGACAGAGTCTCAAACAAATCCACACAGTGTCAGAACCTCCCCCCACTTTAAAAGAGTTCCTAGGGTAGACTGCCAACTGATAAACAAAAGGTTTAAAACTGGGTGTTAAGATTATGTGAATGCTGAAGTTGTGAATGCCTCAAGAATCTGCTAGCAATGTTTTTATGTCTAGTTAGGAAGAGGGAGGGAATCAGTGTGTGTGGGAGGGGGCCAGGAGGAGGTAATGGGGTGATAGGATCAAAATACGTTATATCCATGTAAGGCATAGCATTCTGCTTACTATGTGCTAAGAAAATAAACTTGTTAAAAATGTTGTCAATTCTTTTTCATCTACCAAAGGAAACCCAGCGACTTCTCAGTGCAGAAATCTCAGATAGTTCCTACCTGGGACTCGCACCAACATCACATGTTCTACCAAGACTGCAATGACTGCTGTTGCATATTTCTGTAGAAACGAACAACCAAGCTGTCTTAGCGGCCCATACTTGGAGTTCCAGTTCCCTGGAATGTTGAGGCAGGAAGACTCCATGAGCCCAGGAGTTAGCGGAACAGCCTGAAACTGGAACAGCAAGTCCCAGTTTCTTTTTTGTTTGGCTTTTGGTGTGTGTGTGTGTGTGTTGAAGGCATGTTTGTGCGGCTGTGCTTACCCATGCATGTGTGGTACGTGTGAAGGCCAGATTTTGAAGTCAAGTGTCTTCCTCCATAGCTTTACATTTTATTTTTTCAGAGAGATGTTCTCACTTAACCTGAAGCTCATCAACTGGCTCCAGTGGCTAGCATTTTATTCATTGAGCCATCTCTGCAGTCCCTGAGATCCCATTTAAAAAAAAAAAAAAAAAAAAAAAGCAAAAAGGTACAACCCAAGTAACCCAGGTATAACTTAACTATCAGGCAAGCCACAAAATCTAAATCAGAGAACATTTTCAAAAATGCTGAGGCGGAGAAAGTCTGAGAACGGCTGAGGAACTGTCCCAGGTTAAAGAAGATAAAAGAGATGACAGGGCCATTCATGCCTGCTCTGAACTTGAATTCTCCCCTGGTTAGATAGAATACTAAGAAGACATTGCTGGACCAATCAGCGGACAGTGCCTACAGCCATTTAGGTAGGGGCATCTGGTTATGGGACTTATCAGTTTCTTGTTTTGGACCCTTTTCTCTGGCCATATAAGAGAATGTTCTTTTCCCAGTAAATATTCAGAAATTTTTAAGGGGTCCCCAATACATGCTGTCTGCAATATTCTCAAAAATTAAAAAAAAAAAGAAAGAGAGAAAGCAAGAGAGAAAGTGAATGACAAAACTGAGCCAAAATAAAAACAATTCTAGGCAAGGGGCACAGGGACGCGTGATTTGTATCAAAATGAAAGTTCTAGAAATGTGCTTTTAATCTCAAAAGCCCTCTTTTGATGTTATAGTCTTGGGGCTGGGGACACATTTTAGGTAATTATCAAAGGTTTGTGTTTTCTTTTTTTTTTTCCCCCTTCAAGCTTTGGAATTATTTTTTAGATCAAAATAAAATCAGACGCGTTCCAGCAAGGCAGTAATTTCTGTGAGCACTCTGCCCTAAGAGCTGCCAGCAGGGTTTGTTTACCCTGGCTTCCCTTGCAAAAAAGAACGTTTTATGATACCAATTTTGCAAATGGAAACAAATGTATGCAAAGAACAGAGACCGAAGGAAACACAATAAATGGACTTAAAATAATTCCCAGTGGCCTGGCTTTGCTTCCCTAATGTCCGAGTTAATTTTATGAGCGGCCTGTAATGAAGCTGTAGCTCCAGGCCGTGCAGGGAGGAGTTAGCCTGGGTCTGCTTTTCTTCAGAGAAAACGCTTATAAATTAGAAACCACCATCTCTTTTGGTGTCTTCATTATCAATATTCGAAATCTCATTTTCTTCTTCTCTGTTTCTCTACCTTGCTGTCCACCAGGATTATAAATGACCCACTAAGTGCTGTGAAAAAATATAAAAGAAAACTGAGGATGGGTCTTGGTGGCAGAGGTCACTACCCAACTACCATTCCTTCTTGGAAACAAAATACCTTAAAATGGGGATGGGGTGAGTTAGCATACTCAGCCATAAATTTCCTCCTGAAACATGTGGTGGCCAATAAGAAACACGCAGAAGTTGTAGGATGAGGCTTCTGGAAAGGGTCTTTCAAATTTGGTGGGGAGGTCTACCCTTCCCCTGAATCCTTTGCTCCATCTTGCTTTTTGGTGGCTGGCCTTCTAGCAACTATCTGCAAAATGTCAAAATATGGTAGGGATAGTAGAGGAAAGAGCTCTAAGATGCCAGGATTGTGACGGTAACTTAAAGTCACCAGTGTCAGTCTGTCTTAGGTTTCGACTGCTGTGGCAGACACCATGACCAGAAGCAACTTGGGAGGAAATGACTTATTTCAGCTCACACGTCCTGATCACAGTCCATCCTAAAGGAAAGTCAAGGCAGGAGCTCAAGGCAGAACCTGGAGGCAGGAACTGAACCAGAAGCCATGGAAAAATGCTACTTCCTGGCTTGCTCCTGGCATCCTACTCAGCCTGCATTCTCACACAAACCATGACCATCTGCCCGGGGGTGACACCACCCACGGTGGGCTGGGCCCTCCCATATCAATCATTAATCAAGAAAATGCCCCACAGATTTGCCTAGGGGCCGATCTTAAAATTTCTTTATTTTCATTTTGTGTGCATTGGTGTTTTGCCTGCATGTGTCTGAGTGAGGGTGTTGAATCACCTGGAATTGGTGATACAGACAGTTGTGAGCTGCCATGTGGGTGCTGGGAATTGAACCCAGGTCCTCTGGAAGGGCAGCCAATGCTTTAAAAAAAAAAATCTCTGGGCTATCTCTCCAGCCCTATTTTTTAAAAATAATTTATTTATTTTTATTTTGCCTTTAGGCCAATCTTGTTCAAAGTCCTTACTCCCATATGACCAAAGCTCTTGTCAGGTAGACATAAAACCAACCTGCTTTTCACTGCTCTGCTTCTAAGTGAGAGAAAGACCAACTCTTTCCTTATAGAAGTAATCATCGCTTTGGATCTCTAATATTAGAGATCTTTCCATCTATTGCCTATCTAACGGGTGTGAGAGTTTGCCTGCATGTATGAGGTACACCAACTCTATGTCTGGGAGTGTGGGTATCTGTGTCCTCAGGTCAGAAGAGGGCATCCAATCCCTAGCACCCGTGTAAAGACCAGGGCATGGCGGCTCACATTTATAATCTAAGCACTGTGGGGGAGCAGAGACAGGAGAATTACTGGAGCTTGCTGGCTGCCGGCCTAGCTCCTAATTCAATAAGAATATGGTAGACTGTCTCAGTGGAATAAGGTAGACAGAGATAGAGTGGGACACATGTCTTCCTCGTCTGTGGAGGCAAACATGAATGCACGCACCACACACACATTCTCTCTCTCTCTCTCTCTCTCTCTCTCTCTTTCCTTCCCTCATTTATACTACACATATGCAAAGAAGTGGAAGAGGAAGGAGGGCCCTCCCTGGGACCCATATGGTGAAGAAGAGAAGTCTTGCAGGATGTCCTCCGACCTCAGCGTATGTGGTGTGCCCACATCCGCCCATCCACGCACCATGCTGCCCTACGCAGAATAAACACCGAGCAAAAGGAAACGAGGAAGCTTGAGAACACCTCTCCTCTGCCATGAAAGAGAGAGCCTACCTGAGTTAGCACTATATAGATCTTTTTTAATTGAGCCAGCCCGTGAGTTTGTAAAGCAAACCCTTTGTAGTTTTTATTTTATCTCATAATGAATAATGGAATTGAATACCTTTCCATGTACATAGTCGTCATTTTTCTTTGGCAGCATATCTCTTCAAATTGTTTGTCCAACAACTCATAAGGTCTCACCAGCGTAACCTCCCAAATGTGAGCAGAACAAAGATGATACCAATGGAGGTGCCAAACTGGGCAGGGAAAATCCCATGAGGACTCAATCCTATATAAAGAACTGAAGGCAGCTGAGTAAATCTGGGAGCAGGGGCGGTCCTCCCCAGGGAGCATTCCAGTTGTTCAGTGCCAAACGGTCATCCCTAAAAACATACATACAAAAAATGCTATATGGACTCACAGGTTATACTCAGGAATATATATGTACATAGAAATACATGTATGCATGCAATAACAATGAAAAAGAGGCCATAAATTTGAGGGAGAGTGGAAAGGCAAGGGAGGAAAGGGAGAAATGTTATAATTAAATTATAATCTCAAAAACAAAAAAAGTTTGCCCAGTTAAAAAGCTGAGTTTTGAGCCGGGCATGATGGCACATGCCTGTAATCCCAGCACTCTGGGAGAAAAAGGCAGGTGGATCTCTGTGAGTTGGAGGCCAGCCTGGCCTACAAAGCAAGTCCGGGCCATCCAGGGATAAACCCTGTCTCGAAAAACAAAAACAAAAATAAACAAACAAAAAAACAAGTTGAGTTTTGAAAAATCTAGTTTTGAGAGAGTAATAGAAAATTCATATGATCAAAACACATACATATTTATGTATATGAGAAAAATGTCACAGTGAAACCATTGATATATATAATTAATATATGTAAATAGAAGCACTGAAATAAATTTCACCATCCCTGATTTCAAGAACAAATCGATGTTCTTGAGGAACAGAACATTTAGCTCTGTGGTCCCAGCCTTCCTAAAGATACAGTTCCTCATGCTTCGCTATTGCTACTTCATGAGCATATTTTGCTATTGTTACGGATCACAGTGTAAATATTTCAGGAGATAGAGGCTTGTCAAAAAGGCCGTGACCCACGAGTTGAGAACTTCCGAGGTTTAGAGGATCTTCCCAGGAACAACTTTTCTAACCTTCTTGAACTCAGTTGCCCTTTTTGTAAAAGGCAGATGAGTCAGAAGTGGTGGGTGGGGGGGCTCCTCCCATGTCCTCTTTCTGAAAATTTAGAGGGTGGAGACAGAAAGATAGTCCAAGGTCAGCTCAGGTACAAAGTGAATTCAAGGCTAGTCTAGGCTACAGGAGACCTTGTTACAAACAAACAAATCAAAACAAAACAAAACCCAAAAAGCACAAAACACTCAAAACAAAAAAAAGTAGAAAATGGTACTAATTGCTTTGATTTTAGAGACAGCAAAAATAATGGGCTTGGGAGTGGGAGAGATGGGTAGCGGTTAAGAGCACTGGCTACTGTTCTAGAGAACCAGGGTTCACTTTCCAGCATCCACAGCATCCACAGCATCCACAGCATCCACAGCATCCACAGCATCCACAGCTCACCACCCTTTGTCCCTCCAGTTCCAAGCGAGCAGACAACCCATTCTGGCCTCTTCAGGCACCAGGAAAGAACGAGGTGCGCAAACATACTTGCAGGCAAAACACCCATGCACATAAAATAATAATAATAATAATAATAATTTTAAAAAAACACTAGATCTGGCACTTAATATGTACTTAGTAAAAATCATAGTGGTGATTTATAATCCATATAAACTCACAGAAGAAAGCAATTGATGCGGATTTTAAACTGCCAGGAAAGCCTTAGAAGAAATACATTGGATATGGTTTGTAACGAAGGTGGGATGAAGGGGAAGGTTTGTGCACAGAGAAAGAGCACGGAGTGCCCCATGGGTAATGATGGGTACTGGCTGAACATAACAGACCTGCGAGGTTCAGGGAAATAACTGGCACAGCGGAACTGAGGGAACAAGCTGGCATGGGTAGATTAGGGCCAGGAAGTGGGCAAAGTGGACTCAGGGTAGCATAAATGGAGAGGGACCAGGGTGGCACCTTGGAGTGGGATTGGACTGAAATGCAAAGAGAAGACACACAACTTGGTACGTAAGAACACGAGTGGACTGTCTGAGTCTGATGCAAAAAGAATGGTCAGGAAAGACATAAAAGGCCCTCATAGGAACGTCTTCGGCTACCTTGAGTCGTTTTCTTTTCAAACAAGTGACAGGAAATGGCTCTGGCTGCCAAATGGAAGCGTAGTGTCTAATCCCAAAAAGTAGCCATTAATTTAATGGGAAGATTGTCTGATAGCAAACACCATTCTAGCCGTTAGGAAGGTGTGTGTGGGCAGCTTGAGCCCATAAAAGCTTTCTTCCTGTGATTTTTGTTAAAAATGAAGTCTTTGGCAAAGGTATTTTTCACTTAAAAAAAAAAAAGTAATCAAGGCGATTAGGTACGGCATGTTTCTCTGTACAAGCCATGAACCACCAAAAACACACATTTCCTCCTAATGGTTTCTCTATCATTTTAAAAAATTGCCTTAGTAATGCCAGCAAATAATAAAATAGGACTTTTTACAGTAAAAGTTAAGGGGTCATTAACTCATTTCTCCACACCGGTGTTTACAAAATCACTATTATCGTAAATCCTATGTGCTGAGGTAGGAGCCAGCAAACTGAAGCAGCCATCATCAGACCTCTTGTAGGCCTATGCTTACAGAGCCCAGGCACTCACTTAAAATTCAGAATTCTTCTTTCTCACTCTGTAACCTGAAGGAGTATGGAATGAGCCCCCTGATCCGTGGAGTCTGCTTGCATAGAACATCTCCAAGATGTCCGGGTAGAGGAACTGAGAGGACCCCACCCGGTGTGAACCCCCTCAGTAAGGTGGGAGCCGTCGAGCAGGTCAGATTCCCCACGCTTCAGGCCTGTGAGATGTGGGTGTAGCTCGGCGATGCACCACATCCTGGCATGCCTGAGAGCTTGGCTCGGTCGGCACTGAAGAACCGAGCAAGCAGAAGGCCCGCGGCAGGGCAAGGACACATAAAATAACGTACACCAGGATTCTGTGCCGCTGGAGAGTTTGAGCCTGTGGGCGGACTGATGGGGTGGCTCGGTGGTTCAATGCTGCTGCCCTTGCCAAGAACCTGAGTTTGCTTTCTGTCATCTACATCAGGTGGCTCACAATTACCTACACAACCGGAGCTTCCAGGGACCCAGTGCCCTCTTCTGGCCTCTGTGGGCACCAGCACACACACATAGACATTTACAAAGCAGAAAAATGATGAGGTTTTTGTTTTGTTTTGTTTTGTTTTGTTTTTTAATGGCATTTTCAGCTACTTGGAGTGCTCAGCCATCATGTTCCTTTTTTTTTTTTTTTTTTTTTTTTTTGGAAAGTACCAGAGTCCAAACAATGAACTCAGGGGCTGTATCTGAAAGAATGTTGAAAATGGTAATTATAAGACAAGAACCACAGTTTGGAAGGGTGAAAAAATGTGGCAGACGGGCAGGAGTAATGTTTATATGACAGTAGACATGTTCTGAAGGTTACTGAATTGGACACATAGAATGATTAAATTAGTAAACAGTGTGTGTGTGTGTGTGTGTGTGTGTGTGTGTGTGTATGTGTGTGTCCACAACAAAAGGAAAAAAACCAAAACTCAAAGATCTAACACATGCAAGGAACTTCGCTTTGTGCTCATTCAGTAGGTCTGGGTGTTAGACTCCTTCCCCAGAGCGACAGACAGCAGTTCCTCGGGGCTGTGTCTGTGTTGGGGCTAACTGGAGAACACAGCAGACGCTAAACACCTCTGCCTCCCCTTTGAACCAAAGGTCCCAGGTCACAAGTGCAGTGGATCAGCCCTGGTCAGAAATCTGATACCAAAGATTAAGAAGCTTTCCCAACTCTCTGGGAGGCAGAGGCAGGCAGATCTCGAGGAGTTCGAGGCCAGCCTGGTCTACAAAGCCAGTCCAGGACGGCCAAGGCTACACAGGGAAACCCTGTCTCAAACAAAACAAAACAAAACAAAACAAAACAAAACAAAACAAAACAAAACAAAACAAAACAAAACAAAACAACAAAACTCTGGCCAGGCAGCCATGCCTCCCAACTCTCTAGTATAGACCTGGGTAGACAACTACAACAGAGCAGGTTGGAGCCTCTCAGGGCCCAAAGCTGTAAGAGAGAAGAAACGGGGAGTGAGCTGAGACAGCCAGTCTGGGGAAAGTCAGACGGGGAGGGAACTAAGGGCGTGTCTTTCCAGGTCCTCCATGACTTGCCTGTCATAACTTATCAACAGAATCTCCCTCCCCCAGTGGCTCCAGCGAGCTTTGGAATTTGTGACCAAGTGAGCTCTTTTTATTTTCACCTAGTACTTTTTTTAAAAGAGCAAAATAGAGCTGCTGTGGATGAAAAAAAAAAAAAAAAAAAAAAAAAAAAAAAAAAAAAAAAAAAAAAAAAAAAAAAAAAAAAAAAAACCTAGGACACTGGTCTTTGTAATAACAAAACACTGAAAAGAACTGAGTCACCAAATACCTAGGGAGAAATAAATTGCACTATGTCCACTCAATGGAATGGTAGGTAGTCATGAAAACCCACAAACATTAGAAAGTGTTCTGAAGCAATACAATCATTGTGAAATCATTACAATAGTCCTAAAGACTAAATGCCTATTCTTAAAGATTGAGAAAAGGATGAAAGTGTCACGGCGGGGCTGACAAGAAAGCTCAGGAGGTAAAGATGCTTGCTGCCAGGCTGGAGCAGCTGAGGTCAAATCCCAGGTTGAAAGTGGTACAAGGAAAAAAATCAACAGCTCCTGTAAGCTGTCCTCTCGCCTCTACTCGGGCCCCAGGGCGCATGTGCAAACCACACACACTCGACAAAAAAAAAAAAAAAAACAAAAAAAAACATATATATATATATATTTAATTTACAGCAATGTGATAATAAAACCCATTATTTTGTGTGCTAACTTTAATAATTAGTAAAGGAAAGGAAGAAAAATTGAGAGAGAGAGAGATTAAGGAAGAAGCTACGAGACAGGTGTATTTCTGTGAGTTCCAGGCCAGCTAGGATTACGTAGTGAGACCCTGTCTCTAAGTAGGTAGGTCGGTGGATGGATAGATAGATAGATAGATAGATAGATAGATAGATAGATAGATAGATAGACAGACAAACTATGTTGGGCTGGAGAGATGACGACATTTAGAGCACTGGCTGCTCTTCCAGAGGAAGTGGGTTTGAGGCCCATCACCCCCATGACGGGCCACGACTTTTTGTCGCGTCCAGTCTCAAGAGTCCTGACGCCCTCTTCTGGCCTCCCCTGGCACTGCATGCATATGATGCGCAGCCATGCGGGCTCATCGCATATATAAAATAAAAAAAAGTGAAAATTTTTTAAAAGAGAGAGAGAAAAGCTGCATAAGTACATCAAACGCTGGGCTGCCGAGTGATCTCCGTGGGTAGCTCCTCCATTACGGCTAACGACTTGGATTAGGTCCTGGGGACCCACAGGGTGAGAGGACAGAGCGGACCTTGCAAGCTGTCTTCTGGCTTTTACACACACACACACACACACACACACACACACACACACACACACAGGCACAAACCACCCACAAACACAAGATAAATAAGTGAAATGTAATTGAAATTTTAAAAATATTATCTACTAAAAGCATGATCCTCAGGAGGAGGCGGGTACGTGTATGTTTCTGTGTGCCAGCTCTCTGTTACTCCGATTTTTCACTGATTTTGTTTTCAGAAAAGCTTGGAAACTCAAAGTTCTTTCCTCAAAACACTTGATAGAATTATCGTGTCTCGGAATTGGAAATATTCCTAGAGGTCATTCAAGGTAACTTTTCACTTTTTTTTCCTTCAGAGCGGAGTCCCCCCTCTCCTTGTATTGAGTGGCCTTCCCCTTTTTGACTGACTTATCACTGTGTTCCTTCTTAGATCATTTCTCTCATCCCTCTCTTGAGTTCTAGTTCTTGCTGTTAATTTCAAGTCTGTCTTTGCCTGGCCCCCTACCGTGTGTGTGTGTGTATGTGTGTGTGTGCTCATCCCCCTCCCTCTCTCCTTCCTCCCCTCTGTCACTTCCTCCCACTTCAGCCCTCAGAGCACAGACGTGTGCAGCCATGAGGGCGGAGCCTTCTTCTCTGGCTGGCAGTGTTCTGGCCTTGGGCAGCTGCTCACCGAGCTCAGCAGGCCCATGCTTGGTGAAGAGCTCTGTCACGGCTATTCTGAAATTCTCAACACGTTAACAGACCTCTCATCGGTGTTGGGCCCGTGCTGAAAATGCCCGAATAGCTTTATGTCAAAACTCTCCGTTCCTTGAGACATCCATTTGTTTGGTCTTCATCCATCCAGGGCTAGTTTTCTCTAATTTTGCCCTCAATCCTCATAGCCTCTGCAGATGATGGAGGCAATGTGGAGAACAGGCCCTCAACACTCTTGTTCTTCAATGGCTGGCTCTTTGACCTCCCCACCCCACAAGGGAGGAGCAGCCCTGCTAGGCCACAGAGGAGGACTTTGCAGCCAGTCCTGAAGATGGGTCAGATGAAAGGGGAGGAGGACCTCCCCTATCAGTGGACTTGGAAAGGGGCAGGGAGGAGATGAGGGAGGGAGAGTGGGATTGGGAGGGAATGAGGGAGCGGGATACAGCTGGGATCCAGAGTTAATAAAAATGTAACTAATAATAAAAATAAATCGTATGTGAACAACAACAACAAAAAACAACATTCTTGTTCTATTATTACTTTTCCAGACAAGATCTCACTGTGGATCCCTGGCTAATCTGGTACTTGATATGTTGATACAGCTGGTCTTGAACTCTCAGAAATCTCTCTGACTCTGCCTTTTGAGTGGGGTTAAAGGTGTGGACCACCATTCCTGGCTTGTTTTATTGTCTTTAATATAATGTTTTATTAATTTTTTGAGAACTTCATAAATGCATACTCCCTCACTGGTCTCCCTAACTCTTCCTGGATCTGTTCCCGTTCCCTACCGTGCCCAACTTTCTGACCTCTTTTTATTTTATAGTCCACTATTTCCAGTCTGTGATTTACATGTAGTTATGCATGTGGGATTACCCACTGAACTATGGTGGACCTACCAGGGACCACACCATTAAAGACAGCAGGCACTCCCTCCGAAGCCATCAACTGCCAAGATCATTAGCTGGGGATGGGGGCTCCTGAGTTTCTCTGCCTCTGTGCTGGATGCTGACTGGCTTGACCTTGTTCAGAGCTCCTTCAGGAAACCACAGCTGCTGTAAGCTCATGGGTGGGGTGGTCCTGCAATGTCAAGACCACACTGTTTTTCCCCAGGCCTCCCTGACCTTTGGCTCTTTGAATGTCTCTACCCTTCTTCCATGATGGTCTCTGAGCCTTGGAGGAGGGAATATGATATAAATGTCCCATTTGTAATGCCCTTGTTTTATTTTGGTTTTAATTCTGTGTCTGTGTCAGGGTATGGGAATGGGTAGGGTAGGAGTATGGGTAAGGTAGGGGTATGGGTGTGGGTAGGGTAGGGTAGCGTATGGGTATGGGTATGGGTATGGGCATCTGATGAGAGGGCAGGTGCCTGCGCAGAGATCAGAGGCGTCAGCTTCCCCTGGAGCTGCAGTTATAGGCCATGAGCCATCCACCATAGATGCTGGGAACTGAACTGGGGTCCTCTGGAAAAGCAGCATGCACTCTTATTAACTGCTGAGTTAAGCTTAAGTACACATCTCTCCAGTTCAATGCCCTTGTCTTAAAATGCTTACAATGGCTCTGGACCAAGAAACTGACTGGCCTCCTTTGCAGACAGTAATCTATGTTGTGGAGTGGCTGTGAATCTTGAAGAGTGGCGCTCACACCTGGGTTCTATACCGTCTCCTATAATTCCTCCAAAATTACTGGACCCAGTCACGATTTGGGAGGTCAGAGGCTGTTTTCTAATTCTGACCTTATTGGCAACTCTCTTTCTTTCCCCTCTGTCTGTCTCTCTTCACGTCTTTTCTTCATTTTTGCAGCCCAGGCTGGCCTTCAATCTGTAATTCTTCTTTTACCTCTCAGGTGATGGGGTCATAGGCATCAACCTAACTTGTCAACCACTTTTGCTCTAGGATGACAGGGAATGATGGTCTCTTTGGACACTGATTCAGATTCTCCAACAGGGACATTTTCTCCTTGGATTTATGGCTCTCTTCTCTTCCTTCCCTTCCCTTCCCTTCCCTTCCCTTCCCTTCTCTCCCCTCCCCTCCCCTCTTCTTTTTTTTCTTCCCTTCTTTTCTCTTACCTCCTCTCCCCTACTCTCCCCTCCCCTCCCCTCCCCTCCTCTACTTTCCCTTCTCTTTCCTGCCTCTTTAGCCTCCTCCCTGCTCCTTTTGTTCCTCACACCTCCTCTTCCTCCTTCTTTCCCTCTGGGCTTAGTCTTTGTATTAGATTCTAGTTGCTCTTCCAATTCTCAAAACCTAAACAGCAAACAGAGAGGTTCTCCAGCATTTACCATTCGAGTGGACGGAGTATTGCGATGGAGACACATACCTGCAGTAGGATGTGTGCTTGATGAAAGAGGCTGAGGACAGAGGACACTGCCGGAACAAAGGAGGAGGTTGCCACCAACTGCTCAGAATCAGTTTGTGAGCTTTGGCCCCAAGTGTCATCAACAAGATCGGCACCAGTCCCCTTGGGCTTGAGGTGGAGAAGCAATTTCTGGGCGGATGTCCTTGCAGGATTATTTTCTGTGGTGGCCTTTGGGCAAGGCTGTGGTCCTAGAGGTTTGTTATCAGGCTTCCTTCGTGTCTTCCTCCATCTGAGTCTTACAATTTAAGCCTTACCGTCTACCTGGCACCCTGATATGCTTGTAATGTTCATTATATTCTGATGTCTTAGAAGTCTAGATTACTGGAGGTCAGACGGTTGGAGTGGGCTTCAAAGGGTAGAAGTCAAAGCATGTGCTAAGCAGTTCCTCCCAGAAACTCTGGGGAGAATCTGCTCCTGACCTCTCTCTCCTCAGGCACTAGGCCTCTTTGGCTAACAGTAGTAGCTCAGCTCACAGCCATCTATAACTCCACTCCTAACCTGACCTGACTTCTGCAGGTCCCAGGCACACATGTGGTACACATGCACACACGAACACACATAGAATAAAATAAGTAAACCTAAAACAACAACAAAAACTAACCAGGGAAGGGGGAGAGCTGTAAGATCCAAAGATCCAAGACACACTGACACACTCAGACATTCATATAGGCACCCGTTCACACACATGCACTTACACACTCACACATTCTTATATACACCGTCACACATTCATGTACACATACTCACACCGTCACACATCCACACACACACACACACTCACACTTTCGTACACACACACACTTACACTCACACATTCATATACACAATCACACATTCACACAAACATACACAGTCACACATTTATACACAAACACACACAATTCTTTTTTTTACATCTAGCCCCCTCGTTATGGGAAGCTGACCTCTCATTTAAAATCTACACACACACACACACACACACACACACACACCCAAAGTTCCCTTTCCTAGTGGCACATAGCCAAAAAGCTACTTAGCGAGGACTGACTTCATGCTAAATCAGGTGACTTTTGTGAAATGCTAGTACTTTACATAGGGCTTATAGTTGGCCAAACGTTCTCTTGCTCATTAATTTTGCTCCTTAGAACAACCTTGTCGACCAGTTGTCTCCAATGGGCTCCATTAAGCCCCACATTCCTGTCAAATCAAGTCCCCTTCTGAGAACTTTGACTGAATAAAGATTTTTCATTTCGTGCCAGGTTGCAGAGATTAATTCCTGCTCTTGGCCTACAAAGGACTAAGCTCTACCCCAGCTCACATCTATCAGCTACCCTCTGTCCTATGTGATGAGGATTTTAGCCAGACACCTGTGTGGAGTGGACATCCCTTCCACAAGCAAGTCTGTTTGGGGACGGCTGTCACGGACAGGCCGAGAGAAAGGGTCCGAGGGGTCCCCAAGGGAAGACTTCCCTGTGAAGCCTGGCTGGACCCACCACCCATTCTCCACATGGACTCAGCTAGCCAAGCCACAAGGAACAGTATGAGTGGCAGGTGCTCCCACAGAAGGGGAATCACTGAATCTAATTTTTAAATTATTTTACTCTTACTGATGTGTTTATGTGCTTGTTCATAGGTGTGTGAGTACCTGCAGAAGCCAGAAGAGGATGCCAGATTCCCCTGGAGTTAGAGGTGGTTGTGAGCCACCAGTGTGGGTGCTCGGGGCTGAACATCGGTCCTCTGCAGGCCCTCTGCAGGCCCTCTGCAGGCGTGGCATGCGCTTTTAATCTCTGGGCCTTCTCTTCAGCCCCAGCTCTGCTCTGTCTCTTCATTCCCCCAAACCCTGGGGCTTGAAGTTTCTCAGCAGCCGCAGAGGACGTTGCATGCAGGTAGCGATGCAGCCTAGCTGCAGAACACTCACCTGCTACACGTGAGGCCCTGGACCCCATCCCCAGCCAGAGGGGGAAAATAAGAAGACAAAGAATACCTGCAGCGCCTAGCATCAGTAAGGAGGCCCCATGCACGGTGGGAATACAGTGATGCCCATCAAACATCTGCCTACCCTACCTCGTCTCAAGTTGGGGAGACAGAGTTCCAGACATCCACAAAGGTATACTAGCTCAGAAACGGCCTAGCTGCCCTCTCTGATCATGGTTACAGATTTGGGTTACTAAAATAGTGAACAGAAATATTTTAAAAGTAATTATGTAAATTATATATAGGCTTTAGGAAAAAAAAAAAACAGACAGTAACAAAATAAAGCTATACCACAATTTGGATAACTCTCAAGGGAATTTTGCTATGAGAGCAAAAGCCAATCCTAAAATATCCCATACTCTGTCATTCTATTTATATAATCGTATTTTGAGCCAAAGTCTTACTCTGTACTCCAGGCAAAGGCTGAGGTTTGCAATCCTCCTGCCTCAGCCTCCCCAGTGCTGGGATTTCAGGTGTACTCAGACATAGCACCCTATAAAACATTATAAGACATTCTTCTTCTTTTTCTTAAGAAATGGGGGTTTGCTGGGCATGGTGGCACACGCCTTTAATCCCAGCACTGGAGAGGCAGAGGCAGGTGGATGTCTGGGCGTTTCCAGCCAGCCAGGAACCTGTTGAGAATATGTCTCAACAAAAAGTACCAAACAAAAAGAGGCAGGATCTTTCCATGTTGTCCAGGTGGGAGGAAGGGTGTTGAGTTACTTGGCTTCTGTAATCATTCTACCCCAGTCCCCTGTGTGTCACTGCAGCTGCCTGAAGTGAGAAAACTTTAAAGAGCCTGTGCTTCTCGGCCTTCTTAATGTTTCAACCCTTCAGCACAGTCCCTCATGTTGTGGTGATCCCTCCCACAACCACAAAATTATATATATTTTTTGCTACTTAATATCCGTAATCTTGCTGCCATTATCAATTGTAATGTAAATATCCAAAATGCAGGCTCTCTAACATGAGCCCCCCCCACTCGTGTCAGTGGGGGGGGGTCGCCACCCACAGGTTGAGAACTGATGCTCTAGAGCTACAGCGGTATTAGCAGCTCTACCTCTGCTGACAGGAGCCCAGACGGCTGCTTCTCCTTATGGGCAAAGAACAGCATGAACTTCAGGCCAGGTGGCGGGACACGAAGCCACCGCCAGGAAGTTTTCAGGGCAACTGCTTTATTTGTCATCCAGCTGGAGAAATGAATGCAAGTGTAACTCTTCCGATGGGCTGGTGTGACGTGAGGGTAGGTGAGTCTCCCTCTGTCCCACGCTTGCACATCAGATGTAAGCCCTCAGTTACCTCTCCAGCGCCATCCCTGCCTGTGTGCTGCCGTGCTCCCGGCTGTGATGGTCATGGACTCACCCTCTGAAACCGTAGGCAAGCTCCCAAATTTCTTTTATAAGTTGCCTTGGCCATGGCGTCTTTTTTTCACAGCAATAGAAAAGCGACGAAGACAAGGATTAAAACTGAAAATGTACCCAGAACAGAAACGTGTGTTTCTGAGACTGGACTGGGCTCTCCGGGGAAGATGAAGGTGAGACCACGTGTGGAGCACCGCCCCCGTGCCAGGGCAGACCGCTAACTGAGAATGCCAGTCCAGTGCGAGTGGAGCCTTCCCTAGTCGGTGGGCCTTGGCTGTCTAAGGAGGGTGATTGAGCCTAAGCCTGGATGCGAGGCAGTAAGCAGCGTTCCTCCACGGTCTTTGCTTCCAGGCTCCTGCCGAGACTGAGTGACAGAGTATGACCCGGAAACAGAAATAAAATAAATCATTACCTTCTCAAGTTGCTTTTGGTCCTGTGTTCGGCACAACAGAAAACAAACTAGAGCAGTGACAGTATAGAGACTTGTCTTTGTCTGAGGTGGTGAAAGAGAGTCATTAAAAACAAAAAAAGAAAAGGAACAAAAAGAAAAAGATGGACGTTAGCCCGAAGACAGAAACAAGAGAAAAACGTTGGCATTCCCCAAAGGAACTGACAGGAGACTAAACAGCTACAGCACACGGAAGCACTCTGAGGTGGTACTAAGACTGGCTTCCGTGAAGGTGAGCCAGACTGAAGCCAGCCCCTCCCACCCAGGACAAACCCTTAAGTCCAGTGGTAAGTTCTTGTGAGACTGATTGCTATGAAAGACAAATCAGCCTAGGATAGAAGTCCCATTTTGTCACTCTGTATGGCTCAGGGCAGCAGTGGCCAGGTACTGTCTCTTCTGTGAGTGTTGAGGATTTGAACTCAGGGCTTCATGTTTGTGTCACAAGCTCTTTGTCCACCGAGGCGCCTCCCTAGCCTGCTTCTTGCCTTTTCTTTTGAGGTAGGGTCGCACTAAAGTTGCCTTGAATTTGTGGCCATCCTTTTCTGACCTTGAGATAGCTAGGATGACAATCCTGCACTACCAGACCCCCCCCTTTTTATTTTAAGACAGAGTCTCTTTATGTAGCCCTGGCTGTCCTGAAATTGACTTTGTAGACCAAGGCTGGCCTAGAATTCACAGAGACCCACCTGCCTCTGCCTCCTACCTTGCCTGCATGGTGGGTGGGTTTAAAGGCATGTGCTATGATGCCCTGTTTGTTTGTTTTTTTGTTTTGTTTGTTTGTTTGTTTGTTTGTGGGTTTTGGTGGAGATGGTGATTTATTTTTTTTTATTTTTTATTTTTTTTAAGACGAAGGCTCATAATGTAGCCCAAGCTAGCCTTAAAATCATGATTCTCCTGTCTCAGCTTTGAGGTACTGGAACACCAAGTGTGTGCCACTATACCCGGCCCTGTTTTTGATTTGGGGGCATCTTCCGTACTGATTTCCAAAGTGACAGTATTCATTCACATTTCTACCGAGAGTATATAAGGGTTCCCTGTTCCTTTCTGTGGTTTGGATAGGTATGGCCCCCACAGACTCACATGCTCGAATGCTTGGTCCAGAGGGTGTGGCACTATTAGGAGGTGTGGCCTTGTTGGAGCAGGTGTGGCCTTGCTGGAAGAAGTGTATCACTGTGGGGGCAGGCTTTGAGGTATTTTATATGCTCGAGCCATGCCCAGTGTGGCACACGGTCTCCTTCTGCTGCCTGCAGATCAAGATGTAGAACTCTTGGCGCCTCCAGCACCACGTCTGCCTGCATGCTGCCCGGCTTCCCGCCATGATGATAATGGACTAAGCCTCTGAAGTTTTTTAAACCAATTAAATGTTTTCCTTTCTAAGAGTTGCCACGGTTGTGGTGTCTCTCCACAGCAATGAAACCCAAACTAAAGACACCGTCCCACTCCTCTTCCTCATAATGGCCATTCTGAGCAGGGTGAGTGCAGTCTCAAGGGTTTTATGTACATTTTCATGATGGCAAAAAATACTGGGCATTTCTTTCTGTATATGTTTACCATTGAGAAGTGTCTGTTTAGCTCATTTGCCCTTTCTTTAACTGAATTAGATATTCCCATAGTGATTATTATTATTAATACTCAAGGTCCTCCTGTCATGGGAACAGCTGGCAAAGGACAGGGAGTAACTTACCTTTACCCTCTGGATCAGGTTTTTTGTTTGTTTGTTTTTGAAGAATGGTGTAATGTAGCCTAGGCTGGCCTCCAAAAACCTCTATATATCTGTGGCTGGCCTTCAAAGCCTGATCTTTCTTTCTCTGCCTCCTGCGTGCTCGGATCACAGTCATGGGCCACCTTGCCACTTTCTAGCGCTGGGGATCAAACCCAGGGCCTCTGCATTCTGGGCAAGCATTCTACCACTTAAGCAGTGCTCCTGGGCCTGTTTCCTAACCTACAAAATGGTAACAAGGATAATGCTTTCTTCACAGAATTGCCATGTAAGAGCTGGGCACGGCAACACACTTCGGGGGCTAAACCAGGCAGACCGTGAGATCCCGGCCAGCCTGGACCATACAGTGAGGTTATGTTTCAAACGAAGGAGTGGTGAGGCGAGGGCGAGGAGAGACGCAGAAATGTAAGAAACAACGATCCTTACTTCAAACGAAGAACCCCAGAGACTCAAGAGTGGGAAAAGCCCAACAGTTCGCTCTAAGACCTTGCAAAATTGAGCACCAGCCTTGCAAGGCAGGTGGGCTGAGTGCAGGGGGCGGGGGGGGGGGAGATGTTTACAGAGCCTGAAACATGGCCTTCCTCCCCCTCCCCCATTTCGGGAATAATCAGGAGCGTGCAATCTTACACATCCTCTAGGCCCTGTTTTTCCCTCTACCCCTTGTGTTTGTCTGTTTCTCAGCAAAACCCTGGTGAGTTCATCTGTTTTGCATCCTGTTTATTTGAAAGCTTATCAGACTCATGACCAAACTTGGCTGTGAGTAAACTTCTAGTTTGGGTGGAGTGGGAAGGCCAGCTTAGCAGAGCTGGAGTTTAAGATTATCCTCCATCACATGTTGATTTTGAAGCTAGCTTGGGACACAGTGAGCCTGTCTCAGAGAAGAAAAGAGGTCAACCAGTGGAACAGCACTTGCCCCTCGAGTCTGGTGGCTTGGATTTACTCTCCTGAACAGGAGGAGGGACAGAATAGACTCCACAAGGCTCTGTGGCATGTGTCTCCCTCTCTCCCCCTCCATCTTACCTGCACACAATGATAATCAATCAAATTTATTTTTTTTTTAAGCTGAAAAAAGTGGAGGAGGCAAAGAAACGAGGAGAAGGAAGGGGAAGAAGAGAGAGGAAGGAGGAAGAACATGGTGAGAGCCAGGAAGAATGGAAATGAAAGCCTGAGACCATCTCCTTGGTCGCTCCTAAGTGCATTCATGAAACCTGGGTTTTGGAATCAGACAAAAAACCGATGCCCTATGCAGTCTTAGTCAATTGTGACTTTAGCCCTCAAGTACAAAATGGATGTTGATCTCTGAAAATAGTTCAGAAGCTAAATAAGCAATGTATGTGAAATGTCTCATCGTCATCATGGCCTTGTGTGTGGCAGAAGGGCACAGTTCCCAAAAGGGTCACTAGTAGTTTCTTTCATCACCACCGGTGATGAGAGCTCCATCTATAAGTGACTTTCTTCCTTCTAACGTTCAGCAAAGTTCACACCCAAAAACTGCAGGACTGAGGGCCAATGAAGTAGTGTGATTGCCAAAAACAGTCCCAACATCACACTGAAAGCAAAGCAGGAGGCCATACAGTACTATACCAACAAGCCAAGGAATGCTCAGGGATGGGCCAGGATGAGAAGGCAGGTGGGAAGACTCCTGTTAAAGAAGGCATCTCCTGGGACAGGAGAAACACTTGTTTCTCTTGAGCACAAGTAAATGGCTATTTGAAGTGAAAGCCTGTTTCATTTTCTTCTGCTGAGCCCTGCTGAGTCAGAACTCACACCAGTACTTCCTTACCTGGACATAAACTCTAGTTCAGTACAAAGAACTTCCCAGCAATGTATTGATTTGGTGAGAATGCATCTGCCTGTCAACAGGACAGGCTGGCTAACTGAAAGAGGATTGAGGCCCAGAATCTAGCAAGCCTCTCACAACTTCAAAATTTTACTTCAGGAGAGACTATGGGCCAGGCTGGTGGCTCATACCCGGAACCCCAGCACTTGGAACACTGAGACAGAGAATCACAAATTCAAGACCATACCGGGCTACGTAGTAAGACCCTGTCAGAGGCAGAGAGAGATAGAGATAAAATATAGATTGATAGTAGGTAGGTAGGTAGATAGATAGACAGACAGACAGACAGACAGATAGAAGGAAGCAGAGTACACGGGCTCCAATGGACGTAGTTTTGTGTTAGCAAGCCATTTACGTGAATCCTAGATTTGGGGTTAGCAGCACAGGGCAGACAGGGTGGCAACGTATTTAACACTGGTCCTGCCACCGCTATAGGTGAGAGGATGAATGTATTTATTCCATAATTAGAATTATTTACCCACTCTAAGGGGGGTGCCTGAAGTACCATATTTACCTATCTTTGTGTTAAGTTATTTTTATTACAATAACACAGTGGGTGGGGCAGGAAACTATTATTACCACAAACATTCAAAAACTGATTCTGAAGGTTAGGAATAACTACTTCTGCATTTGAGCACATTGCTTAATACAAACTCCAGTTCCCTTGTTTATAAATAGGGGTGATAAATGCTTATTCAGCCTCCATGTTTGCCCTCATGCACTCTTCGTTCAGCAAACATTTGAACATCTATTGTAACGTTAGGCTCCAGGCTGGCAAGATGACTCAGGGAGTAAAGGTCATTGCTACCGAGCCTGATGACCTGAGTGTAATCCCCAAGACCCACATGGTAGAAGGAGAAAACTGATTTCTGCAAGTTCTCCGACTTCCACATCCACAACACCCTCCAAAACAAACAAACAAACAAACAAATAAATAAAGTAAAATACACATATACTGGAATCCTAGGGCTGGCTCTGTTTGCTTGGGACCTACACTATCAAATGAAAACCACAAAGCTGTCTTCCTAGGAGAACATGATACACCATGAGAACATTGGAGTCCTCTAGCGTGAACATACTACATGAAAGTGAGAAGAAAATTTGGGGAACACTTTCTACAGAAGGAATAAGTCAGATAAGGCAGGCAGAGCACAGTCAGATTCAGCAGACAGACTTTGGTCAATGATAATATTGCCACAGTGCCTTTGGGGCTTGCAGGGAGTGTAGAGAAATGACCACCTCATTTCCAAGTTAAGTCAGTGGTGTGGATTCAAAGCCAAAAACCAAAGGGAGACGGATCATGGCACTATTTTCAGGTGGCTGAGAATGCAGTGACTTTGGAGTTCTGGCTTTCCCTCCCCTGCTGATATGAACTGGCAGTAATTTGAAAATTCAAAATCCCAAGGCTTCACCTGAGTCACATCAGGTTAGTGACATACTTATTTAACTATGGCTTTTGTGACATCCTGTAATGATATATGTAACTGTACACTGTGGCACTTGCTTATAGTCCCAGCTTCCCAGGAGGCTGAGGCCACAGGGTGGTTTGAGCCCAGGAGCTCAGGGCTAGCCTGGTGACACAGTGAAACCTTAGGGATACAGCCCAGTGACAGTGTTGCCTAGCATTCTTGAAGTCCTCCATGCAATCCCTCGGTCAAACAAACAAACAAAACCAAAACCACAAATGAACACACAAATACACAGATAGCTATAAAATGCCAGGCACACAGCACGAATCCTAGCTTTCATTATTACCACAACCCAAACCAATTCATCTGAAATTGAATCTGAAACTATTTCTGTGTGTTTTCAGCCTACTCAGGATGAAAAATAAGGCAGTATTTCACAGGAGGGCACATTCCACAATCATGTGCTACTAGGAGTTGGGGTAAGGTGCTCTATGAGAAGGAACCAGGAAAACAGGAAAAGGCATTTAGCTAACTAAACACTCCAGCCATGCTCAGCCTGGCTAACTGGCTGAGGCCTTCAGAATTCCAAAGGATGCAAACAGAGGCATGTCAGTTGGCAGATCTGAGGATTCTGCCAGAAGGCATGGGAAAGGATTGGCACTGTGAACCTCGCTTGGCAAAGCCTTCCAGTCAATCAGTTACCTGCACCTGGGCAGCCAGTGTTTCTCCTTGGCTGTTTGCCATTCTGAGCCCTGACCTGGGCATTTTAATGCGTTCTCTGTTGTGCTCTTTCCTTTGTGGGCAACTTGGCCAGCCAAGTCTCAGCACACCACAGGGCAGAACACACATGTACTTTGCCACCCTCTTTTGCAACTCCCAGGGGAACACAAGCCTTGGTTGGTGCCGGGGACCAGCCTCAGCCAACTGTGGGTCTCGAGAGGCATGAGAGAAAAATCATTTCACACATGGCGGCAGGCACAAGCTAACGGATGACTCATTCCAAGAGGCTGTTCTTGGGAGGTAGTCTATCTGGTATCTACTCACGCTCTCTTTTTTCTGCTTTCTTCAATCCCTCGAGCAGAGTCAATCCCAGTTTTTTAATTGTTAAATTGTCTCTTCATACATTTTTTTTCTACATGATCAAAACCTTTTTGTCTTTCCCCCAGAAGATTGGCTTTCCCCCCCCCGAAGACCCACAGATGAGAATAAACAGAATAAAGCAAGCTGTACTCTACATACATGGTACAGTGATTGTGCCCAAGAACTCACAGAACCAAATATAGCAACCTGTACTCTACATACCCGGTACAGTGATTACATTGCAAGCAAGCATATTTAATCATTAACTCAGTGCCCTCTGAGACAAACCTCCACATCATAGGTCATCCAGGCAAAATCCCACAGCCACAAAAAGTGGCATAAGAACAACGAGGTGCTAGACAAACTAGATTATTCTTAATTCTCAGCTGCTGTTTGTAGCTGTGCAAGGTTCTTTCTGATCTCTTTCTAAAAATCTTTTGTAATAGGAGTGATCGATCATTCAGAGGGTCTGTAGCCCCGTCCTCATAAACTATACAAAGTTCCTGTAATTTCCTGATCCTATCCCAAGGAGTCATGTCCATATGACCAAGTCTTTCTAGAAAAGGATGTTCGTATCCTTTAGTAGCTTCTCTAGGGTCTAATTCCTTTCTGATTGCAGCAGTCTGGGGGCTGAGTATGGAAACTCAAACAATTCCTGATATCATTTGATATCCAGGAGCTGACTAAAGTTTCTCAGGGAACAATTAGCTCAAAAGGCCTTTATGAATTCAATTTCTTCACTGCCTTTAGAGCCAAGAGGAATGCTTCCTCCGTAGTGGTTGTTTCTGAGCCATTTCCCTATCTCCCAATCCCCTCCCCTCCCAAATCTTACCGGTTGCATTGACTGCGGCTGAATTAGAGGAAAAGATGGAGTCACAGTAAGAAACAAAGCAGACAGACATATAGGAAAAAGCAACGCCATCTGTGGACTGATAATCCAGAGATGTTTACTCCAGGGCGACGGTGCTCCAGCAGCCGGAACTGTGTGAAGCAGCTGCTTCGGCAACTGCGTCGTCCCTGACAGGTTGGGGTGGTCACTGGTGTCAGCGCATGTCTACCAGCCATCCCCAAGATGAGGGGAGTCATGTTTAGAATCGGACGCTCCTGATGGACACAGTGTCCTTTCTTTTCTGCCTTTTTTTTGGGGGGGGGAGGGGGGAGGTTGTGTTGAGCAATCAGCTACTTCTAGCAGTAACTGTGATCACCTTACACTTCAAGAGGACTACAGGGGCTTTGCTGGGTCTTGAACTGTCCACTCTGCTGTGTTCCCTGTACACTCTGGGGTAAAGGAATTGTTTGTTTAAGTATTTTATTTCTATTCTTTGTTTGCTTGTTTGTTTTTCAAAACATAGTTTTTCTGTGTAGCCTTGTAACTCCATTTGTAGATCAGGCTAGCCTCAAACTTAGGAGTTCTTCTGCCCGCCTCTGCCTCTAGAGAGCTGGTGTGCACCACCGCTGGCCCTGTTTATTCATATTCCTTTTTGTTTTCTGAGACAGGGTCAGAATTCGTGTGTGTGCACATGTACCCTGAGTCCATGCCTTGTATGCATATGGAGAGCAGAGAACCATTTGCACAGCATGTGTCTTGCGGGTCGAATTCAGTATCAGACTGGCAGCAAGCTCCATTTACCCACCACGCCATTTCACTGGCCCAGCGTTGTTCTTACTCCCAATTCACCTCAGACTTGATTTTTTTCTTTTATAACAAAATGAAATAAAAATTAAATTTCAGCTGGATGTGATGGCCTACACCTTTAATCCCAGCACTCAGGGAGGCAGAGGCAGGCCTGTGAATTCCAGGCCAGCCTGGTCTACAAATTGAGTCCAGGATAGCCAAGGCTACACAGAGAAACCCTGTCTCTGTGAAAACAACAACAAAATTGATTGCCAGGCATTTAAAAAAAGATAAACTCAGCCAGGTTGGCTTTGAACTCACTTTTTAGCAGAGATGACCTTGAACCTTTCATCTCCCTGCCTCTTTCCCTCAGGGGTTAGTATTACAGGCCTTGTTTTATGTGATGGTGGGGAATGAACATGTGCTTTGAACAGGATAAGCAAGCACTCTCCCTCCCAACTGAGCTACATTTATGGAAAAAACAAAACAAAACGTTGGTCAAGAGACATTTAACAGAGTCAGACCCATAATATGAGGAACGTTATAGCAGAAGATTTCTAAGGTTTCCGCCATCGGCAGCATATAGAAGGGAGGAAGGACTGGAGGTCTCTGTCTTTTATACCTTGACTTTGGGAAGGATTGGTATTAAAGCAGATGCATCCGGAAGCAAGGCTGAGGGTAGGCAGATGTGAGTCGGTAAGGCACTTGCCTGGCAAGGACAAGGACCTGCGTTTGAGGCCTAGAATCCACGTTTAAAAATAAAACCGGGTGCGGTAGTGCATGCTAGCCGTGGGGAGGAGGGGTGACACGAGAGGAGGGATCCAGGGGTATCCCCAGGGTTCACTGGCCCGGGATACTTGGAGGTACCTGAGAAACAACGCCCAAGGCTGTCCTCTGGCCCCCACACTCACAAACGCCTGCAAACACACAAGCTCACGTCAACGAAGTGTTGGCCTTTCCAGTCAGATGGGTCTTCGTTCTGATCTTCCGAATCAATGCGTCCTCGGTGGTTTGAATGAGAAATGCCTCTTATGGGCTCTGCCATTTGAGCACTTAGTCCCCACTATCAGCTGTTTGGGGAGGTCTAGGAGGTCCACCCTCACTGGGGCAGGCTTTAAGGTTTCAGAGCCTTGGGCTAGTCTCAGTCTCTCCGCCTCTGTCTGTCTCTTCAAGATTCCAACTGAGTGTGTGAGTTATCAGCTTCTTTTCATGGCCATCATGCTTGCTACCTATTGTCATGTCCCCATCCTTATAGATTGTAACTCTCTGGTACTGTAAGACAAAATTAAGCTTTGTCTGTATGTCACCTTGATTATTGGATTCTCTTCTCTTGCTAAATTACTGTTTTCTTTTTTATTCTAAGTTTTCATATTTATATGTGTGTGTGTGTGTGTGTGTGTGTGTGCGTGCACACATGTGCCACACCACAGATGGAAAAGTCAGAGGACAGTTTGTGGCAGTCAGTTCTCTCCGTCAACCATTTGGGTTGTGGGTCTTGAACTCAGGTCATCGGGCTTAGCAGCAATCACCTTCAACCACTGGGTTATCATGCTGACCCACAGAGCTGCCATTTGTTCCATGAAGAAAGAGGAGAATGGGTGGTGGTGAATGGGTGGTGAGAATCCCAGGGCTGCAGTTCTCCTTGCATATAGGAGCAGTGAGGGAGGGGACCTCTTCCAGGAAGAAAGGTTGGCATGCAAGCTAGATCTGAACGGATACTGTGTGTCTGCTTCTCCTCTCAAGAAATAAATTTGTCTAGAGTTTCTATCTGAACGGATCTTGTCTTTTTCTCCTCTCAGTAAATAAATCTGTCTAGAGTTTCACTCAGTGAATAAAACATGACCTGTTTTCAGTGGCTTCTACTGTTCTGCCTATGTAGACATCTTACCCGTCAAAAGTAAGAATAACTCAAATTAACCTCTTCCCAATTTGAGTTGCTTTGCTTTAAGACTTTATTTGGGTCAGAACCTGCTCCCTCTCTGCTGCTGAGGCGAAACCTGAGTATCCCGGGGTGCAGAGGGGATCATCTGTTCTACCCCCTTCCCATCTCTGTGATCACCCACAGTGAGCTCAGAGCTGTTGCAGGCATCACCCCCTTCAAAAGAACTGCCTGAAAACGCTGGCTTACCTTGAGGTTCGAAAGTGCCTAGAGCCTAAGCACAGAGGCTCCAGTGTATGGTGGGTCTTTTGTCTGACCAAGGGACTCTGGGATGCCACCCATCTGCCTTAGCCCTGGACACACGGAAGTTGGCTCTGTTGAGGGGACCACAGCAGGCTCAGGTTGCTCGGTGTGACCCCAGAGGAGAGCCTGCATCCCAAGCCATCTTCCAGGCGTTTGCTCGAGGCCTTGTGCCCATGGAACCTCATATCCTCACCCCACCGGACAGTGCCCCTCTCCTCCCGGTTGCTTCCCTCACCCCTCCTGGCTGCCCAGATCCTGGCTAAGAGGTACCCTTTTTAGGACAGTGGCTCTCCAATCTCCAAATGGAACTCAGAGAACTGTTCTCTAGTGAGAGACATTACCCTGGCCTTTGGCAAGGGTGTGAAGGACAGGAGCAACCGGGGAGCTGGCTCTGCTGGGGGCACAACCCAAAACATCTACAGGAAAAGGTTGTCTTGGACCTTGGGAAGTAGCT
Source organism: Rhombomys opimus (assembly GCA_010120015.1). Classification (NCBI taxonomy): domain Eukaryota; kingdom Metazoa; phylum Chordata; class Mammalia; order Rodentia; family Muridae; genus Rhombomys; species Rhombomys opimus. The sequence continues at coordinate 220,867 of REGO01000761.1, forward strand.
ACGAGAAGGATCCCATTGAGCCTCACACCACTTAGATTGCTCCTGTAAACCACATGCAGCTCTGTGCCAGCTGCTCTGAACTCTGGGGTGGATGTCACGACTCCTGCCCTCATAGAACTCAGCCTAGAGAGACACCATGAACATAGCAAGCTCAGGTCATGGGATGAGACTCAGCTTGGCTTCTGGTTTTGTTCTTTTGTGGTGGGGCAGTGGTGGGGGATGGGGAGCTGCGAGATGAGGGTTGGAGGAAGAGATGAGGTAAAAAGGAGAGAAGAAGGGAGAAACTATGGTGAAGTAGATGGTGTGGGTACTCCAGGAAGGACAGAGCAGCTGAGTGGGCACAGAGATGGGACAGGCCTTTGGATAACACCTGTTATCAAAGTCTGTCTCAAAGTAAAATGTAGCTTAGTGTGAGAGTAGTTGTCTGGTATGGAAGAGGACATGGACTCAGTTGTGGGTACTGTTAAGGGAAGGAAAGCAGGAAGGGAGGGAAGGATTGCCAAATAGAATAATTTCAAGACCAAATTATCATTTAAAAAAATAGGAGGCAGTGGTGCACAGTGTCATACGCCTGTAATGCTAGCACTCAGAAGGCAGGGGCGGGCAGATCTCTGTGAGTTTGAGGCCAGCCTGGTCTACAAAGCATGTCCAGTAGAGCCAAGGCTACACAGAGAGAGGAGGAAAAAACAAAGTATCAAGGGCTTATTGTGGTGGTAGCCAGCTTTAATCCCAGTGCTTGGAGGCAGGGGTAGATGGATCTCAGTGAGTTCAAGGCCAAGCTGGTCTACTTACAAAGAGTCAGGCCAACCAGCGTTCTATGGTAAGATCCTGTCTATAAACAAATAACATTGAGATGGCCCAGTTGGTACAGCTTTGCTGCAGAAACCTGACAACCTGGAAGCTACGCAAATGTGGACAGGAAGAAGCAACTGTATGAGGTTGTTCTGTGACCTCCACGTGTGCCATGGCAAATGCAACCAATATACCACACCATACCACGTAGAGAAAATAAAATAGGAAAACCTTTCTTTTTCCAGACAGGGTTTCTCTGTGTAGCCCTGGCTATCCTGCTGTCCTGGAACTTGTTCTGTAGAACAGGCTGGCCTCAAAGTCAAGAGATCCTCCTGCTGCTGCCTCTGGAGTGCTGGGATTAAAGGCGTGCACCACCACCACCCGGATAGGGAGGAACAGCTTGCATACCTGCCAAGCATGCTGAGTTTGATCCCCAGCACAGCAGAAACTGGGGGTGGCAGTACGTCCCTGTAAGCCTTGAACTTACAGAGGAGGCCTTGGGTAGGGGGATCATTCTTAGCTACACAGCAAGTTCAAAGCCAGCTGGAAAGTAGGTGAAAGGAGGCAGCGGTGCTTGTGGTGGAAATTTTCAGTGATTTCACACACACCTGATCTAGATGCTTCAAAACTTCACCTACGGTGACATTCAAAAGCCAAGTGGGGACCAGCACCTTGGCTCAGTGGGTAAAGGCACAGATTTCACAAGCTTGGCAAACTGGGTTCCAGAGATGGAACCCATATAAAGGAGGAAAAAAGTGAACTATTTCCATCAGGTTGTCTTTTGACCTCACGGCATTTCCTGTGTGCACACACAAACACACACACACTGACAATTCCTAAAGCAATGCTGTATTAACTTGTGGTACTTATGTTTGTGTGCTTGTGCATGTACATGCATGCATGGTGTGTGTGTGTGTGTGTGTGTGTGTGTATTTTATGAATTCACACCTCTACTCTTCCACTTACCAGCAGTATGACCTGGGACTCTGGACATCCTCAGGTGCCTCCTTATCCAAACTCTGCTGCTCTTCAAGGGTGAGAAGGGGTGCCTTCCTGTACAGCTGCTAAACAAATACTGACTCCCCTTACCAAATAATACTGTCAACTAAAAAAATAAAACAGCTAAGCAGTAGCTCCTGCCTGTAATTCCAGCATTTGGATGTCTGAAGCAGGATGATTTCCATGACTTTGATGCTTTAAGACTTTTTTTTTTTAACCAATAACAAATAAATAAGGACAGGCTTTTAACTTCTTGCTTCACTAAACAAAACCACATGCACACACACACATACATAAGTGGGTGTGATTTCATTTATATATATAAACATATATATACATATATAAATGCATTTATATATTACACTAGAGGCTGGTGAAAACATGTTAAAGTGACATTTACATTAGAAAAATGAGATTATAATAAGCTTGAGACTTGGCAGGTGGCTGTTTCTGCCTGAGTGCTGAGGGTGAGAGCCAGAGCTGCAAGCATCCTGGGTAAGTACTTTGCCTGAACCACACAACGCTCAGCTCTAGATTTTACTCCTTCACCAAAATGAGACAGTGGTAAATTGGGAAAGACTCGTGTCTAAGCAAAATATATTCCACTGTTAAACTTCACTAATAAAAATCCACTGATGTAGCTGGGTAGTCGTGGTGCAAGCCTTTAATCCCAGCACTTGGGAGGCAGAGGCAGGCAGAGCTCTGTGAGTTCAAGGCCAGCCTGGTCTACAGAGTGATTTTTCAGGTCAGCTAGTGCTATACAGTGAAACCTTGTCTCAAGAAACAACAAAACCAATTTATTGAATCACATCGGCATGTATTACAATCCAAAAGAAATGGAGAATGTTCCAGACACACCTTTTCATCCCTGGCTCTTTTCTAGCACGAATGTGGGAGTCATCAAGTGCTAGGCTGGGGAATGAAAAGACAATGTGGACTTCCAGCCCAGCGAGCAGAAACTATGTCTAAAGGAGGAAATAACTTTTAAAACAGACTTTTCTTCTGCCGTCTGTGATATTTGTTTTCTAGTGAGCTCTGTAACAACTTTAGATCTGTAGAAATAACATGTACCTCCTAGAGGGGTCTCACATATTGCCTCCAAAGCTTCCTGACAGGAGCATCTGACAAGATACATTTGTTACAACTAATAGACCAGTCCAGATATTATGTCCCTGCTTTGCTCGTATTTCCTATTTTTTTTTTTTTTCCTAATGACTGGCTTTTTCTCTCTTAGGAGCTCAGCTAGATACACTGAATTTTTTCACAGGCAACTTTTTGCTGGGACATATTTGTTGTTGTTGGGTTCTATTTGTGTGTGTGTGTGTGTGTGTGTGTGTGTGTGCCCGCTTTGGCATGTTATTGTCAACTATAAAGTATACCCTTGTTCATTTAAATGCTATTTTTCTACCTCACTATTTGGTTTCAATATGGTCATGGTATTATGTTTAATCAATCTTCTGTCCAAGTTTGTGTAAGTACCCACCATTTGTTCTTCTTTGTTCTACTAATAAAATGATCAGCCGATGCTAAGTGATAGAGAAAAGAGGGTGAAACATCCCTTGGGTCCAGCGAGGGGAAGAGAGAGAGAGGAAGTAGGAGATGGAGCCAGGAGAAAAGAAACAAGGGCACGAGGAGAAACGAACCAGAGCTAGGTGATGATTAAAAAGCAAGCATGACTGGGCAATTCGGCTGGGAGGAAGCTAGACTAACCTGGAGGTTTAGGGTGCAGTAATTATTGCTCAGTATTGTGCTCTAGGCTAATTAAATAAATCACAGTCTCCATGTGTCATTACTCGGGTAAATAGCTGGCTAAAGATAAACTGCTGCTGGACTACACTGACGATTTATATAATCAAGGCCAGCCCTGTCTTTTGAGACCTCTCTCCAGGGCCAGTGGCTGGGCATGTGTCTCAGTTGGTAGAGTGCTTGCCTTGCGCACACACATCCCCAGGTTTTATCCTCAGCACTGTATAAAATGGCTTGGTGTTGCAGACCTGTGATCCCAGGATTTAGAGAAGGGTAGAGCTTGTTATCTCAAAAAACAAAACAGAATCCAAACAAAAATATCCAACAGGAAGCTTTGAAACTTCAGCAGCTTGTCCCAACAACGAGCACTTGATCAAAAAGAAATAAAATCTATCTTTAGTGTCTACCAATGACTATTTACGTATTTCTCTTAAGTGACTTCTCTGCAGCCAGTTAGGTTGACTAGCTTCCTCACTGGGCCTGGTATGCTGGAAGCAGCATCTTCTAAGGCAGTGTATGCAGCCTGGTGCTTGTACGGGTTGCCCCACGAGATGCTGGACAGTTTTCTGTTGAGTACTTACTCACATCTCTGCTATCAATGCTGTGCCCAGCCGAAGTGCCAGACATGTGACAATACACATGTGCCTCTCGGAAGCTTTAGGGCACAGAGACCAGGATTCACATGGCCAGGTCACTATGTCCATCTGCATCAAGCTGCAGATTAAGAAACACGTAAAAGATGCCTTTGCAGGGCCAAGTTCAAGTTCCCCGGGTGCTAGGAGATCCCCATCTCAGAGAACTGGGGCCTCAGCAAGCTTAATGCATGAAGACATGGCAACTGAGAGGTAGTTAATCCTGTATGGTACTGAGGTTAAACACATCCCTAACTGTGTCTACTGGACAAGTGGTGGGTCCTGAGCTTCCAAGAGCTTCTCCTGGGCTGAGCCACGCACGCCACCAAACACATTTACACATGATAGAGTACCTCTTCAATGACCTGGTCCTATCGGAGGCTTGTTAAGAAAGAACATGCTACACTTCAACTACTTTGGAGATGAGTATAATTTTAATTTTTTTCATTACTTATTAGTGTAAATGGTGAGGAGCAAACATGCAAAAGTCAGAAGAAAACTTCACAGCATCAGTTTTTTCTTTCCACCTGAAGATTGAGCTCAGCCTGCCAGGCATGCCCAGCAATCACCTCTACCCACTGAGCCATCTCCATGGCTCAAGAGGATAATGTAATTTCATCTTTACTACCATACTGCAGGAGTCCAAGCTGAGACCACAGGAAAACCAGGACTGCTCACTTCGGCCACCACAAATAGACTTCTTGTACAAGCCTTCTCTTCATTCTGTTTTTAGCACTCTTGCTTAAGGGGTTACAGATCTGAGAACTTTAAACCCTACGGGACACAGAAATTACATGTTAACTGCTTGCTTTGAGCAGTACTATTGATGTTTTCATAATGAAAACGAGGCAGTATGCACCACAATCTTACAGCATCACCACCTCCAATGTTTTACTGTTGATATCCATAAAATTTACCATTTTAGGTAGCCAGTCCTGTAGGCATTCATAACATTCCTGTTGGGCAATCACCACCATTTGCCTCTGGAATTGCTTCACCCTCCCCAAATGAAACGTTGTATTCCTTAAGTACAAATTCCCCTCTTCTTCCTGTTGCAGACTCCAGTAACAGTGTCTTTTCCTAGGATCCTCAAGTGAGTGAGTCAGACAGTATCTGTTCAGCGGTGCCTGCCTTCACTTAGCATAGTTCCTTCAAAGTTCATCCATGTTGGATGGTGTCACAATTTCCTCCTCTTGAAATGACTCATATTTTACTGTATGTGTACACCTCTTCTCCATTCATGGACACCTGGGTGGCTTCCAACTTTCTGCTACTTCTAATAATGCTATAGATAAGGATATGCAAGTGTATCTCTCAGCCCCTCTTTAAAAAAAAAAGGTTTATTATTTATACAGCATTCTGCCTGCATGTATGCCTGCACGACAAAAGAGGGCACTAGATCTCACTGTAGATGGTTGCGAGCCACCATGTGGTTGCTGGGAACTGAACTCAGGACCTTTGGAAGAACGGCCAGTGCGCTTAACCTCTGAGCCATCTCTCCAACCCTTCAGCCCCTCTTTTCAATTCCTTTGGATACATACAGATATGTAATGACTAAATAATACAGTGCTGACTGGTCTGGCACTGTGTGGAACAGGCTCACATAGACCAATCTGGCTTTGAACTCATGGGTAACCCTCACACTTCTGAATCCAGAGTTCTGAGCTTACAGGTGTGCACCACACTCAGCTTTTTGGAGATCCCCAAAATTTCAAAGACCCTAGGCCTTGGTGAGCTTCTGGAGCCACTGCCTTGGTTCTCCCGGCCCAGCCTGACTTTTGTCTATAGAAGCCAAACAGTAAGTCCAAACTACAGCCAATATTGTTGGGATAGATCGTTTTGTAAACTTGACAAAACCTAGTATCACAGGGGAGATGGCTTCTGGGCATGCCCATGGAGGATTACCCTTTGCAGGCAGGGTTTACATTAATGAAGGCAGAAGAGCTGCCCACCGTGTTGGCACCATTCTCTAGGCAGGGGAAGACACAAGCTGATGCACACACTCATTGCTCTCTCCTGCTGACTACGAATGGACCGTGGCCAGCTGCTTCAAGCTCCTGATGCCTTGAGAAATCCTTTCTCCCTGAACTTGCTTTTGTTGGGGCATTTTATTTATTACAGCAACAGGAAAAGGAACATGACAACTGTAATGTCCCATGGCGCATGCATGTCTTCTGAGGTCAAGCTCAGGCAAAAAAAAAAAAAAAAAACCTGATGAATTTCTGTAAAACCAGTAAGAGGGAAAACAGGAAGGTCATGAAGGTGGCGAAATCCATACGAAAGCCAAGGATTACAAAAGCGTTCCGTCTTCAAGCACTTTTTTCCACCTGCTAAAATACTAACATTTATGAGTGTTTCGAATTACTTGAGGACTCACCAATCCCAGAACTTTGTCTTGAGGTCTTTCAGGGTTTCTGTCAAAAGTTCCTTTCCAAGGAATTTCAAGAACGGCCCTCCCTTTCTATAACTGACCAAGAGCATTCTAGCTCATGGTTTACGAGAAACTTGAGTGTGAAGACACTTGAGGTACCAGGCCGTAAACATTATCAGTGTGTTTCTGGCCAAGCAGGTGTGGCCCAAGTCACTGCGAGCTCGACTCCTCTTTGGGTGAAGAAGGAAAGAGGTAGGAGACTAAGCCAGCAAAGACAGTGATGGCTCCCAGTGGCTGGCTTTCCTCATTCTGTCGTGGCAGAGAAATGAGCACTATAACCGGTCTGTGACACTAGGTGTAAGTTCAACGGCTAAGGTTTAGCATATGTGGCTTTGTCCTCCCTGCTGTAAGTTCAAATGGGGCTGGACTCTCCTTTAACACTCAGCCGCCAAAGGGTCGTAAGGTTCCCAGACAAACTCATTAGCCTAGGAAGAGGTAACAGGACCCTGTTTACGCTTGGAGTCTAACACACACATTCTGCACAATTACCCGGGACACACAGTAGACTGTGACCCAACAATGTCACGGAAACGTGGTATTCACTGGCTTGTGTTCAGTGGCATGAGGAAGGGGGTCGAGTGACAGAAAGAATTTGATTAAGTCCTGGGTTCTCTATTTCAATTATATCTCCTGCATGCATGTGCACGAACATGCATTTGCTCTTGTGTGCACCCACGGAGGTCAACCTCAAGGAGCTGTCCACCTTGTTTTTTTCAAGGTTCTCACTATGACTTGGGGATTCAGTGAGGCTGGCTGGCCAGGAACCCACCCCAGGGAGCTGCCTGTCTCTGCCTCCCGGCACTGGAGGATTGCAAATGCACATTACCATGCCTGGATTTTCACACAGATGTTGGAGCATGAGCTGAAGTCCTCATGCCTGCACATCCACGTTAGTGACACAGCCATCTTCACAGCCCCCACACATGGTACTTTTTTTTTTTTTTTAAGATGATGCGGGCAGATCTCCAAAGCTGATTTACGCGGATGTGTAGAGTAGTCCTTATTTAATTAACAGAATAAAATCATTTATTTTCCAAAGACACAACAGGTTCCACAGACTTTCTATCTACCCAGTGTAACTGTCTTCACATCCCATACAAACCACTATGTTCTTTTATTCCCCGTTACCAAATGGAACCAAGAACAGGTAAACACAGGCGTGAGGTGAAGCGTGCCCGGACTTGTCCCAGCGTCCTGCTTCCCACTCCTCTTTCGCCTTCTGCGATGAGACTTCTTGGGAGGAAGGCAAGATGGCTGCCATCCTTCAGTTATCACAGTACTGTACCTTTAGAATGGACAGCATCAGCACTGTGATAACTGAGCCAGGGCAGCCTGTCGTCGGGCAGTCACCGGTTCTGGCAGCGGCATCGAGGGGAGGACTGAAAGATGTGCTTCTGGGTGGAGACAGGAGGAAGCAGAAGAAAAGGGGTCAGATGGTGAGGGCGAAACATTGAAAGGCCAACTGCACTACACTAGAAGGAAAGACAAGCACGCGACTCATCCACACAAACGGGATAAATACAACCGAACTTTCCTTGTGCATCATAATTTCCAGGGCATCATACATTTCCCAGTATGCCTCCTGTATTCACAGATCTCCCCAGCCTCACTCATGCAGCAGTTTTTATTCGAGGAAGATTATGTTTCATGACCTTTCCCAGATCTGGGCTTGCCAGCACATACCTTTACCCCAGCAATCAGGAGGCAGAGGGACGCGGATCTCTTGAGTTTTTGAGTCATGGTTCCATAAACAAACATCACAGTATCCTTCACAGCTGCCTAAGAGTCAGTAGTTTTCTATGTGGTTTTCATTTAATTTTCACAAAACCCTATGGAGTTGACAATGAATTGTTCACAGACTCGTCCAAGAAGGGATTATGGAACTAGGTTAGGTATCATAAGAGCTCTTTACAGATAGAAAAAAGAAACCAAAAGTACAGGGAGTTGGGGATGGATATGATTTAGAGCCAGGATATACATGTATGAAACTGTCAAAGAATAGTTTTAAAGGGTGTACACACACACACACACACACACACACACACACACAGAGGGGAAGGAAGGGAAAAGGAAAGGGAGGAGGAGAGAGCTGGAGAAATGACCCAAACGTTTGGAGTGTAGGCTGCTCTTATGGAGAACCTGGGTCCCACTCCCAGCACCCAGTTGGCGGCTGACAACTGTCTCTAACCCCAGTTGCAGAGGATCTGATGCTGCTCTGGTTCCAGGGGGCATGGCACACACATGGCACACCGACACGGATGCAGACAAAACACTTAAACCCACAGAATAAAAATAAAGCTGGCATGCGGGTGCATGCCTTTAATCCCAGCACCTGAGAAGGAAGAGGCAGGCAGGAGGATCTCTGTGAGCTTGAGTCCAGCCTGGTCTACACAGCAAGCTACAAGACAGCCAGGAACATACAAATGCCCTATCTCAAACAAACAAACAAACAAACAAACAAACTCCCCCCAAAAAAGTAAAAAAAAACAAACAAACAAAAACAACAGAAACTGAGACACTGTGACTTACCTAAGATCTTACAATGAAGTTAACATAAATGCAGGCCCCAATTCATTCCCATAGATTGAATCAGGTCCTCTTCTCCCCAATTTATCTCATCACCCTCTAGGAGATAGTCAGTTTATGCCTTTTGTAAACACTGTTGAATGATTTGTTTGTAGTTTTAGTTTTCTAGTAACCCAAACCATCAAACAGAAATTAGTGGCTTATACTTTAGGAAGCAATTCCTCTCAAAATAACAAACTATTGGTTTCACTGCTCTTGATGCTGAACAGTCATGTTACTAACGCCGCTGGGCAGTGGGCAGTGCGCCCAGGGCATGTTTTTCACTACGGTTTATGTCAATTCTACAGCTATAATGGTGCAAAAACCTTTGAATGGCTTTAAATAATAATAATCATTATTATTAAATAACATTTAATTATATAATGATATAAAGCATAACAATATACACATTATTATTTATTATTAGTCTCCTCTGTGTGGCCCTGGCTGTACTAGAACTTGCTCTGTAGACCAGGCTGGCCTCAAACTCATAGATCCACCTGCCTCTACCTTCTAAGTGCTGGGGTTAAAGGCAGGAACCACCGCCCTTCTAGACTGCCTCTTTTTTTAAAAAAGGCAACATACACATAACTTTCATTATTATTAGCTATACCTTTGAGACATACCCTTAAGTTATTTCGGGGATGAGTCCTGCTTTTAATAAAAGGCAGAATGGGTATGTCAGCACGTTCCTTTAGCCCCACTAGGAAAGCAGAAGCAGTCGGAGCCCTGTGAGTTCTAGGCTATCCTAAGATACAAAGTGAGGCTCAAAAAGGGGAGGTTAAAAAAATTCAGAAATCTAAAATCAGAATGCCAGCATAAGAATACCAACTTATTGAAAGCATGATTCATCCATCTCATTTTTCTACATCAGTCATATCGCAAACTCAGCATGAGCAGAGCAGGAGGTATTTGACAGGTATTTGAAATATGGTTATGTTTTCAATTAGGCATTTGGTCAATTTCAAAGGCTCATGCTATGCAGATCAGACATTAACTCTGCCTCAAGTAAGTTAGCTAGATGAATCAATCCTTTAGACAAGGAATCAGAAACCAGAATAGCACAATGACTCTAGCTCAAAAATAAACTCTATGTACTGTGAAACTGACCTTAATCTTTAGAAAAGTAATATCCAAATAAAATAACCCACCTCCACAGAAATTAAAAACAATCTCTCCAAAGTGCAGAAACAGCTAAAAGTTAAGGGAGTCGGCACGTAGGGCTTAGCAAACTGATGTACTACGGAGTTGAGACACAAGGTGGCAGTGAAGATTCAAATAAGGAACACGTTAGATCACACACCCCGTTTCCTGGAAATGGTCTCATGTTTCACCCAAACCATAAACATGTTATGTAAACAAAGCTATTTTGATTGTAATAAAAGAAAATTTTGGAGAGCTGAGCCGCCAAAAAGTATAAAAATACTAACATTTCATTTCTCCTGACACAGAATCTTCTCCACTTACAGAAACATACTTGAACTCCAGCATTCACTCAGCACACTGGTCCCTGCCTGGCTGGGTAACACTGTAACTCATGTCTAGAACCCCCAAGGGAGTTTATGTGTGCCATGTATGTTGAGGCTTAAGTTTGTTATATTAGCCAAATTCACTCACACGATTATGAAACACTTCTGATGAAATAACTAAGTGATATTTCTCTGATTTTTTAACTTCATTTTTTCCTTTCACTATTTTCATGCTTAAAGTCAAGAACTCCCAGTAAGAAAAATCCTCACTATTGTGTATTAAATTTTGTCTCAGAAAAATTGTAAAAAAGACCCAAGGAGGAAAAACATGGGTTTTCAAAATGGCCCTTTATGCCAGCATGTTTGTAGTCTCAGCATTCAGGAGGCAAAGGAAAGAACAAGTAGGGCCTGGCCATCCTGGGCCACTTAGCAAGGCCTCATCCTCAATACAAATTAAAAAGGGCTGGGGATGTAGCTCACTGGTTTACCTCACATATGTGAGGCCCTGGGTCCAATTCCCAGTACCTCAACATGGAATCTCACACTGTTTCTCCTTGGAAATTCTCTTTACGAATGTACGTTCTTGAAAAACTTCTTTAATATATTTCTCTTTTGCAAGTAAAATTATCTTAGTGAAAAACAAGAAAGCAAAGATGTTCACGGTACGGCAAGAAAGCCTATCACACTGTAAGAGAGGAAGCAAAGACAGGGACACAGCACACCTTTCCTCTGGGTGGTAAAAACTCAGTTCTCATGTAGAGAATGACAAAACAACTTGGTCAGTGGTGGCACTGACCTCCCAGCACTCAGGAGACAGAGAGGCAGGTGGGTCTCTGAGTTCGAGGCCATCCTGTCTCAAAAAACCAAACCAAACCAAACCAAAAACAATACTAAAAGACAAAACAGCCAGGCATGGTGGTTTGTGCCTGTTTAATCCTAGCACTTGGGAGGAGGCATGATGAGCACGTTGAGTTCCAGGCAGCTTGAGCTAGGGTGAATTCTAGGCCAACCTTAAGTATAGGGAGACCCTATCTTAAAAACAAACAAGAAAACAGAACAACCTTTCCAAGATTAAGGAAAAAAAGAAAGAAAGAAAGAAAAAGCAAAGAAAACCAATTTCTTCATAATGCATTCACGAAATTTCTTAAGATCAAAGTTGTTCGGGGACAGTACTGTGCCCTAGACCTTGCCCCTGAGTGACACAGAATACGTACAATCACACTGAAGACACATTGGCCCCTTACCATCTATAAACCAAAGAAATAACATATGACCTGAAGCCGGTAAACGCTGTATGTATATGACATAACTGGAGGTGCATGAAGTTGTTTGTTAAGTCACAATGTTTTAAAACTGCTGCTGGCTACTTTAAACTCACAGTCCCTCTTCACTTGAAAATCATAATGCAGCTCACTGACAATATTAGGTATTATGCCAAAGTCCCAGTAGCCAGAGTCTAGATGTCAACACCTGCCTGGCCAGGAGCAGCAGGATGTGTGTGCAGTATGGACCTTGCTGTAAAGTCTGCTATACTGCACTTTAAGAAACTAACTTGAGCCAAAGATTTGTGGGAAACCCCGTAGACAGTTACAGATATATATATATTTATTTATATTAATTCCTTAAGAAGAAAGACTGGTTAAAAGTCAAGGCAAAAAGTTCTGTTCAAAGCCAGGCCTGACATTCAAACACAGCCGGTGCCAGCAGGGCACCACTGTTCCATCTACTTAGCGGACTTGGTCTTGAAAAAGGCTCAGGCTGCACAGGAGCAGGCCCATGTGGACGAGAGCAAGCCAACAGGCACCCTTTCAGAGAAGACCTGTACAGGGTCACACAGGCAGAGAGCTGGAAAGATGGGCAAAGCTGCTTGCTAGGAGGACATGCCCCGAGTTCCAGCCCGGGGGACCTACATTTTGAAAGAGAACAGAGTTCTACAACTTGGTCCCTGACCTTCACACAAGTGCCATGGCTTATGCATAGCAGAAAACACACACACAAACACACACACTCATACACACACACACACACACACTTTATTAAAGACAACAAAGTAAAACAAGCAGAGAAAATATGCTTTGTTCCTCAAGCTCATGATTTTAGTCCAAAAAGGCCCTGAGAGACTAAAATACAATTAAATTGACCCATATGCTCTCTTTTAAAAGCCTTTCCTTTCAATACATGTACTCAGTGTAAATGCATCTAGCCTGTCTACTCAAGTTACTCTGCTCTGGATTGCATTTTATACCCAGAGTTTAGACTTTATAGTTTACTCACAAGTTATTTCCACTCTGTGTTTACCTCCATAGACTGTGCTTTTACAATAATCAAAACCACGCCAGTTGAGGTGGTACGGGCCGAAACACACCAATAATCCCTGCCCTTGGGAGAGTAAGGAAAAGAACTGGTTTGCCTGAACCCAGTCCGAGCTACCCAGTAAGTTGGAGGCCAGCCTATGTGCCAGAGCAAGACCTCATCCTTCTAAAAAGGGTCTGGGAAGATGGCTCAGTAGTTAGGAAGACTGGCTGCTTTTCTAGAGGACCTGGGTTCAATTCCCAGCACACACAAGGTAGCTCATAATAGTCTATAATTCCAGTTCCAGGGGATCTGATGCTTTTTTTTTTTTTTTGGCATGTTGCACAGATACCCATTCAGGCAAAACATCCATACACATAAAATAAAAATGAAGGTTTAAAAAATGTTTTATTAGACTTACATAAAAAAAAAGTAACAGTAAAAACAACCAATAGTTCCTTGCAAAAGTTATTCATTACAAATAGATAAAAAAGAGATTAATTGTAGCTGGGCATAACTGCAGTACCAGGAGGCACCTGAGGAGTATCTGGAGTTTGAGCGTGGCCTGGCCTGCCTAACAAAACCCCTCTTATCAAAAAAGCTACCTTCAGAACGAACACCCACCACTAACCGTCCCCCAAACGTTTGATGGCTTCTCGTTAGCCTATAGTGTCCTATTTACTGCAGTGCTGCCCTTTAGACATTGGGTCTTAGGTTTTGAAATTCCCCTAGTGCACAGGTAAAGGGGATAACACCGAAGATTTAACACTGATATCCAACTCTAGAGCTTTGGGCTAGACCATAAATATAACCACACAGCACCGCTCAGCAGGGTCCGCCACTCTCATTTCTATCCCCACACTTGAGAAGTGAACACATTTCTACTGGTAAGGCATGCCACCACGACACCTCACTCGTTAAGCGGGGATAATGGCACGGCCTGGCACTGGGAGTAGGTAATAAGCAGGGAACTCTTCCTGAAGTCACACAATGTCCTTTACAGGTCCCTTCACAGCACTTATCGGTCATGCCCGCAAGTTCAGCAAATATTGGCTCTTCATTTCTCTGGTTATCAACCAAACTGCATATTTGATCCCTTTGTTTGCATCAAATTGGACGGTTTGTCATTTATAAAGTAAGGACAGCATACTAGGAGGCAGAGGCAGGCTGATTTCCGAGTCTGATGCCAGCCTGGTTTAAGTTAGAGAATTCCAAGCAGGCCAGGGCTATATAATAAGACCTTGTCTCACGAAACAAACAAATGGCTTCCTAGAGCCATTACTGAATTGCTTTAGACAAAACCAAACCCTTCAAAGCAGTAAATGAAGGTAGCAAAAGACTGGCAACATTATCAACATGTGTCAAAATTACTACCTTATTACCTAGCGTTTTCCCATACATTCTGTTACTCCTTCTCTTACCTCTGGTAACACTCTTGTAACCCAGGAAACTTTTAAACAAGCAGGTGATGAGAGGTACTTTAGTTTCCCCAAATTTCCCACAAGTACTCTAGCCCCTTTAGAAGCTTTCAGAGCTCTCTGAGACAGAATAATACTTTCATGTGCTTGGGTCCCTGAGTCTTTCCATGCAGTAGAAAGCAGATAGTTGACGAACCTCTTTGCAATTAATCCATGGCCATAAAGGTGGAATGCTGCAGACCAAAGCAACCCGAAAGAGGCATAGCAAAGACCAGGTGCATTGTACCCAGGAATATAGTTATGGTGCTAAACAAAGTCAGTCTTACAGAAGTTACAAAGTTTCCTGTGTGTCTAGAAATTCTCTGTAGCTGCCTTTTTAAAAACTAAAATCAGCTGGGCTTAGTGGTGTATACCTTTAGTCCCAGCACTTGGGAGGCAGAGGCAGGAGGATCCACTTGAGTTCTAGGCCAGCCTGATCTACAGAACAAGTTTCAGGGCAGCCAGAGAAACCCTGTCTTGCAAAACCAAAAGGAAAAACAAACAAACAAAAAAAGAAACCTAAACTAAAATTAAGTAAGGGACATATTCATAACCTGGCTTTCTTTTCTAGACTGTCTTCAAAAATCCACACTGTACTTAAAGTTATACTATGGTATAAGTTTGTGCAGTGTGATTCCAGTACAGACTTTTCAAGAGATATTTAATCTGTATTCAGATTTCACAGTATATATGATTTAAAAAGTAGATACATGGGCTAATGTTTGTTTCCCAAACACACTTAAGTTTCCAATACCGGAGTCAAGTACGGACTTTAAAAATTAAATAAGTTTAAAAGTTCAGCTCATCAGCCTCTCTGTATTTTAGATGGCTGATGCCTTTGGTTGCTTAAGTGGCTACTTTAGTGGCTGGTATAGACTGTCCTATCAGTCGCTTTGATTCCTGAATCAGAATGAAAGATGTTACCCCACTGACCAGCAAATCTTGCTACAGTATAGCAAGTATTCCAGTATTTTCTACAGTACTTTGCTAAACAGCTATTTCTGAGGAACCTGCTTGGTAAGGAGAGAGGTGAATCTCAATTCAGGGGCATAATGGAGACATTAAGATTGGAGCTACCAATCTTGGAGTGTGGTGGCGCATGCCTTTAACCCCAGCACTCAGGAGGCAGAGGCAGATGCCATCTCTGAGTTGCGAGCTAGCCTGGTCTACGGAGTGAGTTCCAGGACAGCCAAGGCCACATAGAGAAATCCTGTCTCAGAGAGACAGACGACAGACATAGAGGCAGAGACACACACACACACCAGGGTCAATCTACAAGGAAAAGGAGAGAAACCTTGACACTGGGGTTTCTTTGTCTATCTAGCACGAGACGCACCCTGTGAAACTTACAATCATTGTTTACACGGGGAACAGCTGCCGCTCCATCCCTCAGATTGCGGCTTCCTCAAGGACCCCTTCCTAGATTCTCTCTACCAGGCTGGTTTACAGGATTGAAGATCACAGTGAGTCCCTGTTCACACGTACTGAAATGTGCTTCTGTTTACATACCGTAACACATGGCCAAACAGACACCACACCTAATTATCATCCGTTAGCCTCACTCTCCCAGTCTGCCTTGAGAAAAGCATTTACTAACCCTCCAGCGTTCCCCCGTCAAAGTCCACTCTGTCCGTCGGCGTCCTCGCCACATTCCCCGCCCCCACCCCACCCCCCATCTCGCGAAGGAGCGGATTCCTAAGGTAGTTCTATTTTGAGCCTTCTTCCTGTTCTGAAGCTAAAGTTGGAAGAGCTTAGGTGGTGATGTCATGGGAGAGGTGACTTCTTCAGAAGGGTCTTCTCTGGCAACTCTGAGGACACTCGGGTGCTCAACGAGTTTCCCTTTTCATCACCGTTCTCCTCTCCCTCCCTCTAAAGCCCCAGTTAGTCAGCAGCCAGGAAGAAAATGAATTCTAATAGCAGGCAATCACACTTGCATATTTTATATGCGAAAAGACAGAGGAGAAAAATGCCTGACTCTAGGAAAAGGGGGTGACTGTCTTTCTCCACCCCCCCCCCCAAACATCTATAAGGGCAGGAGCAAAAGGAGCCGCAGAAACAGCTGTTAGGAAGAATTTAGGAATTGCGGGCAGGAGGCTCAGAGAGTGGAACGCTACTGGGGTATTCGGAACCGGAACCCGGGGACACCCCCCCCCCATCCCTTCTCTTTCCCTCCCTCCTGGAAGAGACTTCGGGCTGGGTGTGCCTTCTTCTTGAGAGGCCTTTGGCTCTGGAGAACAGCGAGGGGCCAGGGTGCGGCCCACAGGGAATAAAAGCCTGGTTCTGGGCTAAGTTTAGCGGAAGAGTGGAGGGGACTGGGGAAGTGCGGATCCGAGTGGAAGACCCGCTGTGAAATTAAACAACAAAACCCCCCAAAAAACTCTCCCCGGGGGGGGTGGGTGGGCAGGGGCCACGTCTCTTTCTCAGCTTAACCCCAGCGATTCATTGCTGGTGGTGGGGTGCAGGAGCGAAGAAAGAGACAAATCCTAACGTAAACTGTGAACTGCAACTTCTCCGGGGGAGGAGGGGAAGAGCCAGAGGGCTGATGCGCCGAACGCTCCCGGCAGGTGAAAAGAAGCGCCTTTTTCACCAGTTCTGGGGTGTCGAGGTCTGGCCTCAAGCCCCGGTGGGCAGGGCACTGCGTGGCCTCCTAGCTCACCTCGCCTCCAAAGCGGGTCTTTCTCCAGGAAGGTGGCAGCTGGCTGCGCGGACCGAGGGAAAGGATCCCTCACCGGGAAGGCGGGGTGGAGCCCCCGGGTCAGCTGCGGCCAGGAGCCGGGGTCTCCGCCAAGTCCCCTCCCCCTCCCGAAAACTGACCTGGACTAGCATCGATTACAGCAACACCCTCTCGTCCCCCCTCCCCCGCCAGTAATATCGCTAGTAATAATAATGATACTACTACGACTAATAAACCCAGCCCCCCTGGCCCACGCTTCAAACAGACAAACAAACAAAAACCCAGAGCGGTGGAAATAAACAGACGAGTCCAGGGAGAAGCGGGAAGGAGTGGAGATGGAAGGGGGGGGGCGTTCCCGAACGTGGGGGGAAACCGAGGCTCTCCCAACCTCTCTCCACATTCCTTCCCCCTGTTCCCAAGTGTCTGCGTGACAGCCTAGAATCCTCCAACCCCACGGCGACAGCCTTCCCGTAGCCCGCGCCCCCCGCCTGCCTACCCTAGGCTCCCGCGTCCTGGCTTCGGGGACCGCGCGGGGCTCGTCCGCATCCCGGCCCGCCACCGCCACCGCCGCCGCCGCGGGGACTCCGCTCTTCCTCTCTCCGCCTCCTCCTCGCAGACTCCTCCCGCCGGATCCGTCATGTAAACAACATCCCGGCTCTATTTCCAGAGGCCGCGGGACGGCGAGGGAACCGCGCCAGCGCCCAGCCACCGGGCGGGGGTGGGGGGAAAAGCGAGTGCGCCACAGCTCCGGGCCCGGCCCGGCCCCGCGCCGCCGCCCCGCGCGCTCCTCCGCCTACCCGGGCTGGCGCCGCCGTGCGCTCCCGGGCGTCCGGCCGCAGCCTCCGCCCCCGCCGCCGTCTCCCGGCTCCTGGGCGCCGGGCCGGCCGAGGTGCGAGCGCCGTGCGCGCGCCGCACAGCCGCTCTCCGCGTCCCGCCGGCCGGCCGGGGCGCGCCGCCAAACCCCGGGGTCCGGGAGCGCAGCGCCCGGGGCGCGCACACAGACGCCGCCCCCGCGGCCGCGCGCGCCCCGCACCCACCTGCGCCCTCGGGGGTCCCGGGCCCCCCTTCCTTTGTTCTTCCCGCTATTTGCATGAGGATTATCTAATGACGCAGCAAGGCTCGCCACAACGTGACCGTCGCCATTTTTCTGTTTTTATTCTAGCTCTGCCATGTGATAGATTGGGGAGGGGGGTGGAAAAGGGAGAGAGACAGGATTGAAAAAAAAAAAAAAAAAAACAAAAAAAAAAAAAAAAAAAAATAAATTAAAAAAAAAAAAAAAAAAAAAAACTTCCGGGTCTCATGACCGGGAAGGGAGAAAAACAAAAGGGAGACGAGACACAACTCCTGGCGGAGGACGGGGTTCGTGTGCGCGCGTGCGCGCCCGCCTCTCCGTACCCGGGAGCCGGAGGCTAAGGCGCGTGGAGCATCCTCTCGCCAGGGTCCGCGGATGCGGGCCCGCACGGCCGTGTGCTCCACCATCCTTGGTGTGGGTACCCAGCTGCCTGCCCTGGCCTGGCTTCGGCGGCCCAGGGTTCCTTTCACTCAACAGAATCCCAAGATCGCCGCATCTCTTAAGTTGTCAAACAGTTCGCTCCGGTGCTGGTCCTTGCGACCACCCGTTCAGGTTTTCCTTCTGCCCCCTCTTCCGCTCTTTTCCTGAGGCGGGACGCCCAGTTTAGGTGTGCTTTGTGGCGGTACGGGCTTTTGGTGTTTTATTTGTTTTCGTTTTTGTTTGGGGGGGGCGGGGGAACGCGCATGCACCGCGGCTGGATTTTTATCAAGGTAGAAATTTTAAATAAATGGCTGTTGAGTTCCAGGGAGGCTTCGAGAAGACGCTTGCAGAGCAGCACGGGGCGATTCGGTGTTCTACCATGTTCATTCATGGTGGTAGGACGTGGTAGGTATCCCGAGTTCGCAGTTGCTGGGAGGCTTGTGAGTATCTGGAACTCCGTCGGGTCTCTCGGCGACTGTTTGGAGCTTGCACTGGGGTGTTTTCCTTCGGGAGCTTTCGCTTTTGTTTCTCTTCCGAGCGCCTCTCTTGACTGAAAGCAGAAGTGACCGGGAGATAGCGTGGACCGCAGCGCTGCAAGCAGCTTACAGGTGAGGGACACGGCGTAGCCCTTGACCAGGGCTCGCGTGTTAGACCCCAGTTTGGGCCGAGGCTTGCTTGACAGCTGAGGGTTTAGAGGGGAGCGTCGCACTGCGCAGCTGCGGTTCCGAACTTAAGGCTGGGGAACTCTCAGAGGTGCTGAGCCCTCGGGACTGGCTGCGGGGTTCGTGACCTCTTCTGACCTCCTCTCTTGGGTTTTGACTCAGATGTGTTGTGTGAACTCTTCTTCCTGTGGTGCTGCGTAGCGTGCCCTGTCGTGAGCGTGGCAGCATGTTTGCTGTGAAGTGTTTGTTGTGTTCACCAAGTTGAAAGCTCTCCCCCTTATGCCATGGTGCGCCCTTGTAATATTTATTTCATGGTGCCCTTCAACATCGCTCTTCAGGACAATGACTGTATTTTCCGCTACTGGGGACAGGCTTTGAGAGCCACAGCTCTCTACAGTCATCACTGTTTTCTTGTCATGAAAGCCAGGGGAGGCTTGAAGCAGACCTTTCCCACAATCCCATCCTGACCAGTCTAGGAAATTCCTTGCATGTTTCCGGGGAAGGTTGGACACTGGAGACATTAACTGGCTCTTACACCTTTTCCTGACCATTCTTGGCAGTCTTCTTTAGTTACACATCCAAGCAAAACATAGTTTGTTCTCTCAGCTTTTTAACTAACTGCTTTCCCCATTTTTTTTTTTTTACTATACTTACTCCTCTTTGAATTCTTTCTGATTCAAATAAATAAATTAGTTATACTTCCTCTTGCTGTTTTCATGGACTGAACAACAAACACGCTATGAAGTTTGAGCAGCGATTTAATCTTGGGGGTGCCTAGAATGAAGTCACAGTTTCCGTGTTTTCCTTGGGAAGTGAGACTTGAACCCAGGGCCTCACGTATGTTAGGGAAACACTGCCCCTGATGTGCACCCTGACTCACAGAACCTCTGGATCTGGGATCCTGTGAATTAGCTCCCAGTGCTGGCAGTGAGCAGGCCAAAGAAGGCTGTTGAAAAGATGCTAGCACCGGGACAGGATGTCCATATTTACTACTTCAAAAGACTGGGAAATGAATGTTTCATCCAGTTCTATTTACAGCTCCAAGGAGTGTTATGTATTATTAAAGTCAAGATCATATATATCTGGACCTGGAAGATTCCATTGCATAGCTGGGTATATTGCATAGCATGTCTATGAATAGGACAGATAATATTAAAGGCCCCATGTGCAACTCTAGATAACAACAGCAATAGTCATAACTTAGCTGGAACACCAACAGCTTTCATTGAGGTGGGAAGAAGCCTAATTATAAAACTAAATCATCTGTTCCTTTAACTGTAAAGCTGAAGAGGAAAAAAAAATGAGAGCTCCAAGAATGTAATTATAGGAAACACACCCACGTCTCTTGCCATCAACATGTGAACACTCCTACATCATTTTGAAGGTCAGACATTGGTCCTCAAGATTACTACATAGCTTCCGGTTAAATTAAATATTTAGATACAAAAATGTATTTGGGGTTGTGGTTCCAGAGGGACAAGAGCCCGACACAGCAGCGGATGCAAGAAGCTGAGAGCTCACGTCCTCAACACAAAGAATCAAGCAGAGAGAGAGAGAGAGAGAGAGAGAGAGAGAGAGAGAGAGAGAGAGCGCATACTGGATTTGGTTGGAGGCTCTATCTCAGAGTCTGCCTCTAGTGACACACTATCTCCAGCAAGGCTGCACTGCCTAAACCTCCCCAAGCAGTGTCACCAAAGGGGGACCAGGTGGTCAAATGTCTGAGCCCATGGGGGACATTTCTCATCCAAAGCACCACATGTGAGTGCTGAGTTCAGCTCCAACAATCTGTTAACGGCGTTTCCTTGAACAAATTACTCATCAGTTGTGGTTTTCACTTTTCCACCCATACGATGAGCATAACTAGAAAAAAATTTTTTGGATTGAAGTTAAGTAAAAACACATGGAAAGCACTAACCATTTGGAAGATCATCTTGATAGTGGTTAGGCCAGGAGTGGTTCTTGAAATAATCCTAGCACTTGGGAAGCAGAGGCAGGAGGATCTCAAGTTCCAGGCTACTTAAGGTATTATTGTGGTAGAAAGACCACAAATAAAGAGAAAGAAAATTCAACACCGCTACTATTAAGTGAAAAGTTCTGTGACATGAAATAATCCAGAATAGGTCCTGCCTGCCAGACATTTGGGAAAGGTATATACAAGTGGCTAGACAAACAGATGGGCTGGGGACAAAAAGCCTCAAACACTGCCTACTGCTTTCTGGTGATCTACCTAAGATGTAACTAAGATCTAGACTATCATACACTAACCACGCTTGTAGAAGGATGTGTTTCCCTCTCTGAAAAGTGAAAACTCGCCTTTTGGTACCAATGAAGAGTATTGCCTTTGAAACTCAATCTAATCGGTGTGATTCTGTGGTAAAAAAAAAAAAAAAAAAAAAAAAAAAAAAAAAGACAGTTTCACGGCAGATCTCTTTCACCCTGTGAAAACTTTGCCAGTTTTGTCTTTGAAGTACTGTTGGAGGAATGTAGTTAATAGGAAGCAATTCTGGTTGTTAATTAATTAAAACACTTTAGTCAAGATCCGTTTTCTGACGAACCTCTTCCCAGTCCCAAGTCAGGTGCTAAGAGACAAACATGGTGAAGATAAGGACTTTGCTCTGAAAAAACTCACAGTCCAGTAGCACCTTGTTAAACATATATTTATTCACTGTTCACCGCAGGGAAATCAGCAATGGACAAGACGCTGGGCTTTGTCTATTGGAAGATCTGGGAAGTCAACAATACCCGTATTTGTTCAGCTTCCTCAAGAAGTATGTGTTGGCTGGTGATAGCCCACAGCTGTAATTCCATCTCAAGAAGTATGTTGTTGGCGGGTGATAGCCCACAGCTGTAATTCCAGCATTTGGGAGGCAGAATCGAGGGACTTAGGAGTTGAAGAGTCGTCTCAGTTACAAAATGAGTTTGCGACCTGCTTGGGTTACATGAGACCCTGTCCGAGGAAGTGAATAAATATAAAAATAAAAAATGTGTGTCAGGCACAGAGTTTGAACAAGAATTATACATGCTTATATTTAGTTTTTTCCTCCCCTCCCTTGTTTCTCAAGACAGAAATTGTCCTTAAAAAGCTAGCTTAATCCCTATGGCCTAAGTGAATCTGGGAGTCTCACTTAGGGCAGCGTGCTAGGTTTTTGGTGGTGGTGGGCTTTTGTTTTTGTTTGTCAACTTGACACAAACTCTGGTCAGGTGAGAAGAGGGAGCCAGACCTCAGATGGGTCTGTAGGCAAGCCTGTGGGGCATTTTCTATATTGGTAGTTGATGTAGGAGGGCCAAGACCTCTGTGAGTGATGGCCATACCTGGGAAAGGGGCCCTGGGTTGTATAAGAAAACAAACTGAGCAAGCCACGAGGAAGGAACAAGCCAGAAAGCAGCCCTCCTCCACAGCCTCTGCTTCAGTTACTGCCTCGGCCTTCCTTCATGATAGAGTGTAAGTTCTTAAGATAAAACATACCCCTTTTCCTCCCGGAGTTGCTTTTGGGCATGGTATTTATCACAGCCATAGAAATCAAACTAAGCTGGGCAGAATTATGAACTACGTAAGCTCATTTCGGCACCCAAGGCCGGGCTGTCGAAGACAGTGTTCTCGTGTCTCAGCTCTTGCCCTCTGAACTCTATTTTCCCCAAGCCTGCTAAAAAGATGCTCCACAAAAGGCAGCCCTGTGGCTGGAGAGATGGAGGCAACTGTCGGTAACTCCAGTCCCAGGGGGGCTGACCCCCTCTTTTGGCCTCCATTGGCATTGCAAGAGCATGGAGCTCAGACACACGCAGGCAAAACACTACAACTGCTACAATAGTAAAATGAATAATTATTCATTTATAATAATTAATTAAAATATTATTATTATAAAAAGCAATCCTGGTTTATGTTACCCTTCATTAAAACGTACACAAGACACTACTGACATCTGCCTCGGATGCTGCTCCTTTTCTCTTCTGCCATGGACCAGAAGCTCAAATGGAATCTGGTCTGGGAAGGCGGTTTGGAAAATATATGGCTCTACTGTGGCAACTTAATTTACAGGCAAATCTCAAGCTCTTCCTGGCATTGATGGTGATGGCCCCTCCCTACAGGGCCTGGCATTCCCCTTGCTTCTTCAGATGCCAAGGGACAAGGAAGATGGAAGTTTCCAAATGTCCTCTGGTTGCTTGTGCTTGCTCTCTCTCTCTCTCTCTCTCTCTCTCTCTCTCTCTCTCTCTCTTTCCTCCCTGACCCTCCCACCCCTGCTTTGTGTTGGGGACCAAGCCCAGGACTTTGAGCATGACAGAGATTATTCTACTTCTGAGCCCCCCCTCCAGCCTGTCTCTTCTGTGAATACTGTATTCCCCTGTTCCCCGGCCCTGGTCATTGTCATATCAGTGCCCAAGTGGCTTTAGTTGTTTAATTTTTGATTCAGGGAATACCTCATCACAACTGAAACCAAAGTCTCTCTCGCAAACTGTGTCTTGTCCTGTGGACGTGCAATACACTTTGATATTTTCTATTTCTGAAAAGTTTTATTACCTATTAATTATGAATGATGGCTCTCACTGTGGCTGTTTCAAACACGCATACTCACCTTTTTAAAGGCTTTTCTATTTTAAAATTGTGTGTGTGTGTGTGTGTGTGTGTGTGTGTGTGTGTGTGAATGCAGATGCCCGTGGAGGTGAGAGGTATCAGATCCTTTGGATCTGGAGTTACAGGCTGTGACAGCCAGACATGGGAACTGAACGTGTGTCCTCTGCCAGAGCAGTACCTGCTTTAGACCACTGAGCCATCTTTCCAGTCTGCACTTACTCATTTTCTTTTACAGGCAGGAGCTCAAATTTCTTATGTACCTGAGGGTGACTTTGAGCTCCTGTTTTGTTTTGTTTGTCTTTTTGAGACAGGGTTTCTCTGTGTATCCCTGGTTGTCCTGGACTCACTTTGTAGACCAGGCTGGCCTCCAATTCACAGAGATCTGCCTACCTCTGCCTCCCAAGTGCTGGGACACCATGGTGCCCAGCTGACTTTGAACTTTTGCTCTTCCCACTTCATGGGCCTATTGTCATGATCCATCAGACTTGACTGATATTTTCTTATTTCGCTGTTTAAGAGGTTACGAAATGGGAGATACTGATGGGATGGGGCATGGGGGAACACTGCCTTGTTTGCCCAGACTAACTTCTATTCTAACTTCACCCAGGGAGGCGGTTGCAATAAGGACAGGGTTGGTAGAGAGGAGAGTTGGAATCAAGTGGCTTGCAGTGAGAGCTGTGCGCTGGGGCTTAGTCAGAACCCATAGGGACCCTCTATCTGAGGGACCAGCCATGGGCCCTGCTCAATAAGCACAGTGGCATCTTTCTGGCTGCCACAGCAGCGACCTATTCAGGTGCTTTCTATTTCCTCCTCCCTGCTGTCTGCCATCCTCCTTGCTTCCTGCTCACGGCCACCTATCTGTCTGATCATCAAATAACTGCACGATGAACAGAACATTTGACAGATGAAGATGAGGGAGGTACTGGATTGCTAGTAAACTGACTGGGTGTTCTTCCCACATGGGCTATGGCGTGGAGAGTTTGAACGGCATTGTGACTGCTCTTACTGTGGTGTGGTGACCTGTGATGTTACGCTGGAGCATTATTGGTGCCAAAAGTCACGGTTGTTTTCTGAAAACAGAAAAGGAACACTGGTGCCTATTCAAAAGACTAACCATCGTCACATGGTTCAGACACCTCAACAAAACCTCAAAAACTACGGAAGAGCGCCATTCTGGAGTCCTGAGTGTTGGAAACAGTTAAGTTTTAAGTTTCAAAGGCTTTCTTAAATGTATAAGATGCTTGGCTCATCTGTTTCCTTTTGTATGTTATGTGATGTTTGTTTGTTATCTTGACACAAGCTAGAGTGATCTAAGAAGAAGGAACTTCAATTGAGAGTATGCCTCCATAAGACTTGCCTTGGGTAACCCCGTGGGGGCATTTTCTAGATTAATGATTGATGTAGGAAGGCCAAACCCACTGTGGACGGTGCCAACGCAGGTTGGGTCATCCCAGGTCATACGAGAAAGCAAACTGAGCAAGCCAGGGGAAGCAAGCCAGCAAGCAGCATTCCTCCATGGCCTCCGCATCAGCTCTTGTCTCTAGGCTTCCCTCAGTAGACTGTGGCTGAAGATATTTAAGCCAAAAAACTCTTTCCTCCCCCAGTTACCAGAGCAACAGAAAGCAGGCTAAGACAGCTGTGCAGTTTTTGAGGTTTTGTTCATTCCAGAGATCAGTAAGTATAGCTCCAGGTTTATGATGAAACTCTCAGGGAACTAAGGTGGAGAGGGATAGAATATGCCCAATGGTCTCCTTCTCTGGCCTCCACATGTGCACACATGGGAGTACATACATGAACACAAACATGCATATAACACATGTATAAGTTGGCCAACCCGCCGAAATGTCACAATTCATTAACAGGTTGTAGCTTGTGCTTTCTGAAGCATGGATTTGTACTGTCCAGTAGATTTCCTCTATTAACCACGGACTGGGACAGATGTCAGACATTTCCCTCATCTGGTGCTCTCTCTCTTGGACAAATGCAACTCTCCTGTGTCACTTCACTTCCCTGAGTCTCCACAGTCCCTGGGGAAGTCAGCAAGGAAGGGCTCTAGCCAGGCTCTCAAGGCTACCCAAGGTCAACCTATGTAACTCCAGGCTAGGCTATTTGTAAAACAGAATAGCTACAAAATTACAAAAAAGCAGGGGTGGGGGTGGGGGTGGCTGACATTTGCCTCAAAAAACAGGAAGACCTGAGGTCGCAGCCCCAGCACCCACATAAAATGCCAACACAGAGGAAAATGTGAGTCTGTGACCTTGGGGGTAGTTGGGGGGGGTGTGTGTGTTCAGGTTCAGTGAGAAGCACTGCCTCAAAAGATAACGTGGAGAGTAACCCAGGAAGATACTCAGGGTCGACCTCTAGCTTCCACAGGCACACACACTTATGTACGTGTGCACACACCTAAATGAATAACGTATGCTCACAAATAAGGAAACATAAATACATTTTTAAAATATATTTGAATTAGTACAAGCAGGCAATGACCATCATTTTTAAATGGATGGATTTTTAAAATAAAGATTTATCTATTTACAATTTATATAGCATTCTGCCTGCATGTGTGCCTGCAAGCCAGAAGAGGGCACCAGATTTCATTATAGTTGGGTATGAGCGACCCATCTGGTTGCTGGGAACTGAACTCAGGACCTTTGGAAGAACAGCCTATGCTCTTAACCCCTGAGCTATCTCTCTAGCCCCTGGTAGATTTTTGTTTGTCAATATCTCTTCCTCCGATTCCTCAAATGATTCCTAGTTAGGGTGAAGTTCTTTGTGTTTTTGTTGGTTTCAGAGCTAAGAACACATACAATGAAAGAGCCCTGTACACCCCACTGATGTTTTGCCTAACGAATGAACAGGTCTGTCTGATACTCAGAACGCCTGCTTAAATAAGCGGGGTGATGGTAGACTCAAGAAAAAAGAAAAGGAGGGGGTGGAAAACGGTGCAGATGAGGGATGGCGGCAAACTCACTAACTCTTATAATACAGGTGCAGTCGCTATCATTCAGGATTCCTGACACCTGTTGCCTAGCTTCAGATTGCTTCGTTATATTTTCTCCAGGAGGTTTTACTTTGTTGGTAGGGGGTAGTTAGTTAAAAGACCAGTGTTGGCCAATGGTGTTATACAAGATAAACTGAAAAAAAAATTTTTTTTTTTGAGACAGGGTCACTTAGCAACACCCAAGCTGATCTTTTTATTTCTTTTTTTAAGATGTATTTATTTTTTATACAGCCTCTGCCGCCTGCATGTATACCTGCTCACCAGAAGAGGGCACCAGTCATCACTATTGATGGTTATGAACTGCCACTTGGTTTACTGAGAATTGAACTCGGGACCTTTAAGAAGAAAAGCCGTGTTCTTGACCTCTGAGCCATCCATCGCTCCAGCCCATCTGAGCTGATCTCATTCAAGCTCCCGGGTCAAGTGAGGGAGGAACTCCATAGAGAACAGTAGAGAAATTAGAAGAGGTAACTCAGACGCTGGATTGGCCGGAGCAAGTGCAGGGAAATAAGATGGTATTTAATGAGGGGAGGGGAGCGGGAGGTAACTCTTGTTTGTTTTTAAATGATCGGAGTGACAGCATTGCCATTACACTGAGGGAAGTGATGTGACAGAGGAAGTCTTGGTGTCAGACAGGGCTTGCTCCTTTGGGGTTTGAGTTTTCGTGGAGGGTGGAATCTAAGATTTCTGGTGTTCTGGGGCAGGACAGAAGTGGACGGACATGTATGGATGCATGGACGCGGGAAGACTGAGTCACAGTTATTTGGTTGGTTGGTTTTTAAATGTCACCAGACCTCCTACTGAAGACATGGGCATCATTTGCCTTATCTCTTTTTATTTTTATTTGATTCGATTTGATTTTTCGAGACAGGGTTTCCTTGTGTAGCCCTGGCTTTCCTGGAACTTGCCCTGGAGAGCAGACTGGCCTTGAACTCGCAGAGATCTGCCTGCTTCTGCCTTACACTTATTTGTTTGTACAAGGGCTGGCTGTGTAGCATAGGTGGAGCCCTGCTATCCCTGTCTCTCGGGTACTGGCACTTCAGGCTTACAGCAACGCACCCCGCCAAAGTTCCTTCCTTACTTTTGTTTTTTGATGAGGAAAGTGCCATATAGTCATTAGCTGTGGAGTGGAACTGGGTGAAGAAAAGAGAAGTGAACCTCATTGTGCCTGTGAGAAAGTGAAGCAGCCTGGGCTGGGTGGCACGCCTGTAATCCCAAGCAGAGGCAGGAGGATCTCTGTCAGTTTGAGGCCAGCCGGGTCTACAAAGTAAGTCCAGGACAGCCAAACAGCCGAGGCTACTCAGAGAAAACCCTGTCTCCAAAAAAAACAAAAACAACAACAACAATAAAAAGAAAGGAAAGAGACCTGAAAAAATAGAAAATGTTAGCTAAGAAACAACACGGGTATGACAAAGTGAGCCCAGCCAGACTCTGTGTGTGTGTGTGTGTGTGTGTGTGTGTGTTTGCCAGCTATCACCAACTGCCAAAGGTGAAGTGAAGTGGAGATCTGGATTTAACTGGATTTAATTTTGTCAATAAGCCTGACACAATTAAAATTGTTGAGGGAGTTTTATTGTTCCTGAAAATTTAGGTGTTGTGAGGACAGACTGAATGGAGGAGTTCAAGTGCTCAGAACAGTTAAAAAAAAAAAAAAAAAAAAAAAAAGGTCTAAAATGCTCCTCCCAGTGGTCTTAGCATGACTGGCTCCCTCTTGTGGTCTAGTCGTTTATTGCTGTCCCTCTTTTTTGTTGTTTTGTTTTGAGACAAGGTTTCTCTGTGTAGCTCTGGATTGTGTGTGTGTGTGTGTGTGTGTGTGTGGTCACTCTTTTAACTCTGCAGAGAATTTATTTTTTAGTACTTTATCCTATTTATCTATCTATCTATCTATCTATCTATCTATCTATCTATCTGTGGATGGATGGATAAATGGCTTCATGCTGCAAGAATAGAAACTGGAGGGCTGACGGATTTCTCAGTGGTTAGAGAAGGATCTGACTCTTTATACAGACTTACATGCAGGCAAAACATAAATGCACATAAAAATAAAAATAAAAGAAGCTCCAAAAGCCAAGGACCTAGTCGTTAGGGTTCATAGTAAAGATCGCAGGATAAGAGAGTTCCGAGTGTCACAGGAACGTGGCTCAATGCATAGGGAAATTGCCTATCACGCAAGATGAGCCTTTGGGTTCCGTTTCCAGAGCTTCATGCGCAGTGGTACAAGCCTGCCATCCCATACTCAGGAGGCGGAGGTAAGGAGGTAAGAAGCTCAAGGTCATCCTTGGATAGTACATGGTGAGTTTGAGACCAACCTGGATTCTATGAGATGAAAGAAAATGAGGGGGAGAGGTGGGGAGTGAAAGAGACGGGGAAGGGGGGGGGGAGAAGAGAAAAGGAGGAAAGAGGATGAGAGAAAGAGAATGCCGAATGCCTCGGTCCCACATTTAAGGCCTTCAGCATTTTATACACAGTCTTTCCAAATAGCCTCCTGTACGTCCGTTTTCTCCGTGTAACCTCCAGCTAGAGAAATAAGATAATCACAGGTTAGAGCTCCTGCCAGCCCGCCCACTGTGGGTCTTCTTTGGGGCTTCCCTAGACAGTTTTGTTTTCAGACGTCTTTGTTGGGGATGGGAGGATGGGACCTAGGGCCTTTCACATGCTAAGCATACACTCTACCACTGAGCCACACCCTCAGGCTGAAGTTTTGCTTAGAGACCATAGCAACCTTCCCATTTTAACATAACCCTTAAAGTTTTGTTAACTGTCTGAGCGTACAACCTCCACTATAATTCAGCTTTAGGACATTTTCATCAGCACAAACTCTCCCGCCTGCTTTTCTGTGTCCACCCCTGCCCCCACCCCAGCCCTAGGCAACTCCTGAGCTGACCGTCTATGGGCTTAGCCCTTCCTACCTACAGCTGTTATGGAAATGGACTCATAAAGTATATAGTTTTTTTGTGTGTCTGATTCTTTTCATTTTTATTTTGACACTAAGTTATTTATTACATGGGTGTGGCATGTATGTATGTGTGTGTGAGAGAATTGTGTGTGTGTGTGTGATGTGTGTGTGTCTGTCATGGTGTGCATGTGATGGTCAGCGGACAACCCCCAGGGTCAGCTCTGTCCTTCCAGCTGTGGGCCTCCGGGGTTGAACTCAGATCACCAGGACCTGTGGCACGTGCCCTCCCTGCCACCCCATCTCTCAGGCCCTGACTCTTTCCATCCCTGGCAGGGCTGTGTTGGGATGATTTGCTGCTCGGTGCTATACAGCGTCAATCAGCTTGGCCGCTGAGAGATATCCCTTCTCATCTGTGGCCTGTAATAAGCGATGCAGTTGTGTTTTACTGCAAGCCTTTATGTTTTTTAGTCTCAGGGAGATAATCTGGAAGTTGAATTGCTAAGTACAGTGATAAGTATATGGCTAAGTTAGTTTAAAGTGCCGAACAAGTTGGGCTACTCAACAAGTTGGAGTCACGCCTACTCAGAAGGTAAAGGTGTTCTATACTAACTTAGTACCGTACAACTTCATTAAACACACTTGTTAGTGCTGATAAATTTATTATAAGGAGTTTGGGGTTTTGTGTCCGAGTCTCAGGGTTATTGGGATTGAACCCAGTACCTTGAGCATGAGCACCAAGTATTCTACCCTTAGCTACACCTAGCCCTTTTTTTTTTTTTTCATATTTACAATGTCTTTCATACGATAGTATGTTGCCTAAAAATTACCCTTGCTTCTCTTTTAAAGATGTGTTGTTTTTATTTTATGTGTACAAGTATTCTGCCTGCATGTGTATGTATATATGCCTGGCACCCACAGAGGCTGAAAGAGGATGCCTGATCCCCCGGAACTGCAGTTACAGACAGCTGTGCACAGCCATGTAGGGGCTGGAAAACCGAGCCAGGCCCCTGGAAGAGCAATATATGCCCTTAACCACTGAGCCCTCTTCCTGGCCCCATATTAGCTTTTAAATTTTTTTTATCAAATTTATTTATTTTGTGTGTATTTGCACTCAGTCACACACAGGTCACAGCTTGTTTGTGGGAGTGAGCGGCCAACTTTTGGGAGTCAGTTTTCTCCTTCCATTGTGTGGGCTCAGAGGACTGACCTCAGGTTGTCAGGCTTGGCATCTGCTCGGCCATCTCATTGGCCAGACCTTAGCCATTTTTTTTTTAAAGATTTATTTCATGATGAGTGTTTTGCTTGCATGTTTGTCTGTGTACTACATGCCCTCAGAGGGCAGAAAAGAGCATTTAAACTAAAGTTTAATGACAATTAAGTTTAAAGACAATTGTGAGCAGCTGTGTGGGTGCTTGGACTTGAACGATGGCCTTCTGCAAGAACAAGTACTCAAGCTGGATGTGGGGGCACACGCCTGTGATGCCAGCACTTGGGGAGGCAGAGGCAGGCAGATCTTTGTGAGTTCAAGGCCAACCTGATCTACAAAGCAAGTCCAAGACAGCCAAAGCTACGCAGAGAAACCCTGTCTATGTCTCTCCCTATCCCCCCACCCTCCCAGAGAAACCCTGTCTTGGTTTAATGCCTTTAATCCCAGGCCCCAGGGAGGCAGAGGCAGGCAGATGATTGTGAGTTCAAGGCCAGCCTGGTCTATAAAGTGAGTCCAGTCCAACCAAGTCTACACAGAGGAACCCTGTCTTGAGAAACAAAAACAACAACAAAAAAGAAGCAGTAGCAGCAGAAGAAAAGAAAACCTCCACACATCCCAAAAAAGAAATTTTTTGAAAGGTAAGCTTTAAAATTAGTAACAGGTTAGAGTAGACAAAGCCAGAATTGTTATCTACAACCTGGTCTACAGTTCCAGGCCGGCTAACCCTACTGAGTGTGACAGGACTCGAAGCAGAATACAAACAATAAACAAAAAGATGAGGCTTCTTGTTTTTGTGTTTATGATCGATTTGCCTGGAAGATAAAGGCACTTGCCAAAAAAAAAAAAAAAAAAAAAAAAAAGGCACTTGTAAGCCTGACACCCATATGACAGAGGAAGTTAAATGGCTCCCACAGGTTGTTCTCTGGACTTTACATGCATGCCGTGGCACATGCACGCACACGGAGTTAAGTTATCAATCAGTCAAAAATATTTCTAAAAGATGCCTATGGCTAGATGTCATGGCACGGTCCTTTAGTTCCAGCCCTCTGGAGGCGGAGGCAGGTAGGCCTCCGTGAGTTTGGGGCCAGCCTTGTCAACAGAGTAGGTTCTAGACCATTCATTCAGGGTTACACGGGGAGAGCCCGTCTCAGAATGAGTCCATGTGCGCGCACGAGGGTAGACACGAGGATATCTAGCGAGTCCCCTCCCCCCATCGGCATGCATCCCAGCAGTTATTCTACAGTCAATTGACTACGTCATAACCCTGTGTATCTGTGTACATGTGTATGTGTGTGTGGAGGATAAGCATGTATACACGTGTGGGTATGTATGGAGGCCAGGTGAAGTTGTCAGGTGTCTTGCTTTATCACTGTCAGCGTTATCCCCCTGAGACAGGACCTCTCACACACTGTGGAGCTAGGCTGGCTGCCAGCAAGCCGCAGTGACCCTCCTGTGTCCACTCTACAAAGCGCTGCAGGTAGAGGTTCGTGCAGCCACGCCCAGCTCTTTAATGTGGCTGCTATGATCTGAGCTCAGGTCCTCATGCTTACACAACAAATATTTTTGCCAGTAAGCTACCATCCCAGCCCCACCCTTCATAACTCTTAGGGGATTTTTATTATTATTTTTAATTATGTTGCGTGCGTGTCTGTGGGTGGATTGATTTTATAGTGCCCTAGACTCCTAGATTTGCATGCTGAGTATGTAGACATCATGAGTGCCTCAGAGGCTGACTGGGCAACCCATCGCCTTAGCTGTGCCTCTTTATAAACTGTGATGTGTTGGCTTGGCTTCTCAACATAACTCTGCAGGTGAGAACTTGTTTTTTATCACTGCTCTTTTTCCTTTGATTTACATCTTGCCAAGACTGCTGCTCAGGCACACAACGGCCAATGACAGAGCTGTTTCTGTGGGGAAATTGTCTGCTCCTTTGTGATTAGCTGTCATGAGGCTCTAGGACTCACAGTGTTGGTAGCCTGGTACGGCTGGACACTGCCAAATCACAACACTCCTTACATATAAAGGAAAAGCTGTCCAGTATCCTGAAGGTGTGATTTCTGTAAAGCGAGCAATTCAAATGCAAGAGCTATTTATAACACCTAAAAATCCAGGCTTCCTTTCTCCTTTCCGAGGCTTGATTTCTTGAGGTAGCTCATACTAATACCATTCGTCAGATTTCCTAAGTGTCGGCATGCAAATGATATAAAGCCTTTCAACACCTGGTTTTTATTCTCTATTCTTCGGCACTGCCTAAATTTTTAGAAAACCGTGTGTGTTGTCCATGCTTACAATCCTAGTCCTTGGAAGACAGAGGCAGAGACTCAGGAGTTCAGTTGCTTTGAGCTATACTAGGCAACGTGAGACTCTGTCCCAAAAGACAACAAAAATCTGAAAGATGTTTGTGACACATTATCTATATTAAAATTTTTGTAAATGTATTGAGTGTGTGTGTGTGTGTGTGTGTGTGTGTGTGTGCGCCATGATGTTCATGTGCAGATCAGAGGACAGCTTTTGGAAACTGGTTCTCTCCTTCAACCATGCCCATCCAGGGATTAAAGTCAGGTTATCAGGCTTGGTCAAGCACCTTTACCCCCAGTGCCATCTGTCTGGCCCACATGACATGATTTAAAAAAAAAATTTTTTTTTAATGTCTTTAATGTGTATGAGTGCTCTATCTGTATGTACACCTGCACACCAGAAGAGGGCATCAGATCCCTGAATGGACACTTGTGAGCCACCATGTGGTTGCTGGAAATTGAACTCAGGACCTCTGGAAGAGCAGACAGTGCTCTTAACTGCTGAGCCATCAATCCAGCCCCTACATGTCCTGATTTTTTAAAAAATTTGTTTCATCTGATTCTTTCTCCAAAATGGAGATACTACTGATTGGATTATTCCAGTAATTCCTGGGGAGTTCAACCTTTTGACATTGTGACATGACATCATCTTCAACAAATGTTTTAGGCTGCTATTCTCATAGCTGTCCTGGTACTGGCTAGCCACGGGTTGAAATGCCTGAGTTTTATTATTATTGTCTGGATTCATTTGTTTTACTTTATGTGTACCGGTGTTTTGCCTGCATGTTCTCTGCATCACATATTTGGAGCGCCCTTGGAAGTCAGAAGAGGGCAATGGATCCTTTGAACTGGAGTTACAGATGGCTGCTAGCTACGATGTGGGTGCTGGGAACAAAACCCAGATCCCCTGGAAGAGCAGTGCCCCCACACTCACATACAATACAGCAGAGGCGTGGCAGGGCCAGCTCTCCTGTGCTCTCTGTGCTGGGGCTAGCTCACTTACAACCCCACAGCCAGGGTCAGCTCTGCTGTGCTGTCCAGGCAAGGTGCGAGGCCTGCTCTCCCCAGTGCTGCTGCTGTTGGTGAGGAGCAGGGCTCGCTCTCCTGAGCTCATGAACCTGTGGGCAGCTTTCTCAACTGCCAGAGTGCAGGGAGGGTGGAGGAAAAGAGCATCGCCTCTGTGCCTGTGACACCCCAGGACAGATAAATGGTGGGGTCAGGTTTCACCGCCAACCCCACCGCCAGGTCTAGCTCCACTGTGCTGCCCTGGGTGAGTTTCAGGGCCTGTTCTGAATGCTGCAGCTGGTGAGAGATGATGGAGCCGCTCTTCAGAGCCCTGCAGCCAGTGAGGGACCAGGCCGGTTCTACACAGCCCCTGGATACTCGCGTGGTCCCCAGGGGCTGTCCCAACCAGAGACATACCCATGTTTTCTAGAGGCATGGACACTGACGCCTGCCACTGCATAGCCACAGGCCCAGACCTGGCCCTTAGCGGCAGCCTGGTTTGGTGCTTCACCATGGCCCCAGGTGGCGGGGTTGGCCGCTCACAACAGGCCACTCCTCTCCACCCTCGAGTGTCCAGTTCCATCTTGCTTCCTAATACTCATGCTGCTCCATTTCTCTTTCCCTCCCGTATGTCCACCTCACACGTGCACATTGTGGTGGCTCCCACTGCAGGCTGGCCACAAGGCTGGTGAGCAAAGGGGTAACATCCTCCATCAGCACTTCATGGTATGGTGGCATGCTGGTGTTTATGGCCCACCTGTGCCGAGTGCTGAAGGACAGGTCTGTGGGCGGTGTGGCAGTCCACAGGTCTCTGTCTTGTCTTCCTCCACCTGGGCTGCATGGTCTGGATTGGATTGGATTTTTATGACTCCCAGGCATAAAATGGCTTTGGTCACCAAGTCAGACATTAGGCTAGGATGAACAAAGGACTGCCATCTGCCCTGCCCTGATGGCACCAAGGTGTCTCTTTGCCCATCGCCAGAGGGGAACATTACTGTCTTTATTTTCTCTCTGTCTGCCTGCCTGTCTCTCGTGTGTGGCTGGGGATATAGTTCAGTGAAAGAAAACTTGTTGAGAATGTGCTAAAACCCTAGGTATAATCCCCAGAACCACGCAAAGTGACACTGGTTAGGGGTTGCTTGTTTACCCTCCCTAGGTCATAACTTGATGATCCATATAATAAAGACAGAAAAAGAAAGTTATCCAGCCTTCTTATGCCCAGGACAGTTGTTTGTTCTCTAATGAGAGAATGTTCAGCTTTGTGGTATAGGTAGAATAACTCTGTAAAATATTGTTATTCCCACTTAATAGATAAAAAAAAAAAAAAAAAAAGAAGGAGGGTTGCTTAAGGAACTAGCATCAACCTCAAGTCTTAAAGTGCAAATTCCAGAATTTCTAAGGTTCCTCCTGATTGCCACATTCTGTAATTAATGTGCCATGCCTGGAACGCCAAGGCTGCATGAACACGCATGGTTAATCCAGGCAGAGCGTGAAAAGTCTTGGCCGACCAGTGGTCACTGGGTGGCCAGAGACTAACCGCTCAGCCAGCAGAGATGCAGGTTTAGCTGAAGGGAAGCCTAAGGACACGGCAGTGGCTTCTGAGCCCCACTGGCATTTGGGCCTTGGTAGACATTGAAGTCGTAGTCATCAGTGGTCTGGAATCTGCCTCAAACTTTGAGGCGTGTACTCCCGAGTCTTGTGGAAATCAGTGCTGTAAATTGGGTGACATGAGTTAAGAACATATTTGAATATGCTACAAGGTCCTACAGTGTTGACGAGCAGGATAAAGTAGCCCTTCTCCGAGCCTAGCGTCCTTTCACTGTCTGTTCTCCAGAGGCTTGTACCTTGAGGGTGCACCTTCTCATTATTCATCATCTGCCCAAGCTTTCTTTGAGTGCTGTCTCTGAGCAAGTACAGTGCTGTGTATAAGAACACAAAACCCAGGTCCCTGCACCATCTCTCCTGTCATGCAAGCCTGATAGCTTGAGTTGGATCCCAGAACCCATACCAGGGGCCAGATGCTGTGGCAGTCATCTGTAACCAGCATGCCTACTGAAAGACAGAAGGCAGAGGCCAAAAAGTTCACCGGGAGCTGTCAGGCCAGGTTTCCTGGAGAATCTCACACAGCAAAACCCAAGAGAGACCCTGCTTCAATAAGGTAAGAAGGTCACAATCGACTCCTGAAAATCGCCCTCAGAACTCTAAACATATGCATGCTTGCATGCATGTACATGCGTGCACACTCACGGGCGCAGATTTTTTTAAATTAAGGGGAGAAAAAAAACCCAACAAACTCTGGGAATTGTGGGTACATAGGGGTAGGACACCCTGTGACTGCACAAAAGAGACTTTCTGAGAAGTCCTGGAACAGAATTCTGAAGGAGGAGCAGTGGGTGTCTACAAACAACCCTAGAGAGTCAAGGCAAAGGATGGCATGGTCACGGTGGCGACAGGAAGGCACAAGGCTGAGCCAGCACCCAAGCTCAGTTGTGTGGCCCGACCAAAGCACTTCAGGGGCTCAGGGAATGTAGACAGTACAAGGATGCTATCTTCTATTTTCACAGCACTCTACAGTCTAACCAAACACTTCGCCATCTCTTATTTTGACTGCACCTGGTCAGAGATAAGGCAAGTGAGCATCAATCAGGAGGCAGGTCACTTGGCCACAGCCTTATAGGATGTTTGTATCTGGCTATTGCTCCCTATTTCTGGAGTAATGGAGAGTTGAAGGCTTCTCCACAGCCTCAGCTGTGCTTTCTGGCCTCACAGCTGCTTGGGCCAATGGGGCGGTGCTGGCTCTGTTTGGGCTTTGTGGTCTTGAGGACCTGGGAAAGGTAGAAAGGGAAAGGCCTCAGTGTTCTTTCTACATGGCTGCTTGCCTTTCTCCCTGTGTTGGTGTTGGCCAAGTCATTGGGTCTTTTGGCCTCGGGGCACTCTCTGGATGTCCGAGGCCACAGTGTCTTTACTGTCAGGGTTGGAGTGAATGTACCCCGGCGAGTGGCTCTCTTACCATCCTCTAGTGGGTTTTCGTGGCTAAATCCCCTAGCTCCTCCCCCTTCTGTGGGATAGCTACACTTTCCCAGAGTTCCCCAGTAGAGTACCAAGCTCTGGTTGCCCATGGCTCTGCTTGGTCCTTTCTCCCTTAGCTTGAGTCTGCTCTCTCCTACTGGGATTTCCTGATCTGATTCCCAAATACGTATGACTGCCACTGTAGTCCTCATTTCAAAGTTTGTTTGTGGGGATATGCCCCCCAAAGAAGACCAGCCCCTCTCTACTTTGTGAGTTCTTTGCTGATCTGGATACTGTGGAGTCAGCTATTGAAGGAGTTGGGGGCTTGGGATGCAGTCTGTTTGTTCATTCATACATTCTTCTTGTAGCCATGAAGCATCTGGCTTCATCTCCCTGGTTCTGCAGAATCAGCCATCCCTCACATCTTGGCTAGCATATGTCATCAGGCACCACCACATCAGAGGGTGGAGGAGGAATGGCAAATGAAGGCTAGTTGGGGAGTTGGCCTGGTGGAGCAGGCCTGTTATCCCAGCTACTCAGCAGGCTGATGCAGGAGCATCGAAAGTTTGAAACTCACTCTGTAGTGTAAGACCAGCCTGAGCAAGTTGGTAAGAGCCTGTCAAATTCAAACTCAAACACACACACACACACACACACACACACACACACACACACACACAGAGAGAGAGAGAGAGAGAGAGAGAGAGAGAGAGAGAGAGAAACTGAAAACTACAAAAGGGGAGGAGGGGTTGGAATAAGTTTGTAGCACCAGACCCTGGGTATCAAAAAGTAAAGAGACTAGAAGGGTGAATGAACTTTACACATAATTGAAGCAAAGGCTCTTTGTGAGCCTCTTAGAGAGCCCCCAAGTGCTGTCAAGGGGCTGACAACAGAAATGAAGAGGTCCTTAGAGACAAGGCTAATCCCCTTTATTTCTCAGGAAACACAGGGCAGAGCCAAGAAAGACAAAACAACTTGCCCCACCCCGCTCTGCTTTTGCTGTAGGTGCTAGCTCACTCTTTCTTTTGTGTTCCTGTTTTTCTGAGATAAGGTCTCTCGCTCTGTAGCCCAGGCTAGCTTTGAATTCACAGCAATCCTCCTGCCTCAGCCTCCTGAGTGCTGGGACGACAGGCATATACCACCATGTTTTCTTCTTTTGAGGGAACTGTTGGTACAGCGGATTTCTTTCACTTACTTGTGGCTGTCCCTCGGCTCAGGGAAGTTCAGACAGAATGCCTCAGGGCTCTCCTTGAGGGAGGCTTCCATGCCAAGTTACGCTGAATCTCACTTATATGGGATAGAGGTGTTTAAGCTCTGTATTCACAAAAATTAATATTGAAATGTAGTCAACTTCCAAGAGCTAGAATCTGCCCCCTTGGGGGCGACATTGCTCTTGCTGAGAATGTGTCTCCTAAAGAGACTAAAGGACAAGAGAAAGAGACAGAGAAAACCGAGTAAACGACAAACAGCTGTACTAGAATCTCGAGCAGGGGAAAGTAGCTAGGAATTATGGGAGGTGCCCACCTCACTCCAGTTCTGCAGATGTGTAGATGTGGCCCACCAATGACTGACTCTCCAGAGGCTGTGCAAAGAGCACAGCATCAGTTCCCAAATTCTGTGAGACTGGTACAGGTGTTATCCTCAGCTCACTTTTGGGGAAATGGAGGCACAGAATAAGTGTGTTGAGCTGGTGTGCTAGGACCTGACCCGTGGAGCTCTTTGTTCCTGGGATGACTTTTTTGTCAGTCTGCTGCAGTGCTGGGAGCCGGTGGGGGTCTGTGCGCCTCGACCGACGTTGGAAATTTTTTTTAATGTTGATTTGACTCTAATATCCTAATTCTGATAGGACATTCTTTTTCTTTCTTTCCCCTTTGGGTGTACATTGTGGGCGAGTGGGTGTTTATCCCTCACAGCCCAGAGGAAAGCCCCACAGGTCACTCTTTTGATACAGGATGTCTGCCTACACTGGCATAGTGAGCCCACAAGCCTCTAGGGGTCCTCCTGTCTCCACCTCCCACCTCTCCATACAAGCACTGGGATTACCGCATGCGCCAGGCCAGCCGCTGGGTTGGCTTTTCTTGGCTTCTGGGGACCCGGATTTAGATTGTCACGCTCGCACAGCAAGCGCATTACCCATTGAGCCTTCTCCTTAACCCCAGGCTTTGTTACTTAATTTAAAATTTTTAATTAGCCGGGCATGATGGAGCACACGTTTAGTCCCAGCACTCAGGAGGCAGAGGCAGGTAGATCTCTGTGAGTTTGAGGCCAGCCTGGTCGGTCTACAAAGCAAGTTCAGAACAGTCAGGGCTACACAGGGAAACCCCATCTCTAAAACAAAACAAACCCAAAAAACCCCAAATATTTTACGTGTGTGGGTATTTTGCCTCCATGTTTGTCTGCACACCACATGTGTGTGCTCCTAAAGGCCAGAAGACAGTGTTTGGTCCTCTGGGGCTAGAATTAGAGAGAGTTAACTGTCACGTGGGTGCTGGGAATCAAACCCCAGTCCTTAGAGGACCCAGTGCTCTTAACTGCTGAACCATCTCTCCAACCCCTAGGGGTTTTTGTTTGTTTGTTTTGTTTTTTTGTTTGTTTGTTTTGTTTTGTTTTGTTTTTGAGACAGAGTCTCATATATCCCAAGGTTGGCTTTGAACTCATTATTGCCTTGGACTCCTGATCCTCTTGCCTTAACCTCCCAAGTTCTGGGATTACAGATGTCTGCCACCATGCCTGGACAGAGTTTTGTTGGTTGGTTTGTTTTCTTGAGACTTTTGCATATGCTGCTCCTGGCAGGAATGTTTTGCTAAGTTCTTTGGCATGCTGACTTCTGTGGGATCGACCGTAGCATAGGAAACCCAGTATTGGGACACCAAGCTTTCTGGAGGAAGGGTGTGTAAACAGACTTGAAGGAGTAGCATTAGCTCGGACGATGGGTCTGGTGGCCCTCTTTGCTTCATTGGCTGAACCAGGAAGGCTTCCTGCATGCTCCTTTGTCCTGACAACAGGAAATATTTCTGACTGCTCAAGGTCTAATCCTAGCCACTTCTTTCGGGGGGCGGGAAAGGGTTTACAAGAAGGGCTCATCTTTTTCTCTCCATCAATGAGGAGAGTGTACTGCCATGGTGAGCTCTACTGAGTACTGAAAACTTCAAGGATAGGTAAGTGGGTGGATGGATGGATAAAGAAATGGGTGTATGAATAGATGGATGAATGGATGGACAAATGGATGGATTAGTTGAGTGAATAGATCGGGGATGAATGGATGGGTGGATGGATGGATGGATGGATGAATGGATGGGTAGAAGGATATGGGGTGAGTGGATGAGTAAACAGATGAATGAGTGGAAAGATCAATGGGGTTTATTCGTCAGTGGATGAATGAGCAATTGGGTGGACAGGAGCTTGAATGGGAAAGTAACTAGTGGTGCCTAAATGAAAGTGAGTGGACAAGTTGTATAAGGAGATGATGAAGCGCTTACAGAACTGATGACTTTGTATTGAGTGCCACAGAATAGCCGAGAAGGGTATCACTTTCCGAACTGATCTCAGATCACCTGGAAGTTTAGATAAAATGCGAGATCTCCCCACCCTGAATGGAGTACCACATCATACATTTTTTCTTTGGGATGGGCTCTCACTATGTAATCCAGGTTGGTCTTGAAGCAGTAGTGATCCTCCTGTCTCAGCCTCCCGAGTTTTGAGATTGGGATTATAGATATGAGCCAACCTGACCTTACACACACACACACACACACACACACACACACACACACACACACTCTGCATTTATATCAAGCTTCCAAGAGATACTACTGCTGTTAGTCCTCAGACCAGATCTGAGTACCACGGATGCTTGGGAGCAGAAGTGTGGGACATCAAAGAAGCAGAAGGCAAGGGGGAAGGATAATTCAAACACATGGACATGCTGGTGAGCTCACCTGGCTCTACCACATGGTGCATGCAAGGACACAATGGCAATGGGGATGGAGAACATGGTCTACGAAGACAAGAAGAGCCTAGGCTGGGAGAGGGTTCCACAAGCCACATGGGTAAAGCCAGGGACGGAGGCTCATGTGCCTTGAACATCTATATTTGTCTCCCTGCTTCAGCTATAGCTAACCCTAGGTCGGCCCACTGTACTTCATTTTGTCCTCAGACAGCCCCAGGAAAAGGAACAGAGATTCAGAAAACAGCCCAGCTCAGAACATCAGACTCCAGAAGACCTGTGGCTGAAATTAGGGAGGTGAGCTCTGTACAGATCAGCGGCTCTCAACCTTCCTCATGCTAGACTCTTTAAAACAGATCCTTATGTTGTGGTGACCCCTCGCCATAAAATTATTTTTGTTGCTACTTCGTAACTGTAATTTTGTTGCTGTTATGAATCAAAATGTGAATGTCTGTAATTTCTGATGACCATAGGCAACCACTGCCAAAAAAGGGAGCCAGATCCAGGAGACCCGACAGTCTTCTGGACTCCTCAGGCACTAGGGATGCATGTGGTAAAGAGACACAAAAGACACACAAAAGACCTCCTCAAGACACACATAGTTGTTGTGTGTGTGTGTGTGTGTGTGTGTGTGTACATGTGTGTAGAGGCCCAGAGGTCAACTTCAGCTGTTGGTTCTTAGGAGCCAAATGCCTTATTTATTTGATTACTAATATGGATTCCCTCACTGGGACCTGGGGTTTCCTGATTGGCTAGTTTAGGTGGCCTGCCTCTACCTCTCAGCTCTGGTATTACAAATATGCTAACACATCC
This sequence comes from Rhombomys opimus, assembly GCA_010120015.1. Taxonomy (NCBI): domain Eukaryota; kingdom Metazoa; phylum Chordata; class Mammalia; order Rodentia; family Muridae; genus Rhombomys; species Rhombomys opimus. Next base: position 262,822 of record REGO01000761.1, read on the forward strand.
AGCTTTCTCTGTGTGTGTAGGAGACAGAACTCAGATCCTTGTACTTGCATGACAAGCCCTTTATCAGCCATGTCAGCTCCCCAGTCCTCTCTCACTTTCTATTGCAGTTTTCAGTCTTTTGAGACAGGGTCTCTCTAAATAGCTCGGGCTGATCTGGAACTCAATGATCCCGGGCCCTGCCCCCGCCCTGCCTTCCATGTGCTGGATGAGAGGCCTGGATCATCATGCCCAGAAGAGCAGATGCTTCAGCTACTCATGTGAAGATTGGGTCCATGCTACTCATCTATTCAGTGGTCAAAGAGATTGTCTGTTTCATCTCCAAGGAGTACTGTTTTAAGGAACATAAATCTATCCAGGCATGGCAGTGCTTACCTTTAATCCCAGAATCCTCTGAAAGGCAGAGGCAGGCAGATCTCTGTGAATTAGAGGCCAGCCTGTTCTACATTTCGATATCCAGATCAGTCAGGGCTACATAATGATAGCCAGGGCTACACAATTGAGACCCTGTTCCAACCAACCAACCAACCAACCCACCAGCCAACCAACCAACCAAAATAAAACAACAACAAAGCATAAAAATAAAAGGAGGGAGGGAGACATAGACTAGGAGCTAAGAACACATATTGGTTTTGCGAAGGACCTGAGTTCAGTTTCCAGGATTTACATCAAGCAGTGCACAGCCTCCTGGAGCTCAAGCCCAGAGAGACCCAACCTCTTCAGCCTGCGCAGGCACCCACGTGCTAACACACCCACCTATGGATACATGCATAATTAAAAAGAAAATAAAATTAGAAAATAAATATAAAGAAACATCAAAAATGAAATGCTTGAGCTGGGCACAATGGCTCATGGATTTCTGTGAACTTGAGGCTAGGTCAGCCTGCTCTCCATCGCGAGTTCCAGCCATAGCCAGGCGTAGACAGAGAGGCCCTGTCTACAAACAAATAAACAAGGAAAGGGGAAAAAAATGTTTGTTTTAGGAATGAAATTGGTTCCTTTCATTTATAATTAGCTGGTTTTTTTTTACTCCCTCAGCCTACTGCTTTCTGACTCATTGAGTTTCTTTATAAGGAAAACCAAAACCACATTTAAAACCCTGCATCTTTTAAGTAGCTCTGTATAAACTCGGGATTCCCTACGAGAACACTCAAGTCACTTGAGTGTGAAGAATGCAGAGCCTGGAGAGACTGTAAAGATGCGACAGAACTGGAAACACTGGCAGGTTGGTCATGGAGGGACTGTGAGAGGACAGGCACTTCGAAGGCGGACCAGACCCTTGTAGCAACGCAGCAACTCACCAACTTCTGGGTTAACGACACCCCACCCCAGCCCCAGCCCCCAGTGTAGATAAATGTAGAAAGGAGATTAGTGGGGAAGGATCAGCTGATCTGATCGTACAAGAGTCGCCAAAGGGTCTTTTGGATTCTAGGGAATCTTTTAGTTTCTTTTACTGAAGATTTGAAGCAGACACTTAAAAAATTAAGGGTGTATTTATATTATAGTGCTTATTGAGAATTAGGTATTATTGAAAATGCTTTAAAAATACTTGGGAGGGGTCTGGAGAGATGGATCAGTGGTGAAGAGAACTTGTTGTTCTTGCAGGGGACCTGGTTCAGTACTCAGTACCCACATCATGGCTCACAACCATCCATAACTCCAGTTCCAGGGATAAAAACATCCTCTTCTGAACTCCATGGGTACAGAGTGCAGACACACCTTCGGGCAGAAGGTTCACACGTCAGATAAAATAATAAAACCCTCTTAAAGTTTTCCATGTATGTATGTATGCATGCATGCATGTATGTATGTATTTTTGTGAGGGCTTATGGAGGGAGGAGGAAGGTAAACAGACACATGAACCATGGCATGACACACGTGTAGCTATCACAGGACAACTTGTGACAGTTCTCTCCTTTGATCATATGGGTCCTGGGGATCCAACCCACGCTGTCAAGCTTGGCAGCAAGCACCTTTGCCCACTGAGCCTCATCATCAGCCCTTATTGAAAATACTTTAACAGGCACCAACCATCTAGCTTTGTCTTTTGTTGTTATAACAAAATATCTATGACTAGGCAATTAAGACCAGAGATCTCTTTTGTCTTACAGTTCTGAGGCTGGGAAATGAAGGGCAGGGCGCTGGTGCAGGCCTGGTATAGCTTCCTTTCATGGAAGTAGATGGAACAGCAGATGCACAGGTTTGGAAGGGATGGACACAGAGGCAACCTGGCATTACAACAGCCCACCCTCACTCTGTCCCTATGCACAACAAACCCATCCTCTGGTGAGAGGCATCAGTTCTTGAGGACCTGGTCACCACACGGGTCTCACTTGCTGACCTATCATGATGACAATCAAATTTCAACATAGATTTTGGCAAGGACAAAGCATAGTCAATTCAGTACACCAGTTTATCCTGTAAGTTGACATTATGACTCTTCCATTGTACGGCTGAAGAAACAGAGCTTTGCTGAGTTTTAGAAAAATATAGTTCAATTGAGACATCAAGGGCTGCAAGTTTACATATATGCACAAAGCCAAAAAGAAGCGAGAAAGGCTAAGGCTCTCTCTCACTCTCTGTCTTTCTCTCCCTGCCTCAGATAAAGCAAGACCAGCCAAGACTTCATAGTGATACCCTGTCTCAAATAACAAAAACAAAGCCAGACACAGTGCTGGATGTGGTAACAATGCCTATGAACCCAGCACCCTGGGAAGTAGAGGTAGGTAGATCTCTGTAGGTAGGTAGATCTCTGTGAGGTCGAGGCCAGCCTCGTCTACAAAGCGAGTCCTGGACATCAAAGGCTACACAGAGAAATCCTGTCTTGAAAAACCAAACCAAACCAAACCAACACCAAAAAAACAAAGCTGGGGAGACTACTCAGTGGGTACCTTGGTTGTTCGCATGCATGAGAACCCGAGAATGAGCCCCATCCCCTATGTTAAAAAAAGAAAAAATTAGGTGTGCTAGCATGACCCTGTAATTCCAGCACTGGGAGGGAGAGACAGGAGGACCCTTGGGCTTTGCTCGCCCGCCAGTCTCACCTAAGCAGCAAGCTTCAGGCCAAAGAGAGATCCTGTCTCTAAAAACAACTCCTGAGATTCACCTTTGTGCCCATTTTTTAAACTATTTTATTTACGTTTCTTAATCCTCTCCCTCTCTTTTCCACCCCAATCCCTTCCAACACCCCAACACGAGATGGTAGAGAAAGAAAGTGGGCAGAGGGGACAGAGTTTAGCTACTTTCTGCTAGTTAGGGTTGTTGGCTTCCTTGGGAAATGTCCAATCTTCATTTCAGGATATCTTCAACTTCTCATCAAACTGCATCAACAGCAACCAGGAGCAGCAGGGGGTGGAGGGTGTCACCTACATCCTTCTTTCTCCCTCCACTTTCTCCGGGCACTGGCATTTATTCCCCCTCCAGAGTCCTCAGATTTAAACTATCTGCAGCTGGCAAAGAGCCCCTCTCAGCGCCTTCATCAGGCAAATAGTCTGCTGCTGAATCATCTCCATATCTCACACCTGGGAACATAAATCTATCCAGGCATGGCAGTGCTTACCTTTAATCCCAGAATCCTCTGAAAGGCAGAGGCAGGCAGATCTCTGTGAATTAGAGGCCAGCCTGTTCTACATTTCGATATCCAGATCAGTCAGGGCTACATAATGATAGCCAGGGCTACACAATTGAGACCCTGTTCCAACCAACCAACCAACCAACCCACCAGCCAACCAACCAACCAAAATAAAACAACAACAAAGCATAAAAATAAAAGGAGGGAGGGAGACATAGACTAGGAGCTAAGAACACATATTGGTTCTGAATCATCTCCATATCTCACACCTGGGATCAAAACAAAACCATGCTTACATCCACAGCACCTTTGCGTTCCATACATTTGCACACACATGCACCCACACGAATGGACAGAGCTGGACACATGCAGTCACCACACACACACACACACACACACACATTCTCTTTTCCTCCCCAACCCCAAGTAAAAAAAAAAGGAGCAGTCATGTCTACTGTGCCTTGGCTTGTTGATTTGTTTTGAGCTGGGCCAGATGCCCCTCCATAGCCAAGCTGTCCACATCCCTCAGCTCATTGCTTTAAAAGTTATTGTTTTTAATTTATGTGTGTGTGTGCATGCACAGTTGAGTACCTCCATAGGCCAGAAGAGGGCATTGATCTTTTGGAGCTAGGATTATAGGCAATGGTGAATTCTCTGATGTGGGTACTGGAAATGAAACTTGGATTTTCTGCAATATTAGTTATCACTCTAATGTTAGGGATAGTGACACATACCTTTAATCCCAACACTCTATAGAGGCAGAGGCAGGAGAATCTCTGTGAATTTCATGCCAGCCTGATCTACAGAACAAGTTCTAGGCTTGCCCAGGATACAGTGTTAGAACCTGTCTCAAAAAGTAAACAAGTCGACCAAGAAGAGCTATGAGCACTCTTAACTATTAAGCCATCTCTGGCTTATTGCTTTCTAAGCAAATAGCTTGCCTATTGCTCAAATATAAGACTTTAAATCAAGGGGTTAATTTCTTTGTTAAATTCTCCCATCCTTCCTGTCTGTCTGTCTGTCTGTCTATCTATCTATCTATCTATCTATCTATCTATCTATCTATCTATCTATCTATCTATCATCCCATCCTATGTATCTATCTATCTATCTATCTATCTATCTATCTATCTATCTATCTATCTATCTATCTATCTATCTCTCCCCCTCTCTCTTTATCATCCCATCCTTTGTGTCTCTCTCTATCCCATCCTTTGTGTCTCTCTCTCTATCAATCATACCATCCTTTGTGTCTATCTCTATCTATCTATCTATCTACCTACCTACCTACCTACCTACCTACCTACCTACCTACCTACCTACCATCCATGGGAGCTGAATGTGGGGGACACGTGCATGTGCAGAAACCAGAGAACAACTTTGTGCTATCAGTTCTTTCCCTTCACCATTTTCCTGGTTTCCAAGAATCACATTCAGGTCTGTAGGCTTTCGCAGCATGGGCTTTACCTGCTGGGCCATCACACAGGCCCTCCACTATGTTTTGTACATATGCTCTGTACCCTGGTCCCACTGTCCTGTCAATATTTACCTTCTTGCCTTTCCCTCCCGGGCTGTGAGCAGCTCCTGCGCAGCCACTGTGTCTCTCTTGGCTGTCCTGGCAGGGTCTTATCACAGTCTTTGGAATATGTGTCATGCTTTGCAGTGCTTACCGAGTGAGTGGATGGTTGCAATCTTTGATTGCTGCTGTTTGGTTGCTTTTGATCTGTCTTTCTGAAACCCTGAGGAAGCCTGGCCTGGAGCCCTCAAGTTGGTTTCTACCTTACTGGAGACTTTGTGTGGCATCACAGAAGGCTGTGTGCTGTGTACTCTGCACCTGGCACTGTGCTAGGGAGATATACCATGAATGCTCTTCTATAGGCACCCTCCAGCTGTGTTTTCTTTGCAGCAAAGAAAAGTACCTAGTTTACAATGCTTATTGTATGTTAGGTTTTATTGCAAATACTTAAAAAAAAAACAACTTATGGAGTTGGAGGAGGTGGCTTAGCGGTTAAGAACAATTGGTGCTCTTGCTGAGAACTTAATCGCATGCTCTGTGTATGCAATTAGTGCTTTAAGCTGTATGTATATGAACATATGATGGTAGCCATGCATTTGTTTTCTGGCTCAGCCGTTAAAGACTAGGTTAACTGTTTATTCTTCTGCGCATGTGTGGTGTAAGTGTGTGGGTATATGTGTCACAGTTTGTATGTGGAAGCCAGAGGAGAACTGTGTTGTCACTTCTCTCTTTTTCACCCTTATGTGGTTCTGGATATTGAACTTGGGTAGTTAGAATTTCTTGGCAACTCCTTTATCCATTGAACTATCTCACTAGCCCTAGCAATAATTAATTTTGTTGGAGTAATTAGCAACTTATTAATTTTTTCATGTCTTTGGCATTTATGGGCACTATCTATTTTGTGTGTGTAATATATGTGGGAGTCAGTTTTGTGTGTATATATGTGTTTGTATGTACATATGGGCACACCTATGTGTGAAGACCAGAGGTCGATGTCCGGTACCTTCCTTGAATGTTCTCTACCTTATTTTTAATATGCTTGCTCATTGAGACCAGAGCTCACTCATTGTCTCCGGTGGTTGCCCATCAAGTCCCTGGGATCCTCCTGTGTCTGCCCTATATTCACAGTGCCAAGGTTATATGCCTTTCCCTAAACCCATATTTTACGTGGCTTCTAGGGATTTGAACTCAGGACCTCATGCTTCTGCAGCGGGCGCTTTACTAGCTAAGCCATCTCCCCAGTCCCCACCACATCTCTTAAACCTCAAAGCATCCCAGGGACAAAGGTGAGGTGTTTTCATGCCCACTTTACAGGTACTGGCGAGGAAAGGCAGGCGAGGTGATGGTGAAAGGCTGTGCCAGCGTGTAGTAAAGCTGAGATCCTCGGCCTGGTCCATGCCCACCCGAGAGTATGCTCATTCTGCTGTGTATGCTGCCTCTGCAGCATGAAGATGGAAGCAGTCGCCTTTACAACTTCAGGATCAGGAGGAACTGCCTGTCTGGGGACCCCCATTGTGTGGTTGTTGTTTTTCTATTTTCTTGTGTATGTGTGTCGTGTGCAAGAATGCACGTGTGCATGGTTGTTTGTTCTGATTTGGTTTTGCTCGTCTATGAGCACCCAAGCGCTCTGGAGCATGTTGAGGCCTGAAGTTGACATCTGTAATCACCCCCACCCCACCCCACCCTCGTCATTCTTCCGCTTTGCTGAGGCGGAGCCTCTCAAGACCCAAGGTTTGCTGGCCCCGAGGGCTCAGGGCTGGGCCCTCCATACACCCACCACTGAGCAAGATCGAGTGAGCCAGCTTTGAAAGCACCCTCAGTGCAGAGGGGAGAGTCCTGCTCTGTTCTCTGCAGAACCTTCATCTGGAAGATTTAATCACACATTCAGCAAATGCCTCCAGTGCCTGCTCTCTGCCAGGGCTAAGAATTCGGTAGCCTGGACAGACAGCCTCTGCTCTCATGGGGATTGCATATGAATGGTTATGGTTTGAAGTTCTGGCCAAAGCAGTTGAGTTGGGTTTTTTTTACAAACAGGCTAGTGTATCAGGAAAGAGGATTAGTGAGGTGAAAACATGGAAAAGAGCAGCTGAAAGGCACGAGGACAGTAAAGGAGACCTAGAGATTAGACACACTTGTCATTTAAAGTTGTCAGTGTGATCAATGGCACAAAACAGGCAGCATTTAATGAAATTATTCTCACAGTTACCAACAGACTGGCTCTAAAAGCCATAGGTCCTCATTGCTGCTAGCGTCCGAAAAGAGACTGCTCATGTTTCAGGGATGCTATCAGAGAGACCATGGAGCTGGGGAAAAAAGCCTGGGGCCTTACTTCCAGGGTGACTTCAGGCAAATTTCTATGCCTGTTTCTTCATCTGTAACCAAAAGGGAGATGAAGCCTCCCCCCCCCCGCTGGGATGTTATAAATTGCATGAGATGACAGAATCAATAGCCAAGCACTACCAGCAACTCCCATGGAACTGGGGTACACGGCTTTTACACCCTTTCAAGAATATGATTCTGTGTTTGCATATTCAGCCTCTTTGAGCCCATTCTACATGAATTCCTACCCATGTGTCTTGGCTAGCGGATGTCGAGACAGCCTCCGTAGATCTCCAAATTCTCTTTCCTGGAAGCTGCAAGTTTTTATGAGGTAGAAGAGGAGCACCCAGTTCTTCTAGCAGATATAACTTTCCTTGCTGAGCCATTGGTTCTTCACTTCATCAATGATGGCCTTAACTGGTGCACCCCCAGGGCAATTTTAAGAGAAACGCCTTCAAGCTTGAAAGCAAAGGGAAGAAGAAGAAGAAGGAGAAGGAGAAGAGCTGAGAGTGTGGATGGGTAATGGGAGGCTTACCCAGCTAACTGGAGGTTCTGCACCACGAAAGGAAAATGAGAGAGAGAGTGTGTGTGAGTGTGTGTGTCGTGGGGGTGGTACTTATACAGCCATAATCAAGGCATGCCTCAGTGAATATCCTTTTGTTATGAACAGCTAGGACCCCGAGATCTTCCTGAATAGGCTCTGCCAGTGGGAAATGTGATCTGATTTTTCCTCTTCCTTTGCCACGGAAAGAATTCCACTCCCCCTACCAGCTCTTTGGCCTCAAAGCCAAGAGGCAGGATCCTCTTCTTCTGCTGTTACCAGAGGCCCAGAGGGCAGTTTCCAGAGCTTGGCCTCATGGGTCTGCCAGCTGCCACTACAGACCAGCTAGTGTCAGAGGAGATCTAGCTACTCAGCCCAGGCAGAGAAGTGAAGCCTCCCTTTCCTCAGCCCCTTCAGGCATGTGCTGATGAAAAGCCAACCAGGGAAACCTCCTGGGAGGCTGAAAGGGGACCCTGGGCGGGGTTTTAGACGTGAAGTACCAGCTGAGGACTTGTGTCTTTAAAGTGTGTACTGTGTGCACTACATTCTGGTTTGCTTATTTATTTATTTATTTATTTATTTATTTATTTATTTATTTTGAGGCAAGGTTTCTCTGTGTAGCCTTGGCTGCCCTGGACTCGATTTGTAGACCAGGCTAGCCTTGAACCCACAGTGACCTGCTGCCTCCCCAAGTGCTGGGATCACAGGCATGCGCCAATGTGCCCGACTTTGGTTTGCTTTTTATTTATTTGTTTTGAGATAAGTTTTCAGTGACTCAGGCTGACCTCAAACTCATCACACATTGGATGGAGGATGATTGTGAACTCCTGATTTTCTTGCCTCTAACGCTTGAGTGCTAGGGCTACAGATGTACAATACCATACACCCTTTTACCCAATACCATACACCTGTTTTATTTTTATTTTTATTATTTTTTTTTCTTCAAGACAGGGTTTCTCTGTGTTGCTCTGGCTGTCCTGGAATTCACTCTGTAGACAAGACTGGCCTTGAACTCAGAGATCCGCCTGCCTCTCCAGTGCTGGGATCACAGGGTACACCACCACCCTTTGTTTATTTTGTTTGTGAAATGAGGCCTTACTTACAGCCCTCTCTGACCTGGAATTTGGTCTGTAGGCCAAGCTGACCTTAAACAAACGGTGAGCTACCTGCCCCTGTCTCCTGAGTGCTGGGATTGCAGGCGTGCAACACCATACACCCTTCTGTTTGCTTGAGTATTTTGTTTTTGTTTCTGAGATGGAGTCTCGATAACACTCTAATAATCTCTTACTAGCTCATTACCCAAGTGAGTTTCTCATGACATGGATGTAGGCTTGATTTTTTTTCATAATGAGCACATATTAATGGCCCCTCATACATTGTGTCCTTCATTGCCAGAATGCAATGTCTGGCTTTATTCCCAGGGCTGGACCAAAGAAGGCCTTCATTATATGTGGTGGCAGATTAAATGACTGAATGGCCATTCTAGTAAGAGATAATAAATACAATTCTTTCCAGAAGGGAAAGGGAAAGGGCTAAGGAAGGCCCGGTGCTAGTGACGAGAGTCTTAAGTAGGGACATCATCAGACAGTAGAGAAGAGAAGTGGAAGAGGTTTTCCCTGAGGGGATGAGAGTCCCTTGGTACCTGTTCACACGTAGAGGAACTTCAAAGAAATGAGGCCGATGGGCATAATGACATAGAGCATGAAAGCTATTGTGACGGAGCAGACCTGTAATCCCAGAACCCAGGAAGCAGAGGCATGTTGATATTTGTGAGCTCAAGGCCAATCCATTCTACATAGTAAATTCCAGGTCAGGCAGGGCTACCAAGGAAGACCCAGTCTTTAAAAGGGGGTAGTGGTGGTCTCAGCCAGGAGGTCCAACCAACCCCTGGGTCTGGGACCAGGATCACATAGAACTGGACCCCAAACTCTAACTGACACCTCCAGAGTCAATCTGGGGCTGCTTAGAGTCTGAGCCCACAGCTGTAAGGAGAACTTCAGCTGTCCTTCCTCCTGTGCTGATCTGGGACCAGTTGGAATTTGAACCCTGGAACCCAGCATGGCCCTGAGACCGACAGCCAAGCTCCAGTCATCTAGTCCACAACTTGACAGATTGGGTAACAACAAACAAAGACCTGAACACCTACTTAGCAAAGTCAATGCCCACACTAGGATCCCATATCAAAAACACAGAACAACAAAGCCAATAGGCCTCCCCCAGAAACCAGCACCTACTATAATATTCCCTGAGAGGTTGGTTTAGCTGAAGTATAAGACAGGGACTTCAAAACAGCAATTATGAATATGTTCAAGGACCTTAAGGAAGTTATGAAATACAGACAAACAAACAAATAAAAAATGGCTGAATGAAGACCATGAAAATACAAACAATTGAATGAAATAATGAATACAGTTCAAGATACGAAAATAGAATTTAACAAAGGAATAGAATGACTAAAGAAAAGTAAAAATAAATAAATAAACAAATAAATAAATGAATAAATAAAACTGGAAGTGAAAAAAGCAGGAGGTCACAAGCTGGGTGCGGTGGTGCATATCTATAATCCCAGCATTCTGGGAGGCTGAGGCAGGTAGATCTCTGATCTCTGTGAGTTCAAGGCCAGCCTGGTCTACAAACAAACAACAAAAAGGGGGGGGGTGTCACACATCAAGCTCAGAAGAATGCCTCACCAACAGACTGAAATGGAAGAGAAAACAGCAGGTCTTGAAGATAAAGTAGAAGAAATGGATCAATCGGCCAAAGAATGTGTTAAATCTAAATTAAAAATCTAGGCAAAAAAATAAAGTTCAGGAAATCTGGGACAACAAAAGAGACCAAACCTGTGAATAACAGATGAAGAGGAAGGAGAAGAAACTCAGGTAAAAGCCATAGAAAAAAAAAAAACCTTTTTCTTTTAAGACAAGGCTTCTCTTTGTAGCCTTGGCTCTCCTGGACTCGCTTTGTAGACCAGGCTGGAGTTGAACTCACAGAGACCCATCATCTTCTGCCTCCCCAGTGCTGGGATTAAAGGCATGCACCACTGTGCCACCACACCTGGCTCAAAATTTTTTTGAGGCGTTTTCTTTTTTTAATACCTATTATTCACAGGTTACATATTTATTTGGCGGGGGGTGGTATGTGCCACTTTACTGGTATAGAGAGTCAGTTCTCTTCTTCCACCATGTGGGTGTTGGGGATTGAAGTCAGTTTGTCCGGCTTGTTTATAAACACCTTCACCCAGTGAGCCCATTCTAGAGTCTTGAGCGTGCTGAACGAGTACCGAACTACCTCCCTTCCTAAGAAGGTTTTGATTCATTCTAAGTTATTTTTGGCAGCCATGTGTCAACCTTGTCAATGACCTGGAACACGGGAAGACAAGGCAAATAAGGTCCCTGGGAGATAAGAGCAGAAATTTAGCAGCAGACTAACTGGCTTGAATCCTCTCTTGACTTACTGTATAATCATTGACAATCCAATGATTGTGTATCAGTTTTGTGACCTGTAAAACAGAGACAATACAGCACTTTGATTGGTTTGGGTGCTGAATTGCGAAGGCATTAACTTTGACCTTGTGTGGTTAGCACTCAGTAAGCATTAGTTGTTAGTGTGACTCTTTTGTTTGCTTACTTTGCAGCACCCGAGTAGACTGGCCTGGAACTCACTAACTAACCCAAGCTGGCACTGAATTCAGAATGATACCATTGTAGCAGCCTCTGGGTTGCTGGACTGTTTTGTTTGTTTGTTTGTTTGTTGTTTTCCAGGAGGTAAGACTGGCCTGGAATTTAGTGTAATTCCAGCTGGTTCTGAATGGATGGGTACACTGTTATTCCTGGCTTTAACACCATTCTTTATGGGGCTTTAATGTCCCAAGTGGCGAGATGGAAGTGAGGACACTTGTCTGCTTTTTATAGGTAAAGGAACTGAGGTTAGGAAGGTTAAGCAAACTTCCATAGTCAAATAGAAGGAGTAGGGGTGGAACTTTGCCCTCTGTCCCGTGGGGCATCAGACCACTGTGCCTGTCTGCCAAGCTGAATGGACTTCATGAGGTTTCTTCTCAAGGATATTTCTTGTATTCTATTGATTCTGTTGGTAGGGGGTGGAGTTCTTTTTTGTTGTCAGGTGGTAGTTTGTTTGATTCTTGTTACAACTCTTTATGAAGATCAGGATGACTTTGGACTCCTGACCATGCTCCTCTACCTCTGAAGTGCTAGGATTACAGGCTTGCAATCACCCTGCTTGGCTAGAGGTGAAATTCCTTTTACGTTTTGCTTCCCCAGAGTAAGGCTTGAAGCTTTGGTATCACCCATCCTAGGCAGCACCCCCAGTTCCGCCACCCCAACTGCTTCTACTTTTCAGAGACAGGATTTTACAAACAGAGAACATCCTGTCTCTGGCTCTTGAGTACTGAGATGAAAGTAATGCCTCACCACACCTACCCAAGATTTAATTCTTTATGGAAAAATAAACAGTAGTGTCTATCTCATTAGTTTGTAGATTTTCTTTCCTCTTTAATAGGTCATAGAATTGTATGTATACCAAAGAATTGTTCTTTTTTTTTTTTTTTTTTTTTTTGAGACAGGGTTTCTCTGTGTATCCTTGGTTGTCCTGGACTGGACTTTGTCGATCAGGCTGGTCTCAAACTCAAAGAGATCTGCTTGCCTCTGCTGGGATTACAGATTAAAGGGGAGAAAGTTGACACCACAGTGAAGAGAGAGCCCATGGGGGCAGCTGTCTTCTGGATTGAGAAAGACAATTTTAAGTTTCTAAATATGGTTCCTGACAAGACAGGCAAATGAGGGTTTTCCTGGTGTTAGGATCCAGAATACACTGAAAGAACAACCCCTGACCGATCACAGGTAACATGCATGTACAGCCCCTATAAAAACACAGGCACACAAAGAAATAAACGAAAAAGGCTGAGGCTTCAGTGGTACATGACGTGGTCTTCATGTAAAGACAAATCACGAGAGTCCCAATGCTCCTCAGCAAATAGTCCTGGTGCTGGAATGATTTCATCTGGTGTGGTATAATTGTAATGCTGATTCCCATTGATTATTGCCAGGGAGTTTGTCTCTATTTTCTATGAAGCATTTATTCTGTATTATTTCCTGAAGGCTGTTGCTAGGAGAGCTAACTTTGTTTTCTGCCAAATGCACACTCTGTGATATTTCCTGGTACCTCAATTCAGCTCCCAGTCAAGATGGCTCTTTACTCAGGCTAACTATTCCCAGGCTAACTTAAACTCTTCATAATTTCTTACAGTTGTTGTGTATTCATGAGAGTGTGCACATGCATGTGAAAGCCAGAGGCTGAAGCTGGTTATCTTCAAGAGATGCACTCAACCAGATTGTTTTTTTTTTTTTTTTAACAGTTCAAGCAACAGATTTACCATTCGTTAACAAGTCACTTCTCCTGGGTCTAGAGAGATGCCTCAGCAGTTAAAAAACACTTGTTACTCTTGTACACGACCAGGGTTTAGTTTCCAGGACCCACATCATGGACGGCTCACAATAAAAAAGTCTTTAAAGAGTTTTACCTGCCACCCTCCCAGCTGGCACTGAACTCACAGAGATTTGCTTGCCTCTGCCTCTCTAGCTCCAGAACTAAAGGGGCATACCACTACATCCATCCACTCTTCCAATTTTAACAACATAGCACAAATCCAGGATTTGTCCTAGCACTTGGAAGCAGAGGCAGGTGAATTTCTGAGAGTTCAAGGCCTGACTGGTCTACATACCTGCTGGAGCCCACTGACAGAGTCAAACAGTACCTGAGTGGGGAGTGAGGATTAAAATAATTAAAACAAATCACACTACACAGGGGATCAGCTGGAGAAGGTTGTCAGTGTGACTGCTCCGTGGGTTTATTCCAGATTCATTTTTTTTATAGGCAAAGCAAAAACAAGTCACATCAATACAAAAAGGAGTTCGTGGAACCACCAAAGTTTTCTAAAACTACTTCCCTATAGCAGATATGGTCCAAGCTTTAAGGAATTTGGAACAAGTTTTAAGGAACTTGGCAAAACTTCCTCTTTTCTCTGTCTCACTGTGAAGGCCAGGGTGAAAACATTAATAACAAAGCAGCTTGAGAAACAAGCAGCTCTCCACCTATACTGAATCCAGGCCATCCATGGCTACACATGGCTACCCTGTCTTGAAAACAACAACAAAAAGTAAGTTTCCTACAGGGTTTTATTTAAGCTTTTGAATTTTGTGTGTGGATGGGTGTTTTGCCTACATCTATGTCTGTGTAGCACACGGATTCCTGGTACCTGAGGAGAACAGCCCCTGTGAAGTGCCGTGTGGGTGTAGGGAAGAGAAGATGGTTGAGTCCTTTGAAAGAGCATCAGGTACTGTAATGCCAGGTTCATGGGACCCTCAGAGATCACCAGAAGACGACTTGATGCAATAGCAAGAGAGCTTTATTACTAGAGCACTCGAACTCGGGACCCCCAAGCTCTGAGTGAGCAGGGTTTTTAAAGGGAAAGTCTGTGAGCAGGGGGTTTCCATGGCAACAAGAAGGGGGGCACAAGCCTTGGCGTTACAGAATTGGGTGAAGTTTAGCAGGGCGGGGTGACCTTTTCTGAGGTACACAATCACAATGGCTAAGGCATATAATCCCAATGCTATTTTTCTAAACCACATCTGAAACATTGGGGAGAAATTTCCCACCCGATTCTCAACCGATTCCCATTGATTATTGCCAGGGAGTTTGTCTCTATTTTTTATGAAGCATTTATTCTGTTATGTTTCCTGGAGGCTGTTGCTAGGAGAGTTAACTTTGTTTTCTGCCAGGTGTACATTCTGTGATATTTTCTGGTACCTGAATTCAGTTTCCAGTCAAGATCTTTATTTCAAAATGGAGTTACATTCAGGCTAACTTAAAATCTTCAGTACTCTTAACTGCTGCCGAGTCACCTCTCCACCCCTATAGGGCTGTGTGTGTGTGTGTGTGTGTGTGTGTGTGTGTATGAGGGAGAGAGATAGAGGAAGAGAGGGAGATGGGGGAAAGCGGAGGGAGAAATTCACTATGTAGCCCTGGCTGACTCTGGAGAACCACTCTGCAGACCAGGCTGGCCTTGAACTCAGAGACCTACTTGCCTCTTCCTCCCTGGGTTAGGATTAAAGTTGTGAACTACCATGCCCAGCCCGAATGGGCTTTTTAAAGGGGTTGAAAGGATCAGACTAACTTTGTAACCTGTATGTCTTCTAAAGCCTATAGTTTTAGGTCCAGGTTAAGCTAAAGCCTCTTAGTACCTTTCCGGAGAACGGAGGAATGTGACCCTATCTGTGAAGACAGATATAAAAAAGCGAGCAAACAATGACCTTCGCTCAGCAAAAAGAATGACCAGACCCTTGTCTTCGAGATAGTGTTTCTTAGGAACCAACCCAGATGGCCTCAATCCTTCTTCTGAGTAGCTCCTGACCTCCAGCCAAAAGCCCACAGTCCCAATCTTCAAGGATGAACTAACCACCCCCACCTTTAATTGCAGCTGCATCCACACTTGGCAGGACTGGCCAAGCTTGAGCACCTAAGACTAACCAATTATCTTACTTTATAGCTTCCTCATCCAATCCTGAATTGCCAAGACTGCAACCTCAAAATTCCCGTGCTTTATCTTTTAAAAACCCAAGGCCTTTGTCTCCCAGTGCCACTCCTTGCTGACCAGCAGGGGTGACCGCATTGTGCAATGGTCAAAATAAACCTCTCGTGATTTTGCCTTGAGACCTGTCTCCTGAGTTCTTTTCATCCCTTCTGGAAATTAGGCTCATGTTGGGCCTAACAGGATAAATTCAGGTTTGTGTTTCTTCAGAAGGATGTCAAGGCAAACAGCTTCAGGCATTTTTCTTCAAAAACCACCTCTGTTTGCCAGCTGTGTTTTTGAGGTCTCTAGAGACAGACAGCTAAGTTCTTCACCACCAGCACCACCTTTGGTGGTGAATTATCAGAGCCATCCCACTGAATGGAGGACACAGGGAAGGTGGCTCCCCTTATGTTTTGAGATAGGGTCTCTCTTTGGACCTGGAACTCACCAATTTGGCTGGACTGGTTGGCCAATAAGCCTCAGGCATCCTCCTGTCTCCGCCTCCCAGCACTGTGCCCAACTTTTTATACATAGGTGCTGGAGACTGAACTCAAATCTTCAGGCTAAAGCACATTGTAGGTGGCCACCTTCTGGCCCTCAGTAAGATGTTTTTAAGAAGCTGTCCTGGTGGTTCTGATGAATGCTCTTGTCTAACAACCACTGTAAAAAACTATCAGCTGTTTAATACAGAACATGTGGCAGGAACATGAGAGATTTAAGCCTTCTCATACCAGAAGCCCTTTTCTTTGTTCTTGAGCAAAGGGGCTCCTTGAAGGAGTCCAGAATAAGGTCTATAGACCGCTAGGATATTTTAGGAAATGAGACTATGGAACAAATGTTGGCACGGGGATGGTGGCCCTAGCGTGTTGTCTTGCCAAGGCTGTATGTGGAATGGCAAGGAGGGGAGCTGGGTTGTCAAGGCACCATATCAGGCTGTTTCCTGCCTGCACAACACACTACAGCCAGGAATGGAGAGGAGGTGCTTTCTCACAATGTCTCCACTGTACTGCTCCTTGCTAGCTCTCAGTTAATGACCAGCATTGTTCAGAACTCTGCAAAAAGATTCCTGCAAGGCAGGCAGGCACACCAGAGTGGGCAAGCAATAGAAATGAAATGGGTTTTGGGTTTTTACTTTAGCAGTATCTCTAGTAACTGCAAAGGAAACAGGAGCGTGAGGAAGACAGACGTACAGCTGATTATCCCAGTACCTAGATAAGAAGTTGAGTGCTATCATGTAACCTGGAAACAAATGAGAGAGGCAGCAGGGCTTGGTGATGCCTTACTATCATCCTGGTATTAAGTGTGGAAAGCTGCTTGTTTGTCAAAATGCTTTGTTATTCATGTTTTCACCCTGGCTGTCACCTTGAGACAGAGAAAAGAGGAAGTTTCACCAAGTTCCTTAAAACTTGTTCCAAATTCCTTAAAGCTTGTCTATGTGACCTTGGACCATATCTGCTATGGGGCAGTAGTTTTAGAAAAGTTTGGCAGTTCCACAAACTTCTTTTTGTATTGATGTGACTTGTTTTTGCTTTGCCTATAAAAAATAAATCATGGAATAAACCCACACTGCAGTCATACTGACAACCCTCTTGAGCTGATCCCGTGTGTAGTGTGATTTGTTTTAATTATTTTAATCCTCACTTCCCACTCAGGTACTGTTTGACTCTGCCAGTGGGCTCTGGCAGTTTGGCGCCCGAACCAGGGACCTGGGATACGGGAAAATAATGAAGGATTATTTTGATGAGCAGTGTTGATGAGCTCAGACCATAAAGAGGCTCAATGAGGAAAAATCAGGAGTAAAAAATGGGACAAGGCAGTAGTGTCATGTTTTTTGTATGGTCTTTAATTGGAGATAGTCTGTTTCTGTGGCACAAGACAAAACTTTCAGGGTCAGAGCGAAAGAGGAAAGACAAACAGGAGGCTTTGAGACAAAATAGGACTAAACCATCAGCTCCTCCTGAAGAATTCTATGTCTCTTCTGATGATGATAATTCTTTGCTAGGAGAAGACTCTGAGGATGACTCAGATCCTGATGAGGTTGCAGAGCTGGAGGATTCTGAGAGATGTCCTCCAATTCAGGCTATGAGTGTTAAAAAAAACAAAAAACAAAACAAAACAAAACAAAAACAAACTTGAGCCTTGCCAAAAAGAAATTAAGAAGTTGGAATGGGGCTTGGACAGAAAAATTGGAGAATTACGATTAGGGAAAATGAGGCTCAATCCCCTACTCCAGCTCTCTCATTGATTACAGGCTTGAATCCTCCTCTTGAGATGGCTACTGTTGCTATAGCTGCCAAAAGTAGATTGTTGGCATCCTCTAATCTTACAGGTTTCTTTTTAAAGTCGAGCCGAGATGACAAATACAACGATGTTAATCTTCTCTCTTTTAAGGTCAATTAATAAAATGTGCAGATTCTCAGGTCTGTCCATTGTCCTAATGACGACAGCCTGGACTCATTTGTTTCTTTTCTCCAATATTTTAGATTGATAAAGTTCAGACATGCAGACAGTACAAAATGATTTAATATCGAAAGAACATTCATCGATCAGGTAGGTTCTGAGATAATTTAATAAGTTGCTATAGCTCAAAAGAGGAGTGGGCCTTTTCCTTTGTCCACTTCGAGAGCAACTGTATCCCCTTTACAAACTTCTTTACAACAAGCTGTGCAGAAAGGAGAAGATATAACTGAGTTTTATGGTTTTCCAATTATAAAACAACCTGATAGACAGGGTGATAGGGTGAGAGTCTGCTCCCATTTCTTTTAAACAATTAAAAGAACTAAAAATTGCATGCTCTCAATATGGTCCTACAGCACCTTTTACTCAAGCTCTGTTAGAATCCTTGTCTACTGAGTCCTCTGTCCAGGCGACTGGAAGCAATTAGCAAGAGCATGTTTATCCATGTTTATTAAGAAAGCTAATAGTTAATTTTCTGCTACAAAACCTCTGTGGTCATAAAAAATTGGATTCAACAAATAGCAAGGTGTTTTGTCTATTTTCAATATGTAAGTTTAACATGTTATATATGTCTTGGCTATTGATTATTGGTCATTGGGTATGTTTAAAATCTGTAACATAAAGTTAACTTAAACTTAAACTTAGGGCTGTAACTCATGTCCCAGAATGTGGAAAACTAAAATATGTTCATGTAACAACTGATACTTTTTCAGGATTAATCACAGCAACTCCCTTAACAGGAGAAGCCAACAAACATGTTATAAGTCATTGCTGAAAATGTTTTGCTACAATTGGTATTCCTTCCATTAAAGACTGATAATGGCTTGGGATATATGAGTCAAGCTTTTCAGCGTTTTTTGTGCACAAATGAATACAAGCCATAAAACGGGCATTCCATATAATCCTCAAGACGAAGGGATTGTTGAGCATGCCCATGGATCTCCTAAGAACCAATTGCAAAAAATAAAAAAGGGGGGGTGTCATATCCCCAAATTTTAATCATGCTCTCTATTTTAAATTTTTTGAATGTGGATCTACAAGGCTGTCCTGTGGCATCCTAATACCAAAGATAATCATGCCCAAGTGAAATGGAAAGATTCCATTACTGGAATGTGGCAGGGTCTGACCTTGTATTACTATGGGGAAGAGGGCATGTCTATGTTTTTCCGAAGGATGCAGAAGGAGCCAGGTGGATCCCAGAAAGGCTGGTGCAATTTGCAGGAAATGCTCCCCGGAAGAAGGATGTTGCTGCTGTAGACCATGGTGAATTCTGTTCTGATGGTGGACGGAAAGCTGTATTGGGCTTATGCTCCTGATCCACCTTTGTTTCATTCTGCTCACGGGGGATGTTGTGCAGAGAAACCTTTTAAATACAATGTGACTGGACTTGATTGGTCTGGTAACCAGGACAATTCTCAACAAAATCAGGAAAAATGAGAAAGAGGACTGACTATGGAACTTTGGTCTGATTCTGGTTTTCAGGAGACCTATATTTGGAAGCCTGCTTCAGAAACTCTTGGGAGGGGCTGGAGAGATGGCTCAGAGGTTAAGAGCACTGGCTGTTCTTCCAAAGGTTTTGAGTTCTATCCCCAGCAACCATATGGGGTGACCCACAACCATCTGTCCTGAGATCAGGTGCCCTCCTCTGGTGCACAGGCACATGTGCAGGCAGAATGCTGTGTAAATAATAAATAAATTAAAAAAAAAAAAAGAAAGAAACTCTTGGGAGGCCCTGTAACTGCCTATGTATATTCTCCTTATGTTTTGTTGTTTGGGAATGTTAACATTTTTATACAAGAACCAAACTTTAATGTTTCTTGCCATCAATATAAACAAACTATTTCTAAGCTTTTAAATGGACAGCAGGTTCTGGCTGTTTGACAGCCTTCTTTTATCATGGCTCCTGTGATGTTTCTCAGGCTCGGTGTTCTGATCAGAGATTACAAAAGTGCTAGAAGCAGACCTAAAAGAATGGTTGGGTTCATTATTGCAGGTATTATGGTCCTCATGGTCATCTTTTCATGTCAACTTTATAGGACTTGGCTTATTAGGAGCATGTCTCCTACAAGGGATAATTAAAACCTTCATCAAGGCCTTCTGGAATGTTAAAGCTGATCTGCATAAGATTAAACTCCAGTGTCTACCCTAGTGGAGGTTGGTAGAGATAGGTAAGCTCTCTCTGAGGTGTGTTCAACCTAAGAAGGGGCATGAATGATGGAATTCATGTACCAATGACATGTAAGAATATATCTTTCAAGAGAGACAACCTAAGACAGGCACAGTCTTCTGCTCCACAGCTCTTAAGCTACAGTCTTTTAACGTATAAAAAAGGGAGACCTGTGGAGAGCTGCTTGTTTGTCAAGCTGCTTTGTTATTCGAAAAACATGGTTTCACCCTGGCCTTCACCTTGAAACAGAGAAAAGGGGAATTTTTCGCCAAATTCCTTAAAAATTGTTCCAAGTTCCTTAAAGCTTGTCCGTGTGATGTTGGAACATATCTGCTATTGGGAAGTGGTTTTAGAAAATAATTTTGGAGGTTCCACGAACTTTTCTTTTTGTATTGATGTGACTTGTTTTTGCTTTGCCTATAAGAAATGAATCATGGAATAAACCCACGGTGCAGTCATTACCGACAACCCACTCCAGCTGATCCCATGTGTAGTGTGATTTAATTATTTTAATCCTCACTCCCCACTCAGGCGATGTCTGACAGTGCAGGTGGGCTCCGGCAATTAAGGCTATGCCAAGGACATCATGAGTTCGAGACCAGCCTGGGCTACAAAGTGCAGCCCTGTCTCAAACAAAACAAAACAAAGACAAAGGCAGAAGCGTACAGGACTGTGGGTTTGTCTGTGTGAGGGACAGGGAAAAGAAAGCCTCCATTTGAGTAGGCGAGGAGAGAGCAACACATCCTGCCTGGCACAGTAGTACTGGAATCACCTGGCTATAGGTCGGAATAGAAGCCAAAGGCACTGTTCTCTTGTTTCCAGAGTGCTGGGCTTGGGAGTCACTCAAGGGTTCAAAACTGCGGCTGCAACTATGGAGGCAGGGTTCGATCATTTGTTTTGTTGCTGTATACCAACCACACAGAACAGCGCTGAGTACACAGGTTTTTCTTTTCTTTCTTTTTTTTTTCTTTTCTTTTTCTTTTTCTTTTCTTTTTTTGAGACCCAGTCTCAATAAAGTAGTTCAGACCGGTCCACAACTTTCTACCCTTTTGCCAGGGTCTGCTGTGAATACCCCTGTAAGCCACACCCAGGTTTAAGGGATAGTCTCTGGGGGTTTGATTCCCCCACAGGGATTAACACAAAAAAAGGATGTCCGCTCTAAGGAATACGAAGGGTCCGTATTCTTTTTCCGTCTGTACCTGTAAAGGTTGCGTAATGAAACCACACAGCCTAGAACTGGACTCCGAGTAGGCGCTCAACAAGTTGTGTTTTTTTTCCTCCCCCTCTGACAATAGAGCGGGTCCCCAGGCGGTTCCTTTCTCTCTGGGCGTCTCCGTCTCCGCTCGCCCCTGCAGCCTCAGCCAGGCCCCGGACACGCCGGGAGGCGAGAGGAGGGGGCGCGGCGGCGGCGGTAGCGCGGAGCCGGCTCCGGTCTTACGTAAGAGACGGGTCCCCGCGCGGCCAGCCGGGCAGAGAGGCGGCGGCGCCGCCCAGCGGGATCCGGGCTGAGTGTGGCCGCGCTTCCCTCTCGGTCGAGGTGAGCGTCTCCCGGGGCTGCTCCGGGCGGAGGTGGGGCCCTCCGGCTGCGGGCAGCGGCCGCCCTGGGGATGCAGACAGTCCCCGAGAAACGGCCGGCGAGAGGCTCCGGGCCCGCCCACGTGCGTCCCCGGGATCGCGCGCCTGGCCCGGGCTGCAGGGGAGGACCCGGGTGGGTCTGGTTGACCTCTGACCCCAAGGGGCCGAGCTCGGAGGGCTGGGCGGGTGGCCCCCCGCGGCGCTCCACCGGCGCGGCCTAGGGGCGAGGAGGTGGCGGAGGGCGGGGCCGAGGGGCGGGGCAGTGTTAAAAAGCCTCTCCTTCCCCTCCCTCCCCTCCTCCCCCGTAGGGGTGGCAGGCGAGTCCCCGCGTGCGGAGGGTGCCGAGGCAGGGGCCGCTGGGCAAAGTGCGCGGGCTGCCTTCCGGGCCACCCTCTCCCCGTCAGAGCCATGGCTTCCAAACTCCTGCGCGCGGTCATCCTCGGGCCGCCCGGCTCTGGCAAGGGCACCGTATGCCAGAGGATCGCTCAGAACTTTGGCCTCCAGCATCTCTCCAGCGGCCACTTCTTGCGTGAGAATCTCAACGCCAACACGGGTGAGGGGCCGGGGAGGTGGGGGGGGGCGGGGGTGGTCGGGCCGGGAGCGGGGCGGTGGCGGGCTCGGGTCCCCTCGGCGCCCTGCCCCCGCCCGCGTGTGCCCGTGCCGGCTCGTACGTGCCGCGGCGCATGCAGCCGGCCGCCCGCCCGCCCGCGCGGCTTAACCGCGCCGGGAGGAGGCCGAGGCCGCTCGGCGCGTGGGGAGGACCCTGCGCACCGGGCGGAGGGAGGACTCGAGCCGCCCGGCGGGAACCCCGACTGGCCCTCTCCGGAGCACGGTCTCCCGGAGGCGGAGCCCCCCGGGCCCCCTGCTGCGCTCCTGCCGGGACGCGCGTCGCCCTCTCCCGCGGAGTGCTGGGCACCGCGCGCCGCCCACCTGTGGGAGTCGCGGGCCGCCGGCGCGCCGGGACTCGGCTGTGCGCTCCCCACGCCCCGCGGCCCCTCTGCGCGCTCCAGCCCGGACCCGAGGGCTGCGTGGCGGGGAGAGGCCTGTGGTCGCTGAACGGCGGCCGCGGCACACTGTCCCCGCCGGCTCCCCTCCTCCTCAGGCGCAGCTTGGCCGCCTGAGACCTGTTCTGAGAAAGAAAAAAAAAACAAACAAAAAAAAAAACACAAAACAACAAAATTGCATTTTGAGCTCAGCTTTATTGCGCGTGGCCCTTTTGAGGCTGTTTCTCGGCGGGGGGCGGTGAAGTTGGGGATCTAGACCGCCGCATCTTCTAGTCTTGCAAGTTCCTTCCTTCTCCCCTCTTCTTCTGCTCCGGGTTCCAGAGGAATAAGCGTGAGGAGGCGAAGCAGCAGCGAGGTACTGTGAGGCGCATACCCTTCTGGGATGCAGATGAGCGTGATTGGCAACACCCGATTGTTGCTCGTGAGGCCCCTTCCCAGGTTCTGTTTTCATCTGTGTCCAAGGTGGTTATGGCTCGTTGTGGGCTAATTGTTCATAAACCTGTGCTTCCGAACAGGCGGATGGAGGACGGTGTTGGAAAAACCACTTTGAGCACCTCAGAAGCTGCTTATTGGTTTCTTCTGTGAAAGCCAGCCTTTCTCTGGGTTCTCCGGGGCCACTTGCCCTCAAACCTGTGCCTGAGACAGAAGCGTTTACGTGTACCAGACTCGGCCCTACCACTCTGGGATCGAACCTAGGTCCTCGAATAGCCTAGGCAAGTGCCGCGCCACTGAGCTACACCCCCCCATCTGGTTTTAAGTTAAAAGTTTAAAATCTTATCTTATTTGAGCCGGGTGTGGCGGCAGAGGACTGTCATCCCGGCACTCCGCCAGGCAGAGGTAGGCTGAGTTGGAGGCCAGCCTGGTCTACAAAGCGAGTCCAGGACAGCCAAGGCTACACAGAGAAACCCTGTCTCGAAAAACCAAAACAAACAAAGCGCCGTATTATTTATTTGTAGGTGATTGTGTGTGTGGAGCGCAGATCGTCAGGCTTGCTGTCAAGGGCCGGCCCACTTGGAGCCTTGTCAGGACCCTTAGAATGGAGCTGGGGCTTCTGTCTCAGGAGCTGGGATTGTAGGTATACCCCACTTCCCAGTTAGATCCCTTTTCTCTGCCGAGGCTCCAGCTTCATGCCTGTGTGAATGGAA
The DNA here is from genome assembly GCA_010120015.1 of Rhombomys opimus. Classification (NCBI taxonomy): domain Eukaryota; kingdom Metazoa; phylum Chordata; class Mammalia; order Rodentia; family Muridae; genus Rhombomys; species Rhombomys opimus. The sequence goes on from REGO01000761.1 coordinate 286,699, forward strand.
GGCGGCCACCCTTCATTCTCCTGAGCTACATGCAGGCCTGCCGCTCCCCTCTTCTGATGCACCCTTCCAGTGTTTGGAAGGGGGCAGTACAGGGTGAGGGCTTGTGCCTAGGTTTGGGCTTCCCCCAGGTGAGGCTATGGAGAAGGCTAGCTTGAGTGACTGGCCTAAAAATAGCCAGTCCATCTCATAACATCCTGTGCACTTTCATTCTGCAGTGAAGAGTTTTACACTGAACCTCTGCAGCTGGGCTACTGTCTTTTTCCTTTTCTTTTCTTTTGAATGGGAGTAGAGGTAGCTACCCTTATTGGGGCCTCAAAGGCCACACGCTTGATTTTGAATTATGCCGCATAGCCGAGGGCCTCCATGCCGAGGCAGTTGGAAGTCTGGCAGTTCGATGGTGGGGTCAGCCTGGTGGAGGAGATCCAGAAGGAAGGCAGGCTCCCGAGGGCTCTGTCTCCGGGCTCTGCTGTCCTTGCTGTTGCACATGAGGATGAAGGCTTCTGATGGCTCTGATCAGCCTGAAGCCTGGACTGTGTTACCGTAGAAGTGTAGCCCTGGTTGTCCTGGAACTCACTCTGTAGGCCTGGCTGGCCTCAAACTCAGATCTGCCCTGTCTGTCCTCCCAGGCGCTGGGGTTAAAAGCTGCTACCACCCAGCTTGTTGCTATACGTTTAAATGCCTTCATTCCTCCACCCTTCTTCTAGCAGAAGTGCTTTTAAATGTGTTTTGTTTTTTTTTGTTTTTTTTTGTTTTTGTTTTTTTTTTTTTAAATCACTTAAACACTTGGCCAGGGAAAGACGTTAAATAAAAGGTTGCGGTTTGTTTTGCAAATGGCTTGTTCCTAGTGGACCTGGTGTGTGCGAATTTACTTTATCTCTCTATAGGTCTAAGTGAAGGTCTTAGGGACAGTGTAAGAACACATTCCTCAGTATTTTCCTGTCACCTGCTGATTGCCTTTAACCTTCTAGCGAAGCCAAGAACCCTTCTGAATGTATAGTTTATGGTTGAAGCTTGAAGGAGATGATGAAAATCAGCAGACCCAGGGAGTAGAAACCTCGGCAGCAACTTAAATTGGAAAGTGGTGCAGGCCATCTGCTGCAGCCTGGGTTTGGGCAGGCTCTTGACTACATGGGCTTGCCTCCTGCGGCCATAGTCTGGCAAAAAGCTGCAGGAAAGGGCCTAGGCCACCTCACTGGTATGGAGGAGGAACTCTACTCACGGCCCTGCAGAATCAGTCCATCTCCTTCCTCCGTGCTTACCATGCTGATTGTATCAGCTGCTTCTTGGATGCAGTGAAATGAAGGCTCATGGCGGTCCATGGCAGCATGCCTACCGTGTTTGTGAGCCTGGTGCTTAAGAAAATGAGGTACCAGAAACTTTGCCTTTTTTTTTTGAGACATGGTATATTCCTGACTGTCCTGGAACTCGCTCTGTAGACCAGGCTGGCCTCAAACTCAAAGAGATCTGATTGCTTCTACTTCCCAAGTGCTAAAGTGCTTTTTTTGTTTTTGTTTTTGTTTTTTTTTTTTTTAATTTATTTTATTTTAAACTAAAAGGTTTGATTGGTTGGTTGGCTATTCAAGACGGGGCTTCTCTGTGTCACTTTGGCTGTCCTACACCAGGCTGGCCTGGAACTCACAGCAATGCCTGAGTACTGTTGTTTGTTTGTGTTTTTTTTTTTTTTTTTTTTTTGAGACAAGACTATGTGAACTGTGTTGCCTTTATCTCTCCTAGTAGCCCAGGCTAAACCAGCCTCTACCCACTGACTAGGTGCTAAGATTGTAGTCCTGGGCTAGTAGGAGCAGGTTAATGAGTGTTGTGCCTCTGACTGTGCCTTCTCCCTGTTCATAGAGCACGTGTTTTACCCCTGAAATTGGGGTCTGGCAAACGATTGCGCCGGAAAGAGGCCCTGTTGTCTGTATGTCCAGTCATAAAAATTGTGTGTGTGTGTTGTGCCAGATGTTACATAGCCTGCTTCAGTTTGATTAGTGCTTACAAAGGACTTGAGATTAGTTTCCTGATAGTTGCCCCCTCCCTCCCCTCCCACTTTCTTAGGCTGCCTGCAGCTGTGCAGGCTGAGGCTTATCAAATTCCTTACTTGAGGACCTGGCCTCCAGGTCTTTAGCTTGTATTTTCTTAGTACACACTCGGAAGAAACAGAAAGGCTTGCCTTAAATCGCAAGGAGCTCACAGGGAATGTTAAGCTCTCCCGTATCTCCCCCACATAGTGTGTGTGTGTAAGTAAGTGCATACACCAAGCTTGGTAGGCTTTCGACTGTATCCCATCAAAGATGCTGATTTGGGGTGGGACTGTGGCTCAGTTGGTGGAGAGCTTGCCCAGCACTCACAGAGTGCAGCTGTGTTTTGAGTCCTCACACTATGCATGCTCGAGTGCCCAGTGGTACACGCACAGCTGTCATGTTAGTACATGGAAGGCTGAAGTAGGTAGGTCAAGATGAACTTGGGACTAGAGCTACTTCGGGATAAAAAAAAAATGCGTCCAGAAGGAACAAAACCCCCAAGAACTGATGTTTTGTGATAGCTTTGTTTGCTGGGTTTTTATCAAGGAACCAACCCCCCCCCCCCAAGAACTCTGCTATTTTGTGGTAGCGTCCTTTGCTGGGTTTTCTCTGAAGGATATAAAGATCCTGTTTTAAGGGTCAGGCAGGTGGTGGTATCGGAAGAAACAGGCACTTTTTAATATTGCAGTCAAGTATCTCAAGGGTAGGAGAATTGGAGACAGTCCATTTGGAAGCATCTTGGACGCCACTAAAGAAAAGATGTTCAAGAAGGAACCTGTTTCTGCTCTTAATTAATATTAACTGCAGCTCTTTCCAGGGTGTCACAGATGGACCAGCATTTCAAATGAGGCCGTGAGCTGAGCCTCTCCGAAAAGATGACCTCGTTCAAAGGGCCCAGGCTTTCGGGTACTCATTAAGTATAAATGTGCAACTTATGTAAGAGGGAATTTTTTTTTTTTTTCCTGAGAATTGAGGATCAGGGGCTTTGGAGACCTGAGTCAGTTCAGTATTAGACCCAAACATCTTTAAATGGTTAACCTTCTCTGGTTTATCCAGGGTCTCGGCTTATTCCAAGATTTCTAGTATATGCTACATTCCAGTTTGCCCTTATTTGGTGAGACTCAGGATGAAGCCCAAGTCGGTGAAGGGCCGGTTTTAAGAGTCTTCTGGGCTATGGAACCAGTTCAGTTGGTAGCCTGTCTACCATGTAGGAAACCCTTGGCTTGCTCCCTTGCTCTGTATATTGGAAGTGTCAGACATTTGAGTCTAGCTTGGGTTCTGGGGAATCTGAACTCCAGGCAAGCACATCAGGAACTTGACCATCTCCCAAACTGCCCATACCTCAGTGATCTTGAACTTCTGAGCTTGCTGCAAACTCCTCCACCATGCCCTTTTATATGCTGCCTGGGATTGAAGCCAGAATTCTGCATGCTAGGAAAGCCGTGGATCAGTTTAAATTGTTTCCATAGGTTATTTTCATAAGCAAATAACTATGAAAAAGTCACATTGACAGTGTCATCATCTAATTTGCAGACATTTTCTGAATGCCGTTGGCTTGCTCACTAATGTATTTCTCTTCTAAAATCCAGTTTAATACTGCACATTTTATTGAGTCACAAAGTTGTCTTTGCCATCTGTAGTGAGTTTAATCCCCCCTTTTTTCCCTTTATGAATTTCTTATTTTTTTTTTTCCTTGAAACAGGGTTTCACTGTGTAGCCTTAGCTGTCCTAGAACTCGCTCTGTAGACCAGGATGGCACAAACTCATAGTGATCCGCCTGCCTCTGCCTCCCAGAGAGTTGGGATTACAGGCATGTGCCACCGCACACAGCTCTTAATTTTCTTCAATCTTTTCACAACTTGGTTTTTTGAGACAGGGTCTTTTCTAGCCCATTTTGGCCTTTAACTTGATTCTTCTATCTCAGCCTCTTGGATGCTGGGATTATAGGTGTGTGACCTATAAGCCGGGCTTCCAGACTTGGCTTCAGTTTCTAATGTCAGGCTTCGTGGAAGAACGCAAGATTGTCTTTGGCTCTTTCAGTGTGTTGCAGTGTTTGATGGCCGACTTTACAGGTAAGCAGTTGAAGGAGGACCCCGTGGAGTCTGGAAACATCTGGACACTCAGCTATCCTCAGGCTGCACCCGTGGATGTAACCAAACTAGTCTTCCTTTCCTGGGAACTGAGCTTACTTAGAGTCTGGAAGACAAGTAGGCAGCATTGCATGGTGTCTTGCAGTGAGTGTTAGGGATCTGGGCAGTGTGGTTCGTGAGGTACAAAGAAGCGAAACAAGGACTACTCAGCTTCAGGAGAACCAGGCAGGCAAAGGAAGTGCTGCACAAGTACATGCCTGACTCAGGCCACAGGGAAAAGAAGAGCCGGGGTTGGGGAACATGTTAAAGTCTTGCTCTGTAGCCCAGGCTGGCCTACAGCTCACAGCGTAGTCTAGGATGGCCTCACTCCAGGCTTGGTGCCTCAATCTTGTGAGGATTGACTGGGAGTCCCTGCCTGTCCGGGGAGCATTCAGACAGTTACTCAATCAAATGTATGCATGCAAGTCAGGACAGCTATCAGGAATTGTTTAATTTGTTTGTGAGTTTTTTTCGGGGGAACACACTCAGTTTGTCAGGCTCTGTGCGACAAGCACTTTCTCCGCTGACACTGTGATAACACCATGACCGAAAGCAACTTGGGGAGGAAAAGATTTATTTGGTTTACACTTGCACATCACTCCTCATCATCAAAGGAAGTCAGGACAGGAACTCAGACGGGGCTAGAACCTGGAGGCAGGAGCTGATGCAGAGGCCATGGAAGGGTGCCGTTGACTGGTTTGCTCCTCATAGCTTGCTCAGCCTGCTCTCTCAGAAACCAGAGCAATAATCCTAGGGGTGTCCCCTCAATGGGCAGCCTTCCATGTCAATCACCGATTAAGAAAATGCCCTTCAGGCTTGCCTACAGCTTTTCTCAACTGAGGGGCCTGCTTCTCTCCAGTGACTCTGGCTTATGTCAAGTTGACATAGAATGAGCCAGCACAAGGTGTTTCTTGAACTGAGTTGGACAAGTGACACCAGTTATGATGCCAGGAGATGATGGGATTGGGTGCTGTAACATCGGGGACTCCCTCTAGAGCTGTTGTCCTTTAGAGTTCATGGACACCTGCATAGGTCATTGATTTAGTCTTCACTAATGTCTGTACTGTTAAAGCAAAGGGCTGTTGTCATTACGTTTTGCACATGTCAGACCTAAGCGGTGCCACTGAGCTGCACCCAGATCTGAGGCAGGTTGCCGCATTTACCCCATACCCTTGCTCCCGGTTCCTATTGCTTGTGCTTTAAGACACACATGAAAATAAGTATGGGGGGGAGGCGGAAGGGGCTCAGCAGTTAAGAGCACAAGCTACTTTTACAGGGGGCCCAAGTTCTATTCCCCAGCATACACGGGCAGTTCACAATTTTGGGGCACCAGGCAGTGGTGGCGTACACCTTGGGAGGTGGAGACAGGCAGATTTTTGTTAGTTGGAGTCCAGCCTGGTCTACAGAGTGAATTCCAGGACAGCCAAGGCTGCACAGAGAAATCCTTGTCTCAAACGTGTGTGTGTGTGTGTGTGTGTGTGTATAAGCTCTAGGGGATCTGAAACTTGCCTTCCATAGGAGTGTGCTTCACACACATACACACACACACACACAAAAAAAAAAAAAAAAAAAAAAAAAAAAAAAAAAAAAAACAGATCAGATCTGCCTCTGCCTCCCCCTGTATATTGTCCAGCAATATAGTGTAGTTTATGAAACTTTGACCTTTCTAGAGTTCAAGCAATGGCAAATGGTCATGACACTGGTAAACTGGGGTTCAAACTATTAGTTAGAATTAGACAGTTTATGAAGGTCTGTTGGCTACCTGTTTGCCAAAAAAAAAAAAATTTGCTAAATGGTGTTGTATTATTCTGCTGTGTTGCTTCATGTGTAATTTGTAGATATTTTTCTTGTGAAATTTTCTGAACTTTCTCTATGGTTCAGGGCTTCCTTTAAGAAATTGATTTTTTTTTTTTTTAACATAAGTAGGTGTTAGACAGTTTTTAGGGTTTCTCTCTGACCCCTCACCCCACTGACATTAGGTTCTGTTTGGCCTTTTAGACACAGTACAAAAGGTCTCATTTGTACAGCCTCATGAGGTCCATCTTGGATGGTTGATGTTACATTTTAACAGCCTCGCCTCTAAGCCTGAGAACTTTTGTACTAGGGAAATGGCCTAGCAGTAGGTGTTGGCTTCGTATGGAAATACTGTAGCATTAGTCCTGATCATCAGTTTCTGAAGAAGCTGAAGATTAATTATTTTCTAGGTGTAGTACTTTAATAAACTTTTTTTTTTTTTTTCCATTACTGACCTGGCACTTTGTAATTCTTGGCACTTGTTCCTGAGTTTGTAGTGAGGGTAGCACCTTCCAGGTCCTGGGCGGGTCCTTTTGTTCCTGTTAGAATCTACAAGCCTACTTACAAAGTAGCAGTTCCTGCTATATCATTTTAAAAGTAAATGGCCCTAGAGGTTGAGCCAACTAGACAGCTAGCTGGACAAAGTCATACCCAGGACTCAGGTTGTTGATTTCATGCTACCTTCCTGACCACTTGGGGAATTTCTGTCTCCACTGACTGCTTTTTTTATTGTTGTTGTTTTTGTTGAGAGGGAGTCTTGTCACGCAGCCTGGGTCAGCTTGTAATTGTCCGTAGCCCTGTCTTGGAGACCTGGTTAGAAATGCCATTTTGAGACAGTGTATCTTAATCTGTTTGCTTGCTAAAGACAGAATGTTTTACACTGTAGTTTAAGGCAATGGAAATTGACTTCAACGTTTCTTGGAGCCAGTAGACTTGCTATGTAGTCCTGACTGGTCTGGCATGTAAGTCAGTGTGTGGCCCAGGCTGGCTGTGAACTTGATCTTCCCGCCCCAGCCTCTTAACATGCTCAATTTGCAGGCCCGTCCAGCCTTGCTCTTCCCTCTGAAAGCTGCAGGTTCCAAGATCCAGGTCTCATCGGGATTCTGCGCTGGCTCCCCGAGCACTGCCCATTTGCTAAAGGAATGAAGGGATGCTTAAAGCCTTTTGTTTCAGCTGTTTTTGAAAGCTTCTTATGTGTATCTGTGTGGGGTGGTTGTGCACTCAGAGTACAGAAGACAATTTATAGGAGTCCTTTCTACTGTGTGAGTTTCAGGGATTGAGCAATAATCCATCATCAGGCTTGGCAAGTGCCTTTACCTTCTGAACCATCCTGCTGACCACTTTCCCTTTTTGCTTTTTGATACTTTGTCTGACCATGAAGCCCCAGGTAAGCTTTCTAATCATGTATCCTCCTGCCTCAGCTTCCCACTGAGCGCTGGGATTACATGATGTGATGCCATGCCCAATTTGTAAATCGATTCTTCCAGCTTTGTACTCTAACTGTACTGAGACCATAGTATAAAGTATAACTGAGCTATGCCTCCAGCCCTTGTACCTTTCGTAACAGGCAAGGTAACTCCATTCTCAAGGGAGAGGTCATGAGCTAATTAATACCTTTAAAGCCTCACCTTTTAAAATTATCATTGGCAATTATCTTAACTCTTAGAGGTCACATTTGACAGAAGCACAGCACATGGCAGGAAATCATAGCAACTGTGCTCTCCACAAGTGTGTTGAGGTGCTAAAGACCCTCTAAGTTGGGAGGACAGGGTGGCACATATCCGAGGTGCCAGCACTCCAGAGGCTGAGGCAGGAGGATTGAGAATGCCAAGCCAGTCTGGGCTGTTGTCCCAGGAAACAGGTTTGGTAGACTGGGGGCTTGTGGGGTTTTGGTTTTGGGAGCTCTGCCCTCAAGCCGATGCATCTAAGAAGGTAGCATCACCCCCATTCCCCAAAAGGTCCGACCAGGAAGCGTCTGTGGGAGTATTGAGGTAGAAAGGAGCCTCCGTTGTAGAACAGCATGAGGTCTGGAATCTTGCAGGAGCCCAGTGTTCTCCATCAGGCGTTGGACAGCAGTTTCTGTCCCGGTGTTAGGCATGGGGAAGCATTCAAGCAGAACTTGTTCTCTGATTTTTGAGGCGCTTAATGGCTTAGGGCTCAAACGGTGGGCCTCATGATGTTCCACTGAGGCCAGGTGCCGTGAAGGGTGGGTGGGTGGAGTGTTATAGCCAGTGACCAGGTGGGCGGGGGGGACATTGCTCAGATGTAACTTTTCCCTGGAATGCCTTCCTTTTTCGGCGTCTGTTTTCATCCTTGGTTTTGAAGCTCTTCATTCTGTTCCCACGGCAGGCGGCTCTTTGCTGGGACCATCTGCAACCTTAGTTCATTCCCCCCCACCCCCAAGTAACAGGTTCCCTTTGGTTGTTAATAATGACTTCACCCATAGTCTCATTTAAATAGTAAGTTGATTAATGGCAGTTGAGTTCAGGGTGAGGTGTGTCATTTTTTTTCTGTATTGCGTCCAGGATCAACTAGATAAGGTAGCACAGCACAGGGATGATGACTGGTCCCTGGAAGACGGCTTCATCCAAGGTAGGCAAACACTACCGAACCACAGAGCCACAGGGGGCACAGACTGGTATGACACAGGGCAGCAGGCTCAAGGTTTTCTGAGTGGTCAGATTCACTATATAAGAAATCCATTTCTCTCGCTCTTGTTACTATATAAGCCAGCTTTACCGAGGTATAATTTGAGCACAATAATACCGTCCCTTCTAAAAAAAAATGTTCAAACCGAAGTCAGGTGGTGGCACATACCTGTAATCCCAATACTCTGGGAAGCAGAGACAGGAGAATCTCTGAGTTCGAGGCCAGCCTGGTCTACAGAGTGAATCCAGGGCAGCCAAGGCTACACAGAGAAACCCTGTCTCAGAAAAGGTTCAAATTAGGGATGCCCAGTAGGTGAAAGTACTTGCCATGCAAGCTTGATGATGAGTTCAGTTCCTGGAACCCAGGAAGCCAAGTAAGAAGCTGAATGTGGTGGCTGGCATGCCTCCAGCACTCCCACAGGCAGGTGAGGAACTCACCTGGAAGCTTGTGAAACTGCAGAACTCTCACAAGAAGCGAGAGAGACCCTGCCTCAAAAGAAGATGGCAGCAGGGAACCAATTTCTGATATCCACACACTCTCCAGTGACCCACCACCCTAAAACAAAAATACTGTGAAAATCAAGCTAAGCAGGTAGTGGCGAAGGCTACAATCCCAACTTCTTCAGAGGCTGAGGCAGAAGGATGTGAGTTCAAGGCCAGCCTGGGCTGCAAGGGGAGGTCTCGGCTGATGTAATTTAGTAAGATTGGTAAATAGGTGGAAGCATAGCTCAGTAGGTTTGTCTGGCATGTATGTGAGGCTGGTCCTGTTTGCTCTTCAAACAGTCTATTTCTTTAACCTCAGCATTTAGGAGCTAAAGTGAGAAGATTATGAGTTCAAGGCCAACATGGTTATGTGATGACAAATAAAGTCAACCAACGCCCAAAGAAATGTACACAGACCCCATAGTATTTGGTCTATTTTTACAGTGGTAATGCTGCTTTCATCACCCAATCATAAAGTTTCCTATCAGATAGACCCTGTGACTGTCAGCAGGTAGCCCACATCCATTTTCCGCCATCTAGGCTCCTGGTGTTCGTTGAGTGCCCACCTTAAATCTGCCTCTGCCTCTGATGCTGGGCTTGTTTCATTTTCTACATTCTTACCAGCAGTGAGGATCCACTGAACAAGGCTAGCATGCAAGTTTTGTCTGACTTTCATTTTTGCCTCTTACTGGCGTAAAAGCGGTTTTGGCTTGTGGAACTTGCATTTCTGTGCTTATGACTGTAAGCATATATATATTTATACACACACACACACACATATATATATGTATATACATATATACCTTCACTGGAGAACATATCACTTTAGGTCTTCTTACTATGTAAAAATGGATTCATTTGTCCTTTTTTTTTTCAGTTCATATTTTGGATATTAGTCTAAAGGAGAGTAGCTGTTACTTGGTTAGAATAGCCAGTGTAGATTGACCAGGCTGCCTCTGCCTCCCTGAGTGCTGGGATTACAGGCGTGTGCCACTGCAATTGGCCCAGTTTTTTTTTTTTTTTTTTTTTCCCCTTAGATGGTAACTATGGATAACATCTTAGGTACACATAGTTATCTTTGATAACAGCATGCTTCTATTTTTCCAAAGGAACATTGGTTTTTGACTCCAGTTTAGGAAAAAGAAGTCTGTAGCTTGGAGGAAGTACAAAATCTCTTTTCCGCTGAGTTTTGTTTTGGTTTTTCCGAGTTCTTAGGAACTAAACGGTACGCATAACAATGAACCTGGTAAGCTTTAGGTATTCACTTTCTTAAATGTTTTAGAGTTGGAAGGGATTTGGGGTCATTCTGCCCAAGTGACCATTTTACCCTTGCTCCCTCCTGTGGCGGCTGACAGCTTTCCGGGCCCCCCTCCAGGCACTGAGTGGCTCTTCCAGAGTTGGCTCTTCACTGCATACATGGGTCTAATTGTTGCAGCTTTCCTCCTCATACAGAGATGAGCGCCAAGTCCTTGAAGTGATCATCAGGAAGCTGCCATCCGTTTGTCCAGCTTCTGTCCTCAGTGTCACATAAATTCATCGACCAGCTCTTCAGATAATTGAAAATGGTTTCAAGGCAGCTCTTTGCCAACTTCAGTTGTTTCTTTTCCTGAGAAAAATAGCCCTAGTTTCCTGAGATTATATAACTAGATTTATCTTCCTTCCTTCCCTCCTTTTATGTGTGTGTGTGTGTATGTGTGTGTACATGGATGTCTGTGGTATGATGTGTGTTCTGTACAGTCTGTAGAAGAGCTGTGCTTTTCATTTTTGGGTCAGTTTAGAATGTAGCGAGCAAAGAAATAAATAGCAATTAGCAGAGAAGTAGCAGACAGAGAACAAAACCAGATCAGGTACTCAGAAAAAGTCAATATCCAGAGAAGATGCCTGGTGTAGCCCACCTGAGAGCTCACTCCATCAAATCAGGGACATATACACATCCAGCAGAGGTGTGTCCATTTGACTGCCTGGGAAAGCTGACCTGCTGACCTCCCCTTCTCACCTTAGCCGCTTTATCACGGAGTAGACAATGGTAACATCTGGTGGAAATGGATCGCTTTCTGGCTGTTCTCATATGCATGATGTTTTTACTCATAGGCAGTTGTGGTGTCCCCTTCCTGTCCTAGAGTTAGGGGACCAGCCCATCCTCAGAAAAGGAGCCTGGGAAAACACTTGGAGACAAGCATGCTTGGATTTGAAATGGGCAAGGGCAAAGCCTCTCCCAGAGCTAGCTTCCTAGTAAGCTCAGACTGCATAGGACAGTTTATCAACACAGCTGTAGTATACGTGTGTGTGCTTGTGAGTGTGTGAGTGCGAGCACGTGCTACAAGCGCATGACCTCATTAGAGGTCAGCTTTGGGTGTGTTGTTCCTCAGGAACTATTCAATTGTTTTTCTTTAAGAAAAACTCCAGATCACTGATCTGGAGTTCACTGATTGGCTAGGCTGGCTAGCCACTGAGCCTCCGAAATCTAGCTGTTTGTCTGCCTAATGACTGTAAGCATGTGCCACCAGGCCAAGTTTTTTAGTGTGTATAGTGGAGTTGAGTTGAAGTACTTGTGCTTGTGGCAAACACTTACTGAGCTATCTTCCCAGCTCCTGGATTCTTGTTTGTTTGATTCTTGAGACAGAGTCTTACTCGCTATGTAGACCAGGTAAAATTGTGCCTTTTCGTTTTTGAGACATGGTTTGGTTATATAGACTAGGATTCCCCACGCAGCATAGGGTGGCTGACCTAGAACCGGCATTACAAACCTGAACTGTGTGCCCCGCTCCCTGCTAGAGTTTTTTGAAAAGCCATTCTCTCTCTCTTGATAGCCAGCACCTCTACCAGTGGCTGAATGGAACCATTCGAGCTGTTGAGGGCCTCTGCTGTATTCTTTCTCAGTTTTCATGTTATTTCAGGCATTGTGAAGACTGCCCTGTCCTGCTTAGCCTTTTAAAAGCTCCTGGTGCAACCGGTTGTGGTGGCTCACGCTTGTACTCAGCAGTAGAAGAATCGGTGCAAGGCCCAGGCCTGCCCTGGATGGACACTGGTGAGGGGCTGCCCCCCTCCCCTTTTTCCCACCAAAGCTCATGGTATCTGAGTTTTCGTGTGAGGGTCGTATAAGACACCAGCCGCAACTACACCAGGGTAATCATGTCGTTCTTCCCTTCGATTCAGGGCCTGAAATCCTCCCTGACCCTTTGCCAGGTCAAGAGTTAAGGGTGATTGTGTAGAATTGATGGCAAGAACCGCTGGGTGCTGGATATAGTCCCCTGATGGCCCTTAAATATTGCAGGGCATTGATCAACTCAGCAAGCAGCTGAAGATTACAATTTGCCCAAATTTACGTGTAATAATTTGAATTGTGTTCCATGTATTATTATTATTATTATTATTATTATTATTATTATTATTACTTGGTATGTGTATGTGCTTGTGTGTTTGAATCTATGTGTCTGGGGGCCAGAAGTCAGCGTTGGGTGTCATTCTTCACTTCAGGCTTCATCTATCTTTTTTTTCCCCCCCAAGACTTAGTTTTTCTATTATGAGAACAGGTGAGCGTGCTCTTGCACACATGGACGCCACATCATGTACCGGGGCCTTTAGAGGTCAGCAGGGGATGCTGGGTCTACCGTGAGGAATTATAGGCAGCAAAGCACCAGATGAGTGGGTGCTGGGAATGGAACCCAGGTCCTGCAAGAGCAACCAGCCAGTGCTCTCATCCAGTGAGTCATTGCTAGGTCGCCACCTTTTTTGAGACAGGGTCTCACTCCTCTTGAAATTCGTCGGTTAAGCTAGGTTTGCTGGCTGTTGAGCTCCAGGGATCCTCCTGACTCCCTAGTGCTGGGACTGCAAGTACAGGTTACCGTGGTGACTCTATTAGCACAGTACTATGTAGTGAGCTTAGTTCCTCACCCAGGCCTTGCAAGTGCTTTGCTACTGATTGAGCCATCTCCTCAGCCCTGTACTGTTTAACTTTCTAAAATCTGAATCTGTTTAGGTTAAGCAGAGCTGTCAGTGACACCCACCCCAGCTCCATGACCTTGGATGAGGTAACCAGCCTTTGACTGTTCACGTAGAGATGGAGTGATGGCGGAGGTACCTTGGAGAATTTTTCCGGTGCTTATAGGGCTAGGACTTTGAGTTAGGCAAGCCAGGCACTGTTGGTGGGAATGTGAAAGATACTGAGATCTTAATAATTTACTTTTTGATTTTTTTTTTTTTTTTTCGATACAGGGTTTCTTTGACCTAGGCTGTCCTGGAACTTGCTGTGTAGACCAGGCTAGCCTTGAACACTCAGAGATCCATCTGCACCTTCCTCCGGAGTGCTAGGATTAAGGGCACGCCCCAGTACCACCTGGCTATAATTTAAATCTGTTAATGTTAGCCTCTATGTTGGTGCTGGGAACTGAATCCTGATCCTCAGGAATAATACTGCTGAGTTATCTCTACAGTCCCATATTTTTCTTCTGTTTTTTTATTCATACATGAGCATGTGCCTTCAGAGGTCAGAAGAGAGAGGTCATTAAATCCCATGTATGGCCTGATGTGGATGCTGAGATCTGATCTCTGGTCTCTCTCTGTAAGAGTCGTAAAGGATCTGAACTACTGAGCTATCCCAAAGTTAAGTGTACCCAATTGTGTCTGTGAGTACCTGCACTCACCTGGCCCAGGAATGCCAGAAAAGGGCATCAGGTCCCCTGGAGTTGGGGTTAAGAGGCAGTGAGAGCTGGGAACTAAACTTGGGTCCTCTGTAGGAGCAGTACTTGTTTTTGCCTGCTGAGCCGTCTCTTCTTCTTCATCTATGAATAATGCTGGCGTCATGGCTCACGCCTGTAATCCTAGCTCTTGGGAGAGCTGAAGCAGGAAGACTGCTGTGAGTTATCATAAATTCCAGAACCGCTTATACCGCAGAGTATAAAACAAAACAACAAACAGAAAAACCTCCAATGACATAAGTAGTTTTAATGTGGCAGTGAACAAAATGTCAATTTTTGAGAGAAGTCTTGCTGCCATGCCAGGCTGGAGCACACAAGGGGGGGGGAGTTACACCTGGCACCTAGCATGCGAGCAGTTCAGGGCTCAGGAAATCCTCCATGTCGGCCCACGGGATGGGTGGCTGGTTCTGTGGGATACATACAGTGCGCCCAGCTCAATGCGCTAGTTTGAGGTCCCACTATTTGAGAGGCTGCGTGGAGAGAGGAATGGGGAGTTTCGGGGGCCCTGCGTGAGCCACGGCTCTTGTATGGAGGTCAGAGAGCAACTCCTGGAAGGTTTTTTTCCTTCCATGTAGGACTTGGGGGCAAGCAAGGACTTTCGCCCACTGAGCCATCTCAAAGGCTCCAGAGGTTAGAATTTTAAGTAAAGACCAGCCAGACTTGAGAATTGAGTTGAAGTGCAAGGTTGAGTCCTGTTTTGAGTTAAAATTTTTGTAGTTTTTTTTTTTTTTAATTTTATTTTAGCTTTTGGTATTTAAAAGTCTTTTAGTATTGAAATACTTCACTAAATGAATGGGTCTGCTGAGTGCATCTGGCATCTGTAGTGGACCTGATTCTTTGGGAGTTTGAGGAAGTCAAGGTCTGCCTGGGCTTGAAGTGAGTTTGTCACACACTCCAGTGGACAGTTGTAAATATGTCCTCTCGTTACCATCTGTCTGGCTAGTTCAGCTCAGGCAGACTCCTGTCCTACGCTAGAGGTGCTCTGAATGTCACATTGCAGCACTGACTGCCCTGGCTGATGTGCGGAGGAGCCAGCCAAGCCCAGCCTGCTGCCTGAGACTACACTGCCCTCCGTGCTGTGACTGAGAGGCAGAGGCAGATGGTGGCCCAGCCCTCGCTGGAACTGCTGCTGGCTGCAAGATGTTCTAGGGACAGAAGCCAGGACCTTGCTGAAACTGGCAAACTGTGTTTCTGGACCTTAAGAGAATATTTTTGTCTTCCTGGTTCTGTTGCTGTTTACTTTTTATTGTTTTGGAAATAGTCTGCCTCTGTAGCTTAGTTTGGCCTGGAACTCACTGTGTGTATAGCCTAGGCTAGCTTTGAACTCCAGCTTCGGTCACTGACTGGCACTTTAGTTTCCTCTTAAATCTGCCTAGTGATAAGTGGCCTCTGAAAGGCCATAAGAAGTTGTCCAAGTGTTAGGCAGTGCAGACCGGGAGCCTGTTGGAGCTCCATCATGGCTGCTCCTTTTGAGGACCCAGTCCTCACTGTAGTGGTCTCATGAAGCAGTGTCTCCTCTTCGAGACTAGTTCTTGAAGCTGAACAGACCAGGCTGGCCTGGAACTCACTCCCGAGCTGTTAAGATTTCAAGTGAGCACTGCCACGCCTAACCCTATAATTTTCAGATTTATTGTTCTCTATACAAAATCACAAGTGTAGTTGTTCCTGGAAGGCCATATAAAAGACAGAGTGAAACAGACTAAACATCACAGAAGTGGGCAGAAAAAATGCTAGCATTTATCTTTTGTGTATGGCTGTTTTGCCTGCATGTATGTCTGCACCATATGTGTGTGCCATGGTGCCCTAGGAGGCGAGAAGAGGGCATTGGAGCCTCTGGAACTGGAGTTACAGAACTTTGTTAGCTTCCAGCTGCGTCCTGGGAATTGAACCTGACACCTGGAAAGCCAGGGCTCTTAACCACTGAGCCTCTTAAAATGAAAAACAAACAAAACCAGAATTAAACTTTGCATATTTGCATATGTGTGCATGCGATGGTGGCACAGGTACACGTGGAGGTCAGGGGACAGTTTTGTGAGGCTTGTTTGACATTTTAAGCAGAGCAGTAGAATCTGTTTATACCCTTGAAGTGGACTGGCTTTAAAACAACTTAACTACATTGGCTGCTCTTTTCATCCTCTGCCTTGGCTGGTGAGGAGTGTGTACGCCCTGGGTTTTAGTCATCTCTAGAGGCTCATAGGTGTCCTGGTTTATAACGAGAAAGGGAGGGAAGTCACTCTGGCAAATGTGTCACTGTCTTCATGCACCCTTTGGAGAGGAGCCCGGGCATTTCTAAACCGTGTGCCTGTGTTTTTCTCCTTTTTCTGGGAGTGGAATAAGTGTGAACATTTTGAAGTGTCTCTAAAATTAGTCTCCCTGATAGAGCACTCAACCTCAGGTATGTGCTATTTGAACTACCAGTGTGGATTTGAAGATCAGATAGAGTAAGGTTATGAGATGAAATCAAGGGGCTGATACCTGACAGGCCATTTGCTTAATGAGGGAAACACCTTGGAATGTCTAGGAGCCTGTGGGAATAGAAGCAACTGTGGGAATGGGTTGTCCGCAGAGAGAGCGGCCTGGCAGCTAACTAACTTTCTTTCCTTCTCTCTTCCTTCTTTCTTTTTAAAGATTTTATCATTAATGGGTGCTGTATCCGCATGTACACCTGTAGGCCAGAAGAGGGCACTAGATCTCATTATAGATGGTTGTGAGCCACCATGTGGTTGCTGGGAATTGAACTCAGGACCTCTGGGAGAGCAGAGAGCACGGAGCCATCTCTCCAGTCCTCAGCTCTTTCTTTCTTAGTTTACCTTTATTACACGTATATAGGTGTTTTTCTGTGTGTATTCATGTCTCCGTATCACTTGCATGTCTGGTGCCTGAAAAAGCCAGAAGAGGGGCTTGGTCCGTCGGAACTAGAGCTATCAAAACTGTCCTCTGCAAGAACACCTAGTGCTTTCCACTGCTGAGCCATCTCCAGCACCGTGCTTACTGGGTCCATTGTCACAACATCCTCCCCCCCCCCCGATTCTGGACCACCTTGGTCTGAGATTTCAAGAGAGTACTAAATCTGCACAAATCCTGGTGCCATGTCTTTCTGATGAGGCGTAATAGGATGCAGGGAATAGAGCTGTCAATAAAGCTTCATTGGCTGTGCTCAAGTCCTCAAGTCCTCAAGCCGCTGTCTCTTACATTAAAAAGATGCAAGTCAGGCTGGCTCAGTGGTTAAGAGCACAGACCGTTCTTCCACAGGACCTGGGTTCGGTTCCCTTCAGTGACATCGAGTAGATCACAGCTGCCTTATGCCCTGTGTTCAGCTTTGGGGGGATCTAATACCTGGTGTCTTTTGGCACCTGACCCTCAAATGCACATTCCCCCTGCACCCCCACCCCTTACATAATTATAAAAACATAGACTTCTAAGAAGAGGGGGTTGTACAGACCTGTAATATCAGCAGTTTGGGTGGCTGAGGCAGGAGGATGACAGGCCTGCAGTGGCTACTGAGTTAGTTCAAGGACAAGGCTGGCCCATTCCATTTAGTGAAGGGTTAGGGGATGTAACAGCTTATGGAAGAATTCTGTAGCATGAAGCCCGAAGAAAAGACAGGACCTAGGCCCATCCCTCTGAGGTAACTTTGGTACCCATTTCTGATTTCCGGCTTGCCTGGCATTTACTTCTGCTTTTTAGTCTTTCCTGCATGGCTTCATCCCATGTAAGACGCTGTTCTAGTAACTTCCTTCTTTATTGTCTTTTTTTTTTAAATTGTGTGTGTGAACTTGTGGGACCCAGTTGTTTTGTTTTGTTTTGTTTTTCAAACTTGTATTCTGTGGGTCCCAAAGGTGAAACTAAGGTTGTTGGCCTTGGTGGCAGGCGCCTTTACCTTTGGATAAACTTGATAGCTATAAGATTTTTACCTTTCTCTTGCTAGGGTAGGTCTTGGGTTGTTAGTACATTTATTATCATCATCATCGTGACCGTCATTGGTGCATCTTTTATTATTTATTTGTTTTTGCTCTTCTATTTGCAGCATTGAAAAATATGGATGGGCCAAGCATGGTGGTGCATGCCCAGCATTTGGGAGCCCGAGACAAGAGGCTCACTAACTTGCTTCATTCAGGCCAGCCTCGGGTACATACAAGATCTTCTTTTGTTTGTTTTTAAAAGATGGTTGGGGCCGAAGAGGTGGCTCAGCGTTTAAGAGGACTGGCTACTCTTGCAGAGGACCCAGGTTTGAAAATTCCCAGCATCCACCTGGTGGCTCGCAACTGTTTATAACTGCAGTTCCAAGAGATCCCATGCTCTTGTCTGTGGGCACTAACTAGGCACATAGTACACAGGCATAATGTGCAGGCAAAACAACCATACACTAATAACTTAAAAAAAAAAGTGACGGGACATCTGGTTCCATGAGGCTTTAAGTGAGCCTGAGGACAGGAAAAGGGGTACTTGCATGAAGAACAACTGTAGACAGCCAGAGACGGGCAGTTGCAGGAGGATGTTGGTGGGAAAGGCTTTGCCCTAGTGAGGCATCCACAGTAAAGACTCTATCAAGTTATGCGGGATCCAAGTGTTGGCAAATATGTTCTATCTCTTTATTTGAAACTGCACACTAGGAACAGTAAGTGTGACTGAAGCTCATAAGAATGAGAGGAAACTGTAGCCAGGGTTAGGAAAAGATTATTCTTAAGACCATGCGTGCAATCCAAAATGCCTGGGCATCGAAGTCTTCCCCCTAATAGAAGCCTCACTTAGAAATGGAGAAGTCAGAGGGTGTGGTGCCACTCACCTGTAATCCCCACACTCAGGGAGGCAGAGGCAGGCCAGCCTGCTCTACAAAGTGAGTCCAGAACAGCCAAGGGTACACAGAGAAACCCAGTCTTAAAAAAACAAACAAAACAAAACAAAAAGTCAGCATTTAATGGGCTGAGTTTGAGGTCCGCATGGACTACATATACACTTCAGGGCTACAAAGCAAGAGAGAGGACCCTGTCCCAACAAAGTGAAACAAAAAAAAGAAGGAAACAAGCATAATACAAAGTTTATAGGTTTTTATGCAAAATGTTTTAGTTTTTTTTTGGGGGGGGGACAGGTTGAATTTTGCTATGTGGCCCAGGCTGGCATCCAACTTGTAACCCACCTACCTTAGTGCCCTTAGTGTGGGGTACGGGTGTGTGCCACCATGCCCAGCTAACAGAAATCAGATAGCCTTCACCGTGGTTGGCAGTCACTGGTCAGTCCTTTGTTCTGTCTGTTCGTCCGTCCATCCGTCCGTCCATCTGTGTATCTATCTGTTTATCAAGACAGGGTTTGTCCATATAGTCCTAGCTGTCCTGGAACTGGCTCTGCCTTGAACTCAGAGATTGGCCTGCCTCTCTGCCTCCCTAGTGCTGGGATCAAAGATGTACGCCACCACTGCCCAGCTAATGTTTTGTTTTGTTTTGTTTTGTTTTAATCTTAAAAAGATTTTATTTGATTTATGTGTTTATTGGATTGGCTGTGTGTATGCCACATGTGTGTGGGTACCTGCAGAAGCCAGAAGAGGGCATTCGATTCCCTGGAGCTGGAATTATTTGAGGTGCCTGAGGTGGGTACTGGGAACCGAACCCAGAACTCCTGAAAGGACAGTGGCCCTTAACCTGCACAGAGCCATCTCTCTAGCCCCAGATCCGTAGTGCTTAGTGAGTGCTGCTGTTGCTGCTGCCAGCTGCTTTTGCTGAAAGCTGACTGACAGGTTGGCCTGTCAGTGTGCCACAGGGCTGCTCCCTGGCTGAGGAAATCCTTCGGGAAGTCTCAGCCCTTGCTCACCCAGCTCCCAGCTTGCTTTGGGAAGGTGTGAGCTTTCCAAAGGTGGGCACCTTTTTGGTTTGTGGTTTTAGCTCTCCATCAGGTTATGAGAAAATTAATTGAAGGATGGAGAGGGAAAAAGTGGTGCCTCAGCAGCTGTGGTGTCCTTCACCACCTTCGTAGATGGTGTGGAGAACAGTAGCTCCTCAGCTGATGCACAGCCGAGATTCTTCCTGCTCAGGGGGTTCCCCACCCCCCCACCAACTGCGAATCAGTCTTCTGCCACAGCCGGGAATGACTGTGGGTCAGATTAGAAATGAAATTCCTCTCTGTCCTCTGAAGGGGGGTGAGACATTGGGCTGGGATCGGGTTGCAGGGATGCCTGCCCTTTGGCTTTTGCAAAGAAAGAGAGCTCCAGGAAGGAAGGAAGTCCAATCCCACCCCTCAGGACTGTTTGTTATGTCTGCTGTGGTGGCTACCAGGACTGATGTGCAGGCTTGAGCCTGAAAAGAGGCTTCAGTACTATGAATCTTCAGGCTCTGGCTGACTTCCAGAGTACTTGTCCTTATCTGTTTCCTTGTGGTCTTCTGCCTCTGTTTTTCTTGGCTGCTTGGGAGGCAGCGTGCGGTACTCCACCAGATGTTCATGGCCTGTTTTATGTGCACGTGTTCTGGTGCTGGGCCAAGAAAATACCCAGGACGCAGATTTCTACATTTGCTTGGCTTATGAAACTCCATCATCTTTATGATTTATTCAGTTCTTAAAAATGAGGGTTTGCACTGTTCTTCAAATCAATAGGAAGGCGCAAGTAATTGATGTGCTGAGGAGGAGGCTTTGCCTGTGTGTGCCTGTGGAGGCAAGAAAAGGACTTTGGAGTTAAAGGCATTGGAAAGGGTCTTGATTTGTTCTGTGGCCCCTGGGATCTAAACTCTGGTCCTCATGTTGGCACAGCAAGCGCTCTTAGCCGCTTAGGGATCTCTACAGCCCTCAGCAAAGTTACTTCTCCAGTTTCTTTTGTAATTTAAAGAAACAGGAGACAGGAATCAGGCTGGCTGAGAGGTACTGTGATTCAGTGAGTTCTTCTAAGTTGCCTGGAGCGCCCGCTGACACTCAGGAGCAGGTGCCTCCAACACTGTGGGAAGTTTGCAAAGAGGAACCATTATTTGCAGAGGCATCAGTCATTCCAAGTAGTGAGAGACACAGCCAATCCAGGGCACACAATGGCATACATGACCAAAAAAGCCCTTTATACAGTAGCCTTCAATGTCAGAGCTGAGACATGAACCCAGGCAGACTGGCTAGAAGGAGGTTGTTCTTTATCATTTTACTAGACTCTGGATTTTCTTCAGAGCTACGAGTACAGCAGCAAGTGTCAGAGGGTGATCTTAAAATTGTCTTTGTGGTACCAAAAAAAGAACGCCTGTGCTCGATTCAGCCAGGCTGACTGGAGCTTAGATCCTGAATGCCTGAAAAGACTCATTTGGGCGAAGAGCCACAGTGCTTGGAGTTTTTGTCATAGTTTCTTCCTCTGCAGGACTTGGGCTTGTTTGTCTTGTTTATTGTTTGACACAGGATCTTAAACTGTAGTCCAGGCTGTCTTCATGATGATTCTCCTGCCTCAACCTTCTGAGTGATGGAGTTGGAGGTATGAGTCACTCCATGCCCAGCCTGACAACGCACGCACATGTATGTAAGTAACGGTGTGAGCCTGCTCATGTGTGCAGTGCGTGAAGGTGTCTTCAGGAATCCTCTTTGATTCCTGGCCATCTTTATCGAGGCAGGCCTTAGTTGAACCCAGAGTTTCTTGTTGGCTAGCTAGATTGTTCAGGGACACCTTGTCTCTACTTTCTGAGGTCTGCAGTTACAGGCTGGCCACCACATCACTCATTTGTGGGGGTTCTTGGGTTCTGAACTCTGATCCTCACAGTTACCTGATGGCAAGCCCTTTACCCACTGAACCCCCAGCCTTGGGCATTTTCTTTAAAGTCAGCCTCGTGTAGCCCCTAGCCTGAGACTATAGTGAAGTATGCCCTTGGGCTGTTTTGGATTGAACCTCCCACAGTCACCTTCCGAGCTGGAACTGTAGGTGTGTACCTCCATGTCTAGTTTGTCCAGTGCTGGGAGAGAAGACTCAGCGCTGGCTCTACATGCCAGGCAAGCATTCTACAAGTGGAGCTACTTCCCCAGTCCTTGACATGCATCATTTCCGGGTGCTGGAAAGTGGTGATTGGGGAGTGAATGTGGGTATCATTTCACAGGGGTAGACTCTCTCACTAGGACCTAGGGCTTGTTCATTAAACTAAACCGGCTGGAGAGCAGGCTCTGGCAATTCCTCCTTTCTCAGCGCATGCTCCAATGCTTGGTGTTTTCACGTGGGTGAGCAGCACTGAGCTTATCTCTTCAGCCTGTCACTATTTGCAGTTGGTTCTGTGTGCACCTGTGTACCATGGAGGTCAGAGAACTGTTGTATGTATGAGTCCTCTTCAACCACAGGGTTGGCAAAACACCTTTCCTCCAGATTTTCTGAAATCTTTTCTTCTGAAGCTTTCGGGCATTCATTAAGAGCATTCCTCCTGTGACTACCTGCTGAGCCCCTTTGGGGTCTCACAATGCTGCCTCGGCTGGCCTGGAACTTGCTGTTGTAGTCCAGGCTGGCCTGGAACTCAGCTTCTCCAGCCTCTACCTTCCTAACTGGAGGAACTAAAGGTATGTGCCACCATCCCTGGCTCACACATTTTCTTTAGCAAAGTAATATGAAGGAAGGATAAATGCTTTATAAGAGGACTCAGTATTTCTCAAGGAAGTGCCTGAATATTCCGGAGAATATTCTGAATACTGATGGAGACAGGATGACAAAGCTGCAGTTTATGGATGAGCAGGCTGCTCAGACTATGCGTGTTGGACCTGCCTCCAGTTTCTGCCATTGGTGTCTGTAGAAGGGGTGATACTAAGGGGATCCCAATTTCATCTCTTTCATTTCCATCTGGTGCTTATAGGGTATGTAGCCTTGAAAGCAACTGGTTCCTTGCCAAGGACTTTCTTCAGAGACATCGAAGGTTTAGTGACCCAGCCAGACACAACATGAAAAGTTCCTGCATGGTGAACATTTGGCTAGCTTGTCTTCTGAATCCAGTTTGCCCTTGGTCAGAACGGATGGACAGACAGACAGACACACACACACATACACAGTTGTGTGTTATTATCTAGCCCAAGAAATAGAACATTACGGGTATAAAATAGTACCCTTTAAGTGTCTCCTTTCCACCTCTGCTCCTGCCAGCCGCTGCTCTGTGTCTCATAATCTTACTTTCTCACATAGTTTTGTAACATGTAACACGCTGTCGAAATATTTTGTCTGCTTTTAACTTTTGTATAACTGGTCAGATTCTTTCTGAAGAAAAATACATACCTTCCTTATATTAGGATTTTTGCCAGTGAAAGTCAGGTGAGCATTGTAGTACTTTTCTGTTGTGACAAAACACCAGAGCCAAGGCAGCTTATAGAAGGAGGAATTTATCTCACCTTATGGTTGCATTAAGAGTCCGTGGCTGGGAAGCATGCCCGTAAGCCATAGGCAGGGTGGCAGAGATCAGAGGACAACTTGCAGGAATCCGTTCTCTCCACTGTACAGATCCTGGGCATCCAGCAGGCTTGGTGCCAAGTGGTTTTACTGGTGGAGCCATCTTGCCAGTTGAGGGTAGCTTTAGCTGGCCTGGAACTCATCATGTGTGGCAATTCTCCTGACATTGTCTCACCAGTATTAGGTTTATAGGTGTGTGCAACGGTATCTGGTATTTGTAATTTTACTGTGTTTAATTTTTTTTTTTTTTTTTGCCCAGTGACAGAAATTGCCATGATACATTGCTGTTGAAAGCTTTAAGCTTTGAGACAGGCCAAGTGGGATGCTGGTGCAGGGCCTGGCATCAATCCCAGCTCGATGAGTTCTTAGTGGGATCAAAGCCATAAGACCAGTAACCATATCCAGTCCCTGGAGGCACTGGTTTCCTCTCTGACTGCTGCAGCCTATCAGGTTTTGCATCCTCCTGAAGTTGTTCCTCTTTGGAACTCATTCCTTCTCTTCAGGGTTTGAGGTGACTGCCCCCAGTAGGAGTTCTAGGATGAGCTTCCTGAAGATTGCCCCCCAATGCACTGCCTTCCGGAGTTGCAGAGAAAGAGGCCTTCCTTTTCTCTTCATTTTCGGTGTACCCTTTACAGCTGGCTGTGGGATTCTTGACCACATACAGTCTACTTGTTGTTTCCATGAATAGGTGACTGTAAAACCCCCCCAAAATGTGAGCTAACAAAACCCGGAATTGTGACTTTTAGATGGATGAGCCACTTGGCTAAAGCTTTGTGAATTTTAAGTTTAAAATTTTTGCTGGGAAAGTGGCACAGACACATGCATGTGAGGTTGAAGCCCGTTGATTTAAACTTAGAGGCCACTGTGTAACTAAGATGTACCCCATCTGGCGTCCCCGTCCCCTGCACGGGGGAAGGAGAAGGAGGGAGGGAGAGAAGGAGGGAGGGAGAGGAGGAGGATAAGAATGAATGAACGAATGAATGAATGAACAAATGAAGTAAGTAAGTAAGTAATAGTACTTGCATCCAATCATTGGATTCCTTGGGAAGTTGGACCAGCTCTGTAATTCATCTAAACATGCTGGCATTAGCTTTTTAATGAGCATTTTTCTTCCAGTTGCAGGGCCAGTTTTGGGGATGGCCTGTCTTGTGACAAGGTCCTATCCTAGAGGGCTTTCTTCATGCACTAATTGTGACGGTTGGTCTTTGTGGCGGGAATCGGTTGAGGGGTATAGTGTGTTGTGTCAGGGCAGTGGACATGCTGGCTACCGTCCTTCAGAGGGAGGCCACAACTGCCTGAAATCGTTGGGAAAGTGTGCTGCACCTGGACCCTCCTCTCAATTACACATTGTAGTGAGGATGCTGGCCGTTTTCCCCACGCGGTTATTTTAAGCTTGGCTCGGATCGAGCCAAGGTACTCTCTCAAGGGACAGATGAAGGGCTCCTTCCCTGGCTCCTGCTTCTTGTGTCGAGCTTTGTCTTCTGCTCGGGGCTCTCACGGCCTCCTTTGCATGCGCCGTGCCACTCCGTTCCAGTGTCACAGTGCCCTCTTCTGTAACCTACAACCCCTCAGTTCAGTGCTCTGCCATGCCATCGTGAAGTTCATTGTTTTCCCTGGAGGACCCTACTTAGACTTTTGAGTTTGCACCCCTCAATTGAAGTAGCTGGTCGTAGGGTTTGGGGGTGACCTTTCTAAGGCAGCTTTAAAGGCCACGCCTTTCAGAGTCACCACCAAATGCACCCCCATGTCTTCCTGTGTGCTGTCCACCTGTGAGTGCCTGAGGTTCCTCCATATACGCTGAATGTCCCAGTCGCCTGCAGTGTGCTGCCCAGGTGCCCTTGGAAAAAGGCTCAGCGATAGCGCACTTGCCTGTATGTGAGGCTCTGGGTTCATCCCCAGCACTGCCGGTATCAACACACCTGCCGGCCAGATAGCCAGCAGCTTGTTCTCAGTGTTGTATGGCATAAAGTGGAAATTTGTATGGCCTGTGAATTAGGTCAAGCTGTCAAATCTCTCTGGAGGTGAGGGACTTCCTGAGGATTTTAGGCCATCACAGGCAATCTGTGTGCTTCAGCACAGTACTGTGACGTGTTATTTACTCAACCATGGATGCCATTCTTCTTAGGAGCAGAAATTTCCATGTTGCTCTCAGTGAGCTCAAGCTTTTCTTCATAGCTAGACATGTATCACCCACCACATAGTTTGCAGTTAGTAATACTTGTTGGATAAATGCGATTCCTTCTAAATTTGTGTGTCTGTACACACGTGCGTCCATGTGCACACAGCAGAGTCGTGGCTGCTGAAGACAACCTGTGGGGATCAGTTCTCTCCTCCTGCCATATTGGTCCTGGGAATCCTCCAGTCATCTGCTGGTCCAGCCTGGCAGCAAACTCCGTACAGAGTCATCTCAGGTTTCCATAGCTACAGATCTTGGAAAGTACACACTTGGCGCAGTTTGGGTTCGGCTTCTGGTGGCATGTTAACAGATGTTCAGGCTTGGGATGCCGTGGCTGTGTTGCAGTTGGTTTTCTTTGAGATCAGAGTCTCTACCTGGTTAGCCCCCTCCATTTTCTGCTCTTCTTCTCGCCTTAGCCTTCCAACAGCTGTGATTACAGGCATAACATCTATCTATCTATCTTGTAGGCTGGGCTAGGATTACAGGCATGTGCAGCAGTGCCTGACCGTTGCTCCTTTCTAAGCCTCCCTCCTCATTTTAATCGTGGCCATTCCTTTTCTTGTATTTTTGCCTGTGATATCGCAAAGAATTGCTTTTTATAATCTAGTAGGCATTTATAAAAAGCAACAGGTGCCTTATTGAAAAAAAAAAACAATGCTAAAACACCGTATAGTTACCCTCATTCAACTTTGCTGCCGTGTAACGGGCGATGAAATGGGAAGCTCAGCGGCCAAGAGTGTATTAACTTTTCTTCCTCCCGTACAGCCCGGTTTGCCCTAGAACCTGCTAGTAGGATGACGTTGAACTTCTGATTGCTGGAATTACAGACTTGTGCTGACACATCCTTCGAAGCCTCCCTGAGTATTTGTTTTTATCTCTTTAACAGAAGTTGGTCACGAGGCAAAGCAGTACCTAGAAAAAGGTCTTCTGGTTCCAGATCATGTGATCACACGTCTGATGATGTCAGAACTGGAGACCCGGAGTGCCCAGCACTGGCTGTTAGATGGTGAGTGGCTGATGGGCAGGCTGGACCTTTGACACCTTGATTGCTCTCATCATTTTTATTAGCTGCTTCTTTCCTCAAGTCTGTCATTGATTGAAGATTATACTTTGGCAGCGTGGAAGTAGAATCCCAGTGTGGCGAAGCCTCTTAGTTTTCTGTCTGCCTTCTATTACCATGAAGGCTTTTATTCACTTCTGCTGCTGTTGCCTCAGTTCTGTGGTTTCTTTGAACTCACACTGACTGTACCATCTTCAATTAAGAGGCTTTTTCATTCACTGGGATTACAAAATTCCAACTGTGAGTTTCTTGTTTTCCACTCAAATTTAGCAGAGCTAGGGTGTCTAAAAATCCTATATTGACCACATAGGAAATAATTATAAAAATTGTAGCTTTAGCTCAATGTGAGGGCATGCCTCTTATCTCTGCAATTTGTAAGCCATCCTGGGCTATAACAGTGAGTTCTAGGGCACTGGAATACAGAGTGGGGCCTTAGTGGGACAGGGCATATTTATGATCCAGCCATTCCGTTCTGAATTTCTGCCCAGGGATGTGTCTTTTTTATGTATACAGTGTTCTGTCTGCACACCAGAAGAGGGCACCAGATCTCATAGATGGTTCTGAGCCACCATGTGGTTTCTGGGAACTGAACTCAGGACCTCTGGAAGAGCAGCCAGTGTTCCAAACCTGAGTCATCTCTCCATCCCCAGAGATGTGTCTTAAAGGATGTTCACTTGACCCTTTTTTTTGGCAAAGAGTTTTAAACCTTGTTTATTAAGGTGCTAATACCCATCTTTGGAAACCTATATAAAGAAATGGGAAAAAAATGGCTACAAATATTGTAAGAGAAAAACCATTTTATGGTTCACCAAGGACGCACGGGAGGAAATTGTTTTACTGAGGAAAGAAAGGGTTGGGTTAATGTTTTGGAAAAGGTGAGGGGGAATCTGGAGGATGATTCTGTGGTTAGGGGCATTTGCTGCTCTTGTGGAGGACCTGGGTTTGAGCCTGCAACTTCAGTTCTGGCACCAGGCCCGTACATGGTGTGCATACGAACCTGCAGGCACACATTCACACACACAAAATATAAGTGAGAAGATGGATGTCCCCCAGGTGGAAAACCATGGGTTAGAAAATAGGGATGCGCCAGGCCCATTTTTGTGTGCTTGCAGCCAGCTGTGATGAGCTCATGCCTGTCAGGCTGGTGGAGACACTCTGTGCTGAACACCAGATCAACCTGGTTAAGACTGGGGAAAGGTAGATCTCTGTGAAATCGATGGAGAAGGGAAGCCACGGAAAGTGGTTGGCTGCAGAGCCACCATTCAATAAGGACATTTGCTCAACCATTTTCATAGCAGCTCTATTCATAATAGCTAGAACCTGGAAACAACCTAGATGTTCCTTAACAGAGGAATGGATACAGAAGTTGTGGTACATCTACACAATGGAATACTACTCAGCAATTGAAAACAAGGCAGTCGTGAAATTTGCAGGCAAATGGTGGGAACTGGAAAAGATCATCCTGAGTGAGGTATCCCAGAAGCAGAAAGACACAAATGATATATACTCACTTATAAGTGGATACTAGACATATAATATAGGACAAACATACACCTAAAGAAGCTAAGCAAGAAGGAGGACCCTAGGGAAGATGGCTTAATTCTCATTCAGAAGGTCAAACAGGATAGACCTCAGAAGTAGGAGAAGACAAGGAACAGGACAGGAGCCTTCCACAGAGGGCCTCTGAAAGACTCTACCCAGCAGGGTATTGAAGGAGATACTGAGACTCACTGCTAAACTTTGGTAGAATGCAGTGAATTTTATAAGATGGGGGAGATAGAAAGACCTGGAGAGGACAGGAGCTCTACAAGGAGAGCAACAGAACCAAAAAATCTATGAATAGGGGTCTTTTGTGAGAGTGAGAATCCAAACAAGGACCATGCATGGAGAGGACTTAGACCCCCTGTTCAAAGGAAGTCCATTTGCTGCTCAGTTTCTAAGTGGGTTCCCTAGTAAGGGTACAGGGGCAGTCTCTGACATGAACTCAGTGGCAGGCTCTCTGATCACCTCCCCCTGGGGGGTGCAGCCTTGCCAGGCCACAGAGGAAAATGATGCAGCCAGCCTTGATGAGACCTGATAAGCTAGGGTCAAATGGAAGGGGAGGGGGACCTCTGCTATCAGGGGACTAGGGAAAGCACATAGAGGGAGAAGAGGGAGGATGGGTGGGATGGGGAGGAGACAAGGGAGGGGGCTGCAACGGGGATACAGAGTGAATAAATTGTAATAAATAAATATATAAATAATTAAAGAAAGAAAATAGGGATTTGAGTTGGGCCTGGTGGTACACATCTTTAATCCCAGCAGGGGCAGGTGTGTGTGTTTGAGGCCAGCCTCATCTACAGAAGAGTTCAGGACAGCCAGGGCAAAAGAAAAGGGGTGGGAGGGATTTGAGGGGGAGGGTAGTCACAGATTAAGTAGGCTGTCACTCAGCATAGTGTTATGAGCTTGCAAAAAAAGGGCAAAGATTGTGTGTACGTCACTCAAGCTTTGTCACTGGTCAAACAACCACGAAAAGCGTTTTAACGGAGAGAGACTTAAAATATGCTTATTAGCTTATATGTGTTTCGTTATGAAATGTTGTACGTAAGTGTTTTGACCATATTTGCTCTTCACCTGTTGCTCCTCCCCTTCCCCAACTAGATCCTTTTCCTGTTTTTCTCTTTCATTTTGGTTTGTGTGTGCCCCAGTGAGCTTAACTAAGGAGCGTGGGCGAGGGCTTCTTTGTAGGAGAATGGGTGGCCAGCAGATGCACAGCTGAAGAAACTGGAGCAGTCCTGCTCATCTGCCTGTCAGTTCTTGCCGAGTGGGACAGAACACCGACGGGGCCCAGTCCAGGCAGGTCTTGTGCAAGTGATAACAACGGCCGGGAGTTCAGAAGTGCAGAGGCCGTGCCACGCCTAGATGATGGTGTTTCACAACACTCCTCCTTCCGGCTCCTGTGCTTCTCACCCTGCTTCAGTCAGGCTTTCCATTGCTGTGATGAAACGGCCGTGACCAAAAAGCAACTCAGGGAGGAAAGTGTTTATTTGCTTACACTTCGCACCACAGTTCATCGTAGAGGAACCTCATGGCGGGTGCTGATGCACAGGCCATGGGTTTACTGGCAATGCTCGCTCTACTTTCTCGTAGCACCAGGACCATCCCACAGTGGCCCTCTGACATCAGTCACTAATTAAGAAAATGATCGACAGGCTTGCCTACAGCCCAGCCATAATGGGGACAGTTTCTCAACTGAGGCTCCTTCTTCGTTCAGGTGGTTCCAGCTTGTGTCAGATTCACATAAAAGTGGCCAGCACATACCCACGCAAATCTCTGTGAGTGTGGTTATGAGTGTGGGTAGGTTGGTAGCACAGATGTCCTGTTCAGGGATTCATTTATTCTTAGCGGTTTGAACAGTTAGCAGCTTCTACTTTTAACTGTCACCTATTTATTTCAAACAGAAGCTTCTTTGACCAAACCTGATGGCAGCACCAATCTGCATTAAACATAAATATCTAGAAGTCAGTTTGACAGGCACATCCAGTCCACTTAGCAAAACCGCAGCAATTGCTTTTGAACAAGTTTACAGTACCGGACGTGAATTTCTTCCATAGATTGGACCTCAGGTCCAGTCAGAAAGCAGTTGGCTCTTAACCCCGTGACAGTCAGGCCATGATTGCATTAGTTGGCATAGCTGCATGCAAGGTTCACAGCTGAATGGCACCCCACCTGCCCCTCCTCCTCCCTCCCCCCATCCCCTGCAGTGGCCTGCAGTATACATAGCTACCCATTTCCCAAATATATTTGTGTGTTTGTGGTGAGTTCTAGTTTTGCTGATAGCTGTCAGAATTCCTTTAATCATTATTTAAGGCCTCATGTTATGCCAAAAAAAAAAAAAATTATGTGCTTTTTAGAGACCGTATTTCTACTAAATTCCTTTCAAGAGGTGGCTAATGGATGTTTGGGCCAGCCAGAATGCATGTGACCTTACGCAGGTCACCTTACCTTTTTGTGCGTTAGACTCATCATGGAAGATGGATTAGGAAGGCGTGACTAGATGTGAAATGTTTAGGAAGAGTAAGGTCTCAGTAAATTAAACGCCATGAGGTTTCACTGGTATTTGTCATGGCTGGTGTATAAGACCTGAATTCTTAGTAGGTTAGTTCCTCCATAAAGTATGAAGTTCAAAAATAGCTTGAAGAAAACTTAGCCCCTCAGAGTTGCAAAGTCAGTTCTGGACTGTTTTATGTCTCTTTTCGTGCTTGCTGTTGTCTTAAGCTTTCTCTTGGAGAATAGCTGTTTCTTTGACATCACAGGCCTGTTTTTAGTGAAGTGCGTCAGTCTCCCAGCTGATTTAGTTTTTTTCATCTTTCTTCCTGAAAACCCATCTGGTCATTTTCAGTTCTGATTTTCCTTCAAAGCTCTGGAGTCTGTCCATTTGGCACAGGGAGGGCGTAGGACTGCCTGGTCCCCGCGTTCTGCTTTAGACCCCTTATGCTCAGGGCACATGCTTGTGCTTTGCAGAGGATGTGCTTGCTGAGTGTGCTAAAGGTGACTGAATGTGTAGAGGCCTGTCTTAGGAGGAATTCTGGATGACAGATGACTCATCTTGGTCCATATGGCTTTAGAGAAGCATTCTGCTGCCCGTGGGTGGAAATCAGTGCAGTGAATGCGAGCCAAGGGAACACCAAGGCGGGTGGGGAACCAGTAAGTGTGCTCTGGCTTGGCCAGCTCCCTCCTTGTTAAAATGCTGTCTACCTCCACAGCACTTGGGTAAGGAACACCCATTGTGTTCTGTTTGTGTTTTTGAGGTAGGGTCTCACTAAGTAGCTCAGATGACTCACGGCAATCCTCTTCCTTAGCCTCCCAAATGCTGGGATCACAGATGCCAGCCACCATGATTGATTTTCAAAATATTTTTTATTTGCCTTGTTCAGCCTTCATCGCTGTAACACTAAGCCGAGTAGTGTATAAACAAAACGTTACTTCTAGTTTGAAGTTAAAAGGGCTGTAGTAGTTCCTTGTCTGTGGCTGTGATGGGACACCACCACAAAAAGCAGTTCATGGAAGAACAAGTTCATTTTTGCTAGGACTCCAGAGTTCATCATGACAGGGAAGACACGGCAGCAGGAAGCAGAGGGACCACACCATCAGCAGCAGACACAGCAAGACAGCCAACTGAAAGTGTGAGGGTACACACACACACATACACACACTACATGAGTGACTACTCATGTAGCCAAACAGCATCACTAACAGAGGACCAAGTGTTTCCATGCCTGAGGTGTGGAGAACAGTTATTATTGAAACGACAAGATCAGACAGCATAGTGAGGGCCCCCGAGACTGCATCATACCGTGACAGACTGCGTCTCAGTAAGAGCACACGTGCAAGGAGAGGTTTCATCTTGTGATTCAGGAAGCCAGAGTGGGTAGGGTGCCTTGCTCTTAGATGTACAAGTCTCATGGGATTCTACTGGAATCCTCAAAAGCTGACAGTCTCTTCTAAGAAAGGTACCCCGACCCTCAAAGGTCACATGACCTTTCCATAGTCTCACTGGTAATCAAGTCTTAGAACATGGACCTTTGGGAGATACGTTCAACTCAAACCCAAATCATGCATAGCATTAGTTTTCATGGGGAAAAAAAAAAACACCCTTGCATTTTGGAAAATAATTAAGCCTTTTAAATCATGATGGATAAAGGTAACTCGAAGGTCTCTTAAACATTTTTCACTGGTGACACCTTTTTGCTTGAGATTTTTATATTGCCTTTGGCGTGTGAGTAGAAAATAGGTATTGAAGGCTTGCAAGATTGCTCATCAAGCACTTGAGCTTGACCCCTCGAACTTAATAGTAGAGAACAGAAGTAAATCCTTTAAGCTGTTCTTTGACCACCACAGGCATACCCGTTCCTGCCCCCCCGCAAATAAACAAACGTGATATAAGATTCTAAATAGGCACACAGACCAGACATTTGCCGGTACTAATTATTAATTTCTATCCTTAATCATTCAGTCATTCATGCATGCATGAGACAGGGTCTATATAGCCTGGGCTGGCTTGGAGCTCTTTGTACCAGGCTGGCCTCCCACTCACAGAATCTCCTGCCTCTGCCTCCTGAGTGCTAGGATTAAAGGTGAGTCACACCATGCACAGCGTTTTTATGTGCCTTTGTGTGTATGATAAGAACACTGGTTTTTGCTGGTTGTGGTGGCACACTTGGCAGGATGGTCAGTTCTGTGCCAGCCTTAGGTTAGTGGAAGACTATTTCTTTCACCCTCTCCTGTTATTTTTGGAGGTGGGGAGGGGGGGGGAGAGGTGGTTCAAGACAGGGAGACAGGGTTTTTCTATGTATCCTTGGCTGTTGGGTAGACTAGGCTGGCCTCCATCTCAGATGTGCCTGCCTCTGCCTCCCTGAGTGCTGGGATCATAGGCGTGAGCTCCCGTGCCCGCCTTCTCCTGGGTTTTTGATGCAGGGTCTCATGGAGCTTAGGCCGACCTTAAACTCCGTTATATAGCTCTGAGTGACTAGATTACGATTCCAATAGCCCTTCATCTGACCTCTGCCTGCAGCGTTTCCCGTGCTGGCCTTGAACAGAGTGGTTTATGCAGTGTAAAGTGTGCAAGGCTTCAGCGAGGTTACGGCCAGCTTGGATTCCTTACATGCTTGATTTTGAAATCAGAATTTTTTTTCTGCTGCCAGAGTTTTTTTTACAGGCTCACAATCAGTTATATATGGGTCTAGACTCAAATTTTGAGAAGCTGGAGTTATATAAAATGGGTTCTATTTCATTGTGAACAGTACCTGCTCACTGGTTCTTTCTGAGGAGATTTCTATTTTTATGTATTCACTTTCCTGCCCAGAAGTCAGGCTGTGTGAAGGTACGGCCTTGCCAGGCATGCATGCTTTCCTGGAGAGTGATCTCAGACCTGAGACATCCCGGTGTGCCTGCCCACCCACCTGGCCCTCAGAAGGAGGTCCGTGTGCAGAGACTGGACCAGGGGCCCTGGGACTGAGGGTTTCACCTGCTCTTGCAGGGTCGTTTTTAGCAGATTAGACTGGCTTTGACCTCATCCCCTCTGTGTCTTCCTTTTCGAGGCTGACCTGAGGGCTGCTGTCCCCGGCTGGGCAGCAGATGTCTGTTGGGAATGAGCAGTCATCAGGTCTTGTAGCTGATGCCCAGAGCAGCCTTCCCGGTTGCCCCTGTGATTGGGTGTGATTCTGGGTGCTCAGTAGATCCGTTGAGGTGACCAAGGAGTGGCTGTTGGTAAGCACAGTCTCACTCTGAGAGTGTAGGAGCGCTTCCATGTATTTGTAAGACTTTGGCCTATTTCTAAAATATATGAAATCAGTTACGTAGCTGATTCTGTACTTGACTGGTGCCAGGGAAGGAGAAAGGATTGTGTCTGGTGAGATGGCTGCATTGGTGGAAGCGCTTGCCTGATGACCTCAGAGTAATCCCTGGAGCCTTCCTGTCTCCAGCCATAGCTGCTGCCCGTGGCTCCAGACCAGGAGCAGCACCTTAGGCTTGTGCTTGACATCAGAAGTAACAGTAGGTGGGGAGCGGCCAACAGGGGCAGGTGTTGGCTGTTACCTGGCAGAGCTGCAGTTACTTCCACTAGGCGCTGGGCCTGTTCTTCTGAGACTGTGACAGTAGATCCTGACTCCACACCTTCCTGGGAGTGTCCTCCAAGTTAGAAAAACAGATGCACCCTGCTTCCATTGCCCTCCTCTGCCCTCAGCTATGGCGTTTCCTCTCTAGCTGCCCTCCGGCTTGAGAGGCTCGGAGGACCAGGTGCTGAGGCCCACCGGCCAGAAGGGATTGAGTCACTTCTCACTGTACCTCACAAATCTTTGAGGATCCAAGAAACAGACCTGTTGGTGGTATGTGTTGGATTCAGAGAAGTTTCAGCTCTCCACTGAGGGTGGCCGTTTGAACTGGGCAGGGGTGTGCTTACTAGACTGGGTTAGGGACAAGTGGAGGTAGGTGTGAGAATTCCTGTACTGCGTGCTGTGAAGCCATGCTAAAAGGAGGGAGAGGCATTTGGTATGGTCTTCCACTTTGTATACAGTAGGCCGTCAGCACACTGCCACCCTGTTCCTCAGAACACTCATTTGCAAGTAATTCTCTCTCCCTGGTACTGTCTCTGAAACTGGGCCTTACTCTGTAGCCACACTGGCCTAAAACATCTCAGCAGCCCTCTGCCTCAGCTCCTCCCAGATGTTGATTACAGGGTCAGCTTCCCTGCCCAGTTAGAATTCTATACAGAAAAATTGTAAATGCTGCCACCCGTTGGCCAAATGTGCACGTGCTTCCCATCACTTTGACCACCTCGGCTCAGGTGGCATCTCCCTGTGTTCTGGGCACTTGAAATAGGTACTACGTAGGTTTCAGGGGCTGTCTGCAACCTAGTTTGGTGGGATAAGTACCACACTGGGTTGGCAGTCTCTCTTGGGTCACCACTCTGTCTGTTCAGTCAGTCATACTTTCTGTCCGTCTCTCCTCCTTTTCTCTGTCCTGCCCCCATCTTCCTTTCCTGTGTGTGTGTGTGTGTGTGTGTATTCATGTACCTATGAAAGAGATGGGTTTTGAACCCACCCTCTGTCTTGCTGAGCTGTTGTCTATACCCCCAGACATGGCTACTCTTACTTAGAAATGGGTTTTTCTATTCGAAGATTTTCATGCATCATATTTTAACCCAGAATTTATATGAGGGATCCTTTTCATGAGCGGATAGCTCATGTTCCAGGAACTTGAATCTCATTCAGTTCCAAGGGCAGAGCTCTAGACGGGAACTCGGATCAATAGATACAGATGCTAACCCTGTAGATCAGAATAGCAAGATGCCTGCATTTCTTTGGTGCTCCCCCTTCTCCAGTCTCTGTGAGTACCTCATTCATATTGACATCTGTGACTGATAGGTCTTTATACTGTACTCCTGTCAGTGTGCTCATTTCAAAAATGCATGTGCTGGCTGGGCATGGTGGCGCACGCCTGTAATCCCAGCCCTTGAGGCAGAGGCAGGCTGGTCTCTGAGTTTGAGGCCAGCGTGGCCTACAAAGTGAGTCCAGGACAACCAAGGCTGTATAGAGAAACCCTGTCTCGAAGAACTGAAAAGAAAACCATGTTGGCCACCAGTGGTTAAAGGGCCAGGCAGGCTCACCACACTTTCCCTGTTCTTGGCAGCCTACGATGTTAGAATTACATCTGAATGAATTGGTGGTGTGCTCAGACCAGCTTGATACAGTCATAATAGATCAGTCTGAAGAATACACCGCCTATCAACCTTGGAATCCAAGTTCACACTCTTGTCTAGGCCTGAACCCTACAGCTAAGCATAAAGCTGAGGCTAAGAATCCTATTTTTAAGATCTTGAAAGTAGTTAAATGGCATTACCCACTTTTTGACACCTCAGGGTGAAAGTGGCAGCCTTTTCTCCAGGACCTGTAACAGTAGTCCTGATATCTGTGGAGGATGGTACTATGTCCAGGGCCTTAGGATGCCACACCTGTCCTGGTAACTGTTCAAGGCTGCCTAACGCAAGGCTGCCTAAGAAACCACAGTTTTTCTGTAATGACTGGGAATGAACTCAAAGACAAGCCGCTTTCACTTCTGTGACCAAGTTTTCTCCACACCTCATTGTAGGGGAAAAAAGGAAAAAAAAAAAAAAAAAAAAAAAGGGCAGTTCCTACAAGCCCAGATGTCATTTTTCCACATTTTTAAAACAGAATAGACCTGTAATTTTTGCAGCTACCAAATAATTCTCAAAGGATTAGTTACTTTTAAAATCGGGCTTAACCTTTAGCCATGACTGGCCTGGAACTTGCTGTGCAGACCAGTCTAACCTCAAACACAGGTCCACCCTACCTTGGCACTGGGATTAAAGGTGTTTGCCACCACAGTCAGTCAGGCTTACGTGTTGTAGGTAGACCGTTTTTCTTTTTGAGACAGGCTTTCACTTATTTCCCAAGATGGCTGGAATTCACAGCTCCTTTGATGTATCCTCTTAAATGGGTGTTTGCTATTATTCTCCTGACATATTTCAAGAGCCTGGAGTTCTTAGGTTACGTGGTACATAAAGAGTAGTTACAGGTAGCCTGTTGATTCAGGATATCAAGGCCCATGGTAACCTAAGAAGACATAAGACATAAGAGCTGAAGGACCCCAGACAGGAGTCTGTACTCTCTCTTTACCGGAAGAAGAAATGGAATGGAGAAAGCACAGCTTGCCCAACAGCACAAGGTAGGGGGGGCAGTGGTAAAGACAAATTTCAGCCCAGGCTGGGTTAGTGATTTTTTAGTTTAGTGCAGTCTTTTTTGATCATGTGACTCCTTAGACTCCTCTTTAGAGGTTGGCCTATAAAAGCATATTTACAGAAGTAGTTAACTGCTTTTGGACTCTGTAGATTTTTTTTTTTTTTTTAAATTCCTAGACTCGAAATTATTGTGTTTTTGTTGTTGTTTGTTTGTTTGTTTGTTTTAAGGGTTCCCAAGGACATTAGTGCAAGCAGAAGCCCTGGACAGAATCTGTGATGTGGACCTAGTGATCAGTTTGAATATTCCTTTTGAGACTCTTAAAGATCGTCTGAGCCGACGGTGGATTCATCCTTCCAGCGGGAGGGTCTACAACCTGGACTTCAACCCGCCTCAAGTGTTGGTAAGATAACACAGCGCTGGGTGGAGGACATAGCGTAGTGTTCAGGAAGAAAATGTGTAAAAAAGCACATGGCCAAAGAGCATAGAAAGAGTTTCAATCCAGTAGCAGTCAAAGGGGAGAAAGCTGGAACTGAAAAGCTTAACGAGACAGAGCATTGCTAGCAACCCAGGAAAAGTGGCTCTCCTTTTTGTTTCATTAAACTATTAACAGATCGTTGATTGATTGAGACAGGGCCTCTATAGGCCTCTGGTCTCTGGGGCCATCTCTTTAAAGCCACATGGCGATGTACACTTAAAGTATTAAAAGTTCTAAGTTTTGTTCAGCCTACTGTTGAGGATGGCCTGAGCAAGTGGAAAAGATGTTCTTATTTCAGTGTTTATAGTGGACAAGAAGCGGATAGAAACAAATGGTCAGCCTGTCTGTAAGACTGTTTAAATAAACTGGATGATATCGGCATGATCCTAGATTACAGAGTTGGTAAAAAGAATAAATATGTGTTTTCTCTGCCCTTCAGTGTTGGGGATCAAAATCCCTGGGCCTTGTGTACACTCATCAAGAATCCTACCATTAAGCCAGTTGCAGTGGTGCCTGTCAGTAATCCAGCACTCAGGGAGGCAGACACAGGTGGATCTCTGTGAGTTTGAGGCCAGCCCGGTCTACAAAGCAAGTCTAGAACAGCAAAGGCTACACAGAAAAACCCTGTTTGAAACAAACAAACAAAAAATCCTGCCATAGAGGTACTCTTCTACCCTGCTCCCCCTTGTAGGTAGCCCAGGCTGCCTTTCACTCACAGTTCTCTAGTCCTTTGTCTCCCAAATGCTTGAGAGATTATGGCTGTGTGCCCCATGCCATGCTCAGACTACCTCTGATTATCTTTCTTTTACTCCCTGATAATGACTGTTTGAACTCAGTCCGTTACCATTGGACAGAAATAGGTGCATGGTATCTTACTAGGTAAATCTCTATAAGGAAAAGGCCTTGATGTAGATGGAAGCAGTAATTAAATGGCAGGAAGTTACCATGTCACTACTGTTGGTTGCCATTGTGCCAACAATCTCCTTACTGATGTCAGTTTGTGTGCGATGAGTCTCTTTTTTTGTTATTTCTTTCTCCTGACTAATTAACTTGTTTGCTCATTCTGTCTTTTATTCATTTCATAGTGTTACTGTGTTGACCAGACTGGTCCTAGCCTTCTCAGTGGCTGGGTGAACAGGAGTGTAACCCAAGATACAGTGACAGGAAAATAAGATGGGAGAGAAGCAAGGAGTTTGAATCTATAGACAGAACAGAAGAGAACAGAAGCCCACCCCTCTGGAGCTTATCAGTTCTTACAGTACCCGAAAAGCTTTACCTGCTGGCATGTTACTTTCCAAAGCCCAGCTCCGCCTCCCGGAAGAACCTACTTCCAGGGCCGTCTCCAGAGATGGCCTTGGAAGTGGGCAGCCAGCTCTGCCAACCACTGCCGTCTTCCCAGGATAGAGTGAGGCCGCTGGCCTACTTGTCCTTCTGGAGGCAGCACAGGGTTTGCTGGAACTCTAAAGTGAGTTCTCAGCATTGTGGACATCAGGTCAGGCACGGCCGCTTCCTTCCTGTCAGGCTAACACACTCTGCCTGTGATAGTGGTGAATCCCAGGGCTGCAGCAGGATGTCAGTGTCATGGTCAGCTTCAGTGGTCCAGCAGAGTTGCCCGAGCCTAGCAGTTTCACCCTCGCCTGTCTTTGTCAGATTCACTTCTGCAGCTTCTCCCAGAGCGGACAGCAGTGGGGTCTGGAGCAGGATTCTGCTGCTACCGCTGTGCCATGTGTAGGTGGCTGTGCCTCCTACAGGATTGGAAAGTATAGGATAGGAAATTTGCTTACGTAGCCCTGGCTGGTCTGGAACTATGTAGATGAGGTTGTCCGTGAAATCGGACAGATCCACCCGCCTCTGCTGGCATTAAATGAAGAAGCATATCCACTAATTCTTGTATATTTAAATTGCATTTTTACTTTGTTTTGAAACAGGGTTTCTGTGTGTGGTCTTGGCTGTTCTGGACTCACTTTGTAGATTAGGCTGGCCTCAAACTCGCAAGAGATGCGCCTGTGTCTTCCTCCCTGAGTGCTGGGATTACAGGCATGCGCCACAGTTATTTATTTGTATCCATTACATACGGCTGTGTACGTGTGTGGGAGCCAAGGCACAGACAGGTGTGGAGGAAGAAGGTCAATTTACGGGGTCAGTTCCCAGCACCGTATGGCAGCCCACAACCGTCTGTAACTCCAGTTCTGAGGGATCCAACACCCTCCCTGAGACATGTACTCAGGCACATGAAATAAATCTGTCATTTAGCAGCAGTGATGGGGCATGTTTGAAGGTTCGAGTAGTTACGATTTAGTGCCTTCTCCAGGGTTCGAGCTCAGCAGGGCGAAGCCCCAGGCCTGCTGCCTGTGTGGGCGGAGTTCACTCCGATCACATGGTTTTAAGTGAGAGAAGACCTTCGGAAGGCCCAGGGGTTCGTCGCGCAGTAACTGGCTTCTCTGGTATTTTAGGGGATCGATGACATCACTGGCGAGGCACTGGTCCAGCAGGAGGATGACAAACCTGAAGCCGTCGCTGCCAAGCTGCGACGGTACAAGGATGCGGCCAAACCAGTCATCGAGCTGTACAAGTGAGTACGCGTTCAGAGCAAGGCCTACCCGTTAACCGTGGGGCCTGGTGGGGAGGGCACTCTGCCAAAGGCAGCCAAGTCTAAAGGCCCATCCCTCCCACAAGTGACTGAAGTGGTGGAGTGGTACACAGGAGTCCAGTGTGTTCATTCCGGAGCTATTACAACACTAAACTTAGTTATCTGTCTGAGAAATTATCTAGACTTGGCTCCTTTTTTGGGGGGGGGGTAGCATCAGGTGGGAGTTGGCAGTTGAAACTGAGGCTTCATGCAGGTGTTTCAGCTCTAAGCTCCAGCCCTTAGCACCCCCCGCCGCCCTCATTTTCCTATTTAATTGGCTCAGATATTTTCACATTCCTTTGTGTAAATAAGTGATTCAGGTATTCTAGGCTTAGCTGGAAAACTACAAACAGAGCCAGGGGGTGGTGCATGTTTTTTAACCTTGGATCTTTTCCTATCCCGATGCGATGTTAAGCAACCTAATGGTGTTTATTTGGATTGTCTTTCAGGAGCCGTGGAGTCCTCCACCAGTTTTCTGGGACAGAAACCAACAGAATCTGGCCTTATGTTTACTCACTTTTCTCCAACAAGATCGAACCCATTCAATCCAAAGAAGCATACTGAGCCTGCCATCGGAAGAGCCAAGGAGGTGTTGTCGGTCACTCAGCTGTGCGTGTCGTCTTGGTGCCCTGGCCAAATTAGAAGCTAGCTGAGATAGCTTGCAGCATCTTTTCTAGTTTAAGTGATGAAGTGATGAGGAAAATCTAGTGGGTAGGAAGGATTCATGAAGAAAGAAACCCTCCTCTGCCTTTTGAAGAGAAGGTATAGCTCTGCAGCTGCGTCACACCCCTCGCAGGAAAGCAAGGGCAGACTGGATTTCCACCGGCGTCGAGCCTACACTCTACACGGGCTGACAGCCATGTGCTTGCATAGCCTTTTTGCATGCAACAGTGGGCTTTCTGGCCTATGCCACCTTCCACAGGCTATTAAGCCACAGCACTGTCAGCCTGAGAGCGTGAAGGCGTACGGTCGTGGTTTGTCCACTGCCATATCCTCTGATGACAACTGAATTGACGCTGATTGCACCCAGTGGCTGCTTCTCCCCAATGATCTCAATCTCAGAAATCCTAGATTCTGTTGCCTGTATCTCTTCCTCTTGCTCCCTTCACAGGCTATTCAGTAACATGGTAGTTTCCGCATTCACCTTTCTGACTTCTGAGAACTAGGTGACTAGATCCAGTCCTTTCCTTCATACTGGGAACTTAGCTGGGTAGAAGGCTTCCTTTGCTAAACAGCTGCTCTGACTGTCTTGAGCCCACCCTGTACCTTTTATTGTTTTAAAAAGATTCCTCAACATCTTCAGAAAAAGGGGCAGGGGAGAAAAGGAAAGAAATGCCCACTTATGGAAATTGGGGTGATTGTATCTTCTGTATGGAAGTAATTGTATAGAAATCACTGGACTAAGATGGTTGGGTTCAAGGCTGAACATGCTGCTAAATATTGATGCTGCCAGCGTTTCTTCTGTGAGTGATCCAGGCAGACCGTGGGAAGTCAGTAAAGGGAACAAGCCTGTGGGCTTGAATGGAGCATCTTGCACTAGATGAACATAGACCTGCACTGAGTAAGGCAGCTTTACTGTTTTTGGGAACGCAGAATCTTTTTGTTTTCTCCCTATTCCAAAGACTCAGTCTGTAGGTGGCCATAAAGTCCAGAAATGAAGATGCTAATATTTTGTCAATGATTATATGTCAATAAAGCATTTGTTAAAAGATTTTTTTTTCTGGTTTCCAGACTTGTTGGCCACCTTGTATACTTTCTAGCTCTTCTGGGAAGAACAGTGAAATGTCTTCCTTTTGCCTTAAAAAAGGTGGCCTGCCTCTGCCTGCCCCCAGGAAGCGTGCTTTATCACTGGCAGCGATTTAGTGTGAATCTCACAATCTGGCTGGGGGCAGGGTGTGGGGTGGACTCAGCACTTTAGTGGAAACAGACATTATTACGTTCTGAAGGGGTCATGGGAGTCCCCAGTCCTTCACTGCCATATGTTCTGTGTGCTGATGAGTCTGTCTTTGGCGTGGCACTGCCCAGACTCTTGCGTCTTCTTAGTTGTCCTTCCGTGTGCATGTTCTCTGGCTGCCTGCGAGGAGATGCAGACCAGCACCCCCTCAAAGAGCTGAGGTGCAGCTGTGCGGCTCAGATCTGACCTCTTGGCATTGTCACGATGCTGAGCGGTTTGGAAGCTTGCCTTTGGATGTCACTTGGTAGGGATGGGGTGAGAAAAGCCCAGGGTTCCCAGGGAAGCAGGCCAGGTGTGGGAAACGTGCAGGTTAGAGTAGGGTCGCCCTCAGATGACTAGGGAAGTGGAGAGGTAAAGGGGTTCAGGGTAGTTCAAAAGAAGGGGACAATAACAGCAAATTCCTTTTCCCTCTTGTAGGGATTGGGGAGAGCAATAGGGTGTGAGCAAATTCTTGCCTACACACTCTTGTTTCTCTATGCATTACAAGCTCAATAGACTAAGGTAGCCAGCACTGGGGACACGAGGATCTCGGCAGCAAGGGTGGAAACACATCTTTTCCAAGATCTTGGCCGATTTTCATGTCCGTTGACTTAAATAGCGATACTTTCTGCGGCAGACTTGGCTGTTCTTTTCTAAATGATTTTTTTTTTTTTTGAAATGAACATTAATACTGAAAGTATCTTGACAGAGGTAGAATGAAAGGGTGTCTCTTCCTTCTGAGGCCATGCATGCCCTTCCTTCCGATAGAAACCAAGAGTCTGGTGGTTTCTGAGATTCTGGTCTGACTTGGCATTCACAGACTCCATCCGGCTCTTCCCACAATCCTCTTGCTTAAAACACCGGGAACCCTGCTTGTTCATTCCTCCAGTATTAAGACGGAAAAAAAAAAGGTGCTATGAAGGAGGCCTTTTTGAGTGTGTACTCTC
Source organism: Rhombomys opimus (assembly GCA_010120015.1). Classification (NCBI taxonomy): domain Eukaryota; kingdom Metazoa; phylum Chordata; class Mammalia; order Rodentia; family Muridae; genus Rhombomys; species Rhombomys opimus. Next base: position 329,293 of record REGO01000761.1, read on the forward strand.
AGGACCTTTGCAAGTTTCTCGGTGAATCTTCCCAGCATCCCATGAGGCAGACACAATCACTCCTTCCTATAAACAAGGAGTCCAGGGTATGAAGTCTTGACCCAGGCTTCTGATATAAGTAAACAGTACAGCTATAGTTCAGTCCCAGGTTTTCCCTGATTCAAGAACCCTTGGCCCTTTACTGCATTTTAGCTGTATGTCTTTTGGCCTAAGCAAGCCAGGGACACGAGCCTGCTAGGGTCTGCTTGTGGGCTCAGAAAGAGCAGCAGACATCACTGGAGTGGCAGCGTTGCTAAGGACGTTGCTAAATACAAGGGTTCCAGGCAGACTTAAGTTTAATCCTAGGCTAATCTGCCTCAGTTCCAGCTGTCAGGAAACCATGAAGCCATAAGGAGAACGGGGATCTATTAAAACATTAAAACTAACCAGAAAATTCCATCCCTTATTTTGGTGTGGTGAACTGCACAATTCTTGCCAGAATAAATGCCATCAACTGTGCCTCTGGGCACTTGTTGGTTTGACCATTCTGCTTGTGGTTGGGGTGTGAGGGAGACAGACTAAGCCTTTCGCTCAGGTGGCAAAGGTCCACATGTAGCATTCATATGGACTCCCTCTAGTGACAGACAATAAGAAGCACAGTGTCTTTCAATAAAAGGTTCTTGTTTATAAAACCTTTGAAAAGCGCATTGCACCTTGTCTTGGATTCAGGAAAAGGGAAGAAAATGGAAAACCTGGTCTGTGTATAAGCTGCAAGAAATGGTAGGGCTCAATGCTTTTTTTTTTTTTTTTTTTTTTTTTAAGGAGAATTTGTACTACTGAAGTTACGCATTTTGTTTTTGAGCTGAACGAATCCCTCAGGGGATTATGTTGAGCTAAAATTGTATTTCACTGTGATCCTTCAAGTTCAAGCCAATCTCCTAACCTGATCTGATCTTTAGTTTCCCAGGAGCCAACAGGTCAGCTTTTCTTCTGTGTGACAGTTGGTGTTCCTCTTGATTTTGGCATATGAGCTTAATTCAGAGTATCTGAGTTTGTTCTGTCTGTGTATGCTATAGCCTAGCTATTATTCATTGTATTAACTGATTTTTGTTATCTTGCTTAAGATTGATTTGTATTCATTGAATTTGGTAGAAATAAATGTTTTTCTGCTTAATATGCAATCAACTGATTTAGTCTTGTGTTGCTGTTTACATACTGTAAAGTTTTCATGAGTTCTCTCATTTATGCCACTTGATAGGTCTGCCATTATCCGCAGTTGTCCGTGGTTTGCAAAACGAGGCAAACAGAGTAACCTAAGCGAAGTAATGGTGGCAAGCAATGCCTGTTTGTTTGTTTGTTTTCCTGCTGTATCATTGCCCTGTTCATGTACCCTCATGTTTCTTGTTTGCTCTGTCCTTCACCTGTTAAAGCTGTTGCTATGTGGTAGGCGCTGGGGCCTTGAAAGAAGTTCATAATTGCCCTTTCAGAAGAAATCTGGGAAAATGTATATAGGCACAAGCCCTGGCCTTTTCTAATCCTGGTATGATCTCATCTGTGGGACCTTCTAGTAGCTGGAACCAACTGTAAGCTAGTTCTAAACTCATGGCTCCAGGAAGGCCAGGGCAGGCTACCTGGATAGGATGGCTGTGTGTTAGGTTGTCGTATGGTACCCACATGCCTTCCTTTGGGGAAGAGTTTATATCCTTGCTCTCTGGGATTCACACTTGGACATTGCCTTAGTCCAGCCATTAAAATGAAAAGACAGATTGTTAGAGCTGACATTGGAAGAGTCAGAAATCCTACAATGAGGCGAGCAATGCTGTGGGGATCTTCCAGGGAAAACGTAGAGCAGACATGCACTGAGTCCATAATGGGTGAATAGTATCTGAAAATAAAACTGTAGGATTTTTGGTTTGGTTTTTTGAGACAAGGTTTCTCTGTGTAGCCCTGGCTGTCCTGGAACTCAGGCTGTAGACCAGGCTGGCCTCGAACTCAGAGATCCACCTGCCTCTGCTTCCTGAGTGCTGAAATTAAAGGTGTGCGCCACTGCCACACAGAATAAAATTGGTTTTTAAAAGCCATGGAGGCTTAAGTTTAATTTGGCTTTTGAAATATTTGCTGTATTGCACTTGTGTCAGAGGACAAATTCTGGAGTCTGTTCTCTCTTACCATGTGGGTACCAGCGGTGAAATTTGGGTCATCAGATTTGATGACAAGCACTTTTGCCTGCTGTGCCATTTTGTTGGCTCTTGGTTAGTTCTGCAGGACGGCATAGCCTAAGTGGGTTCAGGGAGCTAGCTGAGACTAGGAGTGTGTCTTGTCATCCACTTATTATGGGTTCTCCCATCGAACCTCCTTAGGTTCTAAGGATACAAAGGTAAATAGATTTTTGCCCTTGACTTCTCCAGTTGTTTGGAGAACATAAGTGATTATAACTATTAGAACTTAACCCCTTCCTTGAGAGAACAGAAGTAACTCAGCTAAGGAGAGGCCAAGGAAGCAGTTGATACTTGACCCGAGTTTTGCTAGAAAAGAGAATCCAGGCAGCTGCAGTAGGTTGGAGGGTGCATAGCAGGCAGGGGAGAGCCCCCCTCAGCAGCCTGGTGAGGCTGAATGGGAAAGGCTTTGGACTTTGCTGATGGGAGGCAGTGTGAACATCCACAGTGTACGTCAAATTTACGTGAGAAAAAGCCATCCTGCCGCTAAGAGGGGAAAAAAGTGCTTCTGAAGAACACGGTGAGAAAATGGGGGCAAATAGAATGATGATCTATGCCAAAGCGGAGCAGACTACCACTCCTAGCACGCCTGGCTGCATTCCAGCCCAGGCACTCACTTTCCCCGGATAAACCTCTTATTTTGTGTGTATTTAACTTTTCAGATTTTAAAACATTGGCCAAGTAGCTGAGCCTTGTGGGCCAATTTGAGATTTTTAAGCTAGAGAGGCAAGGTAAAGGAATGAGGACCATCTTGGTGACTAGACCAGACTGAGGTGGGGGTTGGGTTTTGTAATTTTGTAGATAGGAAGACGATAAACGGTGGCAGACCTCTGGAGAAATCTGGGTACTACGTTTTCCATAGAGCACTTTGTGCTTTGCTAACCAGTTTGTTCCACTATGGAATTTAGCTGGGTGTACCCGGGACCCCTTCACTCTAATGTAGGCTGGCTTTGACCTCTGTAGCAATCCTCTTGGTTCGGCCTCCCATAACACACCCTGTTTCACACTAATTCTAGCCATAAACATTGAGCATCACAGTAATGAAATGGTGACCATCGCTAGACTTGAAACCCACTTAAATTATGCTTTTACATAGACGTGAGTTCAATGGAAGATGCTAGTTAGGACTGCAGGCAGCCTTTCATGTCCCTCACGATGAACCTATGTGGTAAATGTAGCTAGAAGTGGGGTATATAGACCGCTGCCTCATCAACAGACAAAAGACTGAATGGTTGTGTTTCTCCTGCATGGCTCAGGGGTCAGTCCCTTTAGCAAGCCTGGATCACTGGCTTCTCTATGCCACCACCCAAAGCCATGGAAGAACAATCTTCTGACAAGGAGTAATGAAGAATAAAGAGATGAATCACCGACTCCAGGTCTAAGGCTAGAGCAGCCGCTGTCTTGAGAGATTTACATATTCCGACAGGCTAGAGCCATTGACTGTAAGGTCATTCATTAGACATGTCATTCCGGATGACTCTGGACATGGTGACAGCAGGACAAACTGACTATCCTGAACACATTGGCCATAGGTCCTCTTTATAATAGTCTGTGAGTCCAACAGGTTGAGTAGGAGGAAGGGTAAAATTGCTTAGACTTGAGAGAACCATTTTGTCTTTTCACTCATTTAAACTTTCCCCTTATTTTCCCATTTACTTGTTTTGAGCTCCTTTTCTCAGTTTATCAGTCTCAGTTTCTTCAGGAAGAACTTTAGTTTCCATATGGAAGTCTTGCCTAAAAAATTATCAATATTGGTATTTACAGGTTTTGTCAAGAAGACGAGGACTCTGAAAAATGGTAAACTACTTAAACCTGAGTTTTCCCATACATCTTTCAAAATACATAAAGCCAAAAAAATCAGGATAAAATTATATTTAACTCATATGTAGCCAGGATACAATACTGCAAACTCTTATTTCATTTCAGTGGGGAATAAATATCTGAAATTGGCACCAGCTCTGTTGGCCTTGTGGAAATGGAGAGTCAGCCAGGATATATATGAGAAAAACCCATAAAAACAAAGATTTCATGAACAAAGATTTCCAAGACACCAAACTTTTCCAACCACTGCCCCAAAAGACACTGTTAATTAAGAAATGCATTTCAGGGGGCTGGTAGCTTTGTTTCTAGATGCTTGTATAGCATCTTCCAAAAACTGCATTTGATACCACATAGCTGAACTTGTACCGTAGTTGGACTTGGTGGTGTCTCAAGTTAAATAAAGTGTAATTAAAAGAAGAGAGATTTCCTTATTTTTTATTGCTGAGTAGTATTCCATTGTGTAGATATACCACAATTTCTGCATCCATTCTTCAGTTGAGGGGCATCTAGGCTGTTTCCAGCTTCTGGCTATCACAAAGAAAGCTCCTACAAACATGGTTGAACAAATGTCCTAATTGTGTACTTGAGCCTTTTCTGGATATATGCCTAGGAGTGGTATGGCTGGATCTTGAGGAAGCGCTATTCCTAGTTGTCTGAGAAAGCACCAGATTGATTTCCAGAGTGGTTGTACAAGTTTACATTCCCACCAGCAGTGGAGGAGGGTTCCCCTTTCTCCACAGTCTCTCCAGCATGTGTTGTCCCTTGAGTTTTTCATCTTGGCCATTCTGATGGGTGTAAGGTAAAATCTCAGGGTTGTTTTGATTTGCATTTCCCTAATGGCTAATGACGTTGAGCAGGTAAATGGTGGGACCCGGAAAGGATCATCCTGAGTGAGCTGTCCCAGAAGCAGAAAGACACACATGGTATATACTCACTCATATAGACATATAATATAGGATAAACCTACGAAAATCTGTACATCTAAAAAAACTAATCAAGAGAGAGGACCCTGACTAAAATGCTCAATCCCCATCCCGAAAGGCAAAGAGGAAGGACATCAGAAGAAGAAGAAAACAGAAAACAAGCTAGGAACCTGCCACAGAGGGCCTCTGAAAGGCTCTGCCCTGCAGACTATCAAAGCAGATGCTGAGACTTATAGCCAACTGTTTGGGCAGTGTGCATGGATTCTTATGTAAGAAGTGGGAAATAGTAAGATCTGGAGAGGACAGGAACTTCACAAGGAGAGCAACAGAACCAGAAAATTTGCACACAGAGGTCTTCCCAGAGACTCATACTCCAACCAAGGACTATTCATGGAGATAACCTAGAACCCCTGCACAGATGTAGCCCATGGCAGTTTAGTGTCCAAGTGGATTCCATAGTAATGGGAAGAGGGACTGCCTCTGACATAATCTGATTGGCCTGCTCTTTGATCACCTCCCCCTGAGGGGGGGGAGCAGCCTTACCAGGCCACAGAAGATGACAATGCAGCCACTCCTGAGGAGACCTGATAGACTAAGATCAGAAGGAAGGAGAGGAGGACCTCTCCTATCAGTGGACTTGGGGAGGGGCATGCGTAAAGGGGGAGGGAGGGTGGGGTGAGGAGGGGAGGGGCTTATGGGGGGATACAAAATGAATAAAGTGTAATTAATAAAAAAATAAACTAGACAGTGGGCTGCTGAAAGTCAGAAGAAAAAAAAAAAAAAAAAGAAAGACATGTGTTTCAGTGCACCAGCAGCAGAGGGCGCTGTTCAGCAAAGCTCCATCATTGCTGTAAAACATCCGGGGCAGGAAAACCCAACATCAACATCCGGGGCAGGAAAACCCAACATCTTGAGGAAGAGCAGAAAAAGCAGACACTAGCCATACAAAATTATTCTTAAAGTGTGCATGAAAGTACGTGTGTGCGTGCGTGCGTGCGTGCGTGCGTGCGTGCGTGTGTGTGTGTGTGTGTGTGTGTGTGTGTGTGTAGGTGCCACTGTTCAAGTGTAAAAGTCTGAAGACAACCTGGAGGAGTTGGTTCTCTTATTCCACCATGTGGGTCACTGAATTCAAACTGGGCTCACCAGTAAACATCTTTACCCCTGAGCATCTTTCCAACACTCTGCAAGAAACCTCTTTAAACCGGGTGGGGTGGCACACATCTGTAGTCCCAGCACTCTGGGAGGCAGAGGCAGGTGGATCTCTGTGAGTTTGAGGCCAGCCTGCTCTACAAAGTGAGTCCAGGACAGTCAAGGCCACACAAAGTAATCCTGTCTCGAAAAACCAAAAGTCAAAAACAAACAAACAAACAAACAGAGCAAGGAAATAAATTGGGAATCTAAATTCTGAAGCTGATAAAGAATATTCAAGACCCAACTTGAGGAAGTAGGTTAAGTCCTAGAGATTGAACTCTGTTCATCACGGTTGGTCACAATGCCTCTACCCCTGAGCCTCCTCATTGGTTTCTTAAAAATGCAGACTTCCCCGAGTTATTTTGAAAATATATAATCACCTGGATATTTTATACTGCTTAAGTTTTATTAAAATTGAAATAAGAAAAATCAATAGAGGAACTGTAAATAGTATTAGTAAAATATATACATATTATATATTTTATATAAATAATTATATAAAAAATATTTTTCTAGACAGGTTTTCTCTGTGTAATCCTGGCTGTCCTGGAACTTGCTCTGTAGACCAGGCTGGCCTCAAACTCAGAAATCTGCCTGCTTCTGCTTCCAACGTGCTGGGTTTAGAGGTGTGTGCCACCACCGCCTGGCAAAAAACAAAACAAAACAACAACAAAACAACCAAATGTCAAATTGAAAAGGCACAAAGAGAAGAAAACATGAATGTGGGAAATTCCACAAAGAAATGTAAAAGAAACCAGTGCCGTAACGACACAGCAGAATTCAGGGCACACGTGGTGGTTTGATGATAATGGAGCCATAGATGGGTATTATTTGCACCCAGGCCTGGTCTTGCTCTCTGTCTGCCTCCGTCTTGCAGATCAGATGTAAGGTCTCGGCTACTGCTCCAGTGCCACGCCTGCCCGCCTGCCACCATGCTTTCCACCATGACGGGCGTGGACCAACCCTCTGAAACCGTAAGCAAGCTCCTCAGTTAAATGCTTCCTCTTCTAAGTTGCCTTGGTGGTGGTCTCTTCACAGCGGCAGCTGCAGAACACGGACTAAGACAGGTATACAGCAGCCACAGCTAAGATAATTCCGAAACATGGGTGGCGTGTACAAGGGAAAGGCGAACAGTAAGAAACTAGGTTTGCATTTTCATATGCACGTGGAATCGAGGCCCCAGAGTGCTGGGTGTCATCAGGAAGGACACGACACATCTCCCGCCATCCAGAGTGAGGATGCAAGAGAAGTCTAAGCAACACAAAAGTCTATCTAGCATCGCATTCGTAGGGTCAGCGTTGTTTGAAACTACAAATACTTCTGTTTATTTAGAAAGGGTACCATAAATATGTTCTATCTTGAAAGGAAATAAAAATTTTACAACTCCGTGAACTGGAAAATTTAGTCCTGTTTTCTGACTTAATTTTCTGACTTAATTCCAAGCTAGGCTGGAATTTGATCGTGTTATTTCCTCTTCTAGATTAAAACACCTTTCTATTGTGTTTCTTTCTTTTCTTTTTCTTTTTTTTGTTTTTTGTTTGTTTGTTTGTTTGTTTGTTTTGGTATAATGTTCTTGTGGAATGTATACAATTTACCCTTGTTCATTCAAATGCTGATTTCTCTACCCCACTATCTGGTTTCAATCCGGACATTGCATTGTGATGCTTATTTTAAGCTTCACCTGTCTTAAGTTTGTGTAAACATTTGTTCTCTGTATTGTCAATAAAACAAGCAGCCACAGTGTTGAGCAATGAAGAGAATAGGGTGGGACATCCTGGTCCAGAGGGGAGGAGAAGGAAGGGAGTGGAAAGAGCACAGATCGGCAGGAGAGGATGTTGAACCACAAGGAGAGATATTACTAAAAGCAAGTATAATGGATGAAATTTGAATGGTAGGAAACTATGTAGGTTTGGAGGTTTAAGATGGAGTAATCATTGCCCAGCATTGTGCTCTAGGTTAATTAAATAAATCCTAGTGTCTGTGTGGTGATTTGGGTATACAGCTGGTTTAAGAATAACCACTGCTTAACTAAAAGATACATTAATAAATACTAATAACCCACAATAGTTCTTCAAGACAGGGTTTCTCTGTGTAGCCCTGGCTATCCTGGAACCCTCTCTATAGTCCAGGCTGGCCTTGAACTCACAGAGATCTTCCTGCCTCTGCCTCCTGAGTGCTGGACAGATATTAAGAAAAAAAATTAAAAAACAAAAAAAAAACATGTTCATGCACTTTATTTGTTTATATGTAGAAACTGTAATGTAAATTTCTAAGAGATTAAGAAAGAGAGTCAACCTGCACGTGGTTGTTTACAACTATAACCTTAGCTACTCCAGGGTCAGGTACAGGTGGACTGAGAGTTCAAAGCCTGGCTGAGCTACCTAGCGGGTAAAAGGCCAGCCTGGTAACATAGCCTTACACTGTCTCAAATAAAAAAAAAAAAAAAAAAAAAAAAAAAAAAAAGAAAAAGAGTAGTTGGTAAGGATATAGTTCAGGGGAGATCACTTGCTTAGCATGTAGTTGGTACCCAGTGTCATAATAAAATAAATAATAACTAAATAAATAATTATTTTTGACAGTCTCAGTATGTAGGCATGGCTGACCTGAGAGCCCAGAACTACTTAGAGAGACCCGCCTGACTCTGTCTCTAGAGTGCTGGGATTAAGGGCGACCCCAACACCTCTGGCAGTTTATATCCTTCCATCCTAAAATATCATTTCCTAAAAATTAATGCTTAGGGTTTTTTTCTCCCCACAGAAATGTTAAAAAAATACACCTGGTGCTATTCACCTAGAGTCAATAACTAAAAATTTCTCCACATTTGTTTGCTTCAATCTTTTGGCTAAAACTGTTTTAAAATACTTACTATTAGTGTGTGTGTGTGCGTGTGTGTGTGTGTGTGTGTGTGTGAGAGAGAGAGAGAGAGAGAGAGAAAGAGAGAGAGTTCACATGCCATAGTGTAGGCATGGAAGTTGGAGTCAATTTTCTTCTTCTATTTGGGGTCCCAGGGATTGAACTCAGATTTATCAGGTATATACAGCAAGTGTTTTTACATCTAAGTACTTCCCCCCCCCCCAGCCATTGGTCCAAGCTTTGAAACATGCAGACACCATGAAACTCTTTCTATGATGGAGTTCATAGCTGTGATCAGAGCTGGAATCCTGGTATGATTTATTTTGTTGTCACGAAAGTGGAGCCAAGATCCACAGAATCTTCTTGGTGGCTACCTCTTGGTGCAGTGGTGGCACCTCCCACGGCTCGTGCTGTGGGAAGTCATGAGTGAGAGCAGTGGGGTGTGCCTCACAATGATGTGCTTCTGGGAGTGGCCTGGGAGTCACCTCTGATCTCACTGAGATCCGGATCTCAGTTTCTCCACCCGCACTGTGGCTGGTACCACTCTGCCCTGAGTGGGGATGTGGGGTTCATCAGTGTTTGCCAATATGCGCCTGGATAGTACCCAGAAAGTAATGAGGCATGCAGAAATAGCACTGATGTGTGCAGCTCAAAAGGATGATCTTACCAACTCCACGCTGGCAATTTTCATGGCCGAGTTTATGTAAGCGGCAAGTCGGCTGGCAGCTGGAATCCACAGAAAGGGGTGCTTTGCCTCAGCCGCTGCCTTCTCTGGTGTATCAGAGGTCTTGCTTAGTTAATAGGGCAGAAGATCACTACCTATGGAAATAATGACATGGTGCTATACTTAAAGTGTCTGAATAATGTAATACCTGGACTTGATTTTCCTTTCCGTCAATATAATTAGTCCAGCGCTTCTCTTTCAGTAAGCACATAGATTTTTTTTTTTTTTTTGAGACAGTGTTTCTCTGTTTAGATCTGGCCATCCTGGAACGTACTCTATAGACTGGGCTGGCCTTAAACTCAGAGATCTGCCAGCCTCTGCCTCCCAAGTACCGGGATTAAAGGCATGTATTGAATAATATTGTAAAAAATAATTTATTTTATTTATTATGTGTATGCAAGTGTTGGGACCTGGTCTGGTGCTAGGTGTTACGATGCTTATTATTGGCCCCCAAGATCTGGTTTGTTGCCCAAACAGACACTCACATACCTCATGATGTTTGTCACCTTGCCTATGAAATTGTTCCTGATTGGTTATTAATAAAATGCCAACACACCTGGGCAGGCAGATGGAGGTAGGTGTGGCTGAGGTTTTCGGGCTTTGGAGACAGGAGGATCACAGGAGAGAGAAACAGGAAGAGGAGGAGGAAGTAGACAGCCGCCATGGGTTGGCGTGAAGAGAGGCATATGGCCGGCATAGATGGAGGAAGTGGTCCAGGTAAGAGAATTAGCAAGTATTTATAGAATTGTGGGTGGGAAGTAGCCTGGGCTGGGCTGGGAGGTAAAGGTAGGTTAGAGGTTTAATATCTGCCCTGTGCCAGGTAAGATAAGGCTATTCTAAAATCTATCAGGTATCTGATTATAGTATATATATATATATATATGTATACATACTATTGTATCTATACTGATTATAGTAGCGGGTTAGATAATATGACCCTAATAATTATAGGGCTAATAATAAACATTATTAGACCATACCTTTAATCTAACTGCAATAATGTCTCTATGTATTATTATGTGCCCATGGATGTAGGTGCCTTCAGCGGCCAGAAGAGGGGCACTGGATCCCCTGGAGCTTGAGTTACAGGCATTTGTGAACTGCCTGATCTGAGTGTGGAAACTAGACTCAGGTCTCCTGGAAGAGCAGCCATTTTTCCATATCTGTGTCGTAAGAACAACAATAGTATTTTATTTCATGTATGTGGACTTTTTGCCTCCAAGTATGTCTGCGCACCATGGACATGCCTGGTGCTCTTGGAGACCGGAAGAGGACCTGGAGTTATGGGTGGTGGGATTTGAACCTGAGACATCTGGAAAAGCCGCCAGTGCTCTTAACCACTGAACCATCTCAGCAGCCAGGTTGAGATAGGAATAATCTTAAAGTGTTTCAGTGAATCTATGAAAACTAAGGCTCAAGTTACGAGGACTTAAAACGTTTCATCTAACTTTTAAGTTCACAAGTAAAAACTATTGCGTTTGTCTGCACAGTTTTAGGAATGGAGGGTGTGGCCTCCCGACCAGAGAGAGAGGCAGTGAGAGAAACCTGGCACTTTGAGGCGAACCAGGCAGTTGTGTGCTGGACTCAGGAGAAGCTGAGCACATGCGGTTCCTCCCAGCAATTTTTTTACCCAGCAGGCGCGCTCATGTCTATACTGTATGATTTGTTCTTTTGCTTTCTTGTTTGGATTTTCTTCTCCATTATCTCCCTGAGTAACCCAGGATACCCTGGATCTTGCCATCCTCCCACCCACACCATCGCCTCTGGATGGCTGAGATTACAGAAGCGTGTCGCTGTGCCTGTGAGGATTAACTTTGAGTCTTCTAAAGCAAAAAGATCTGTCTTTGAGATAAAAACATTCAGAGCATGAAAATTTGCTTTGTTTTAAAATATACAACAATATGTTCCCAATGCTGAAATTTTGTAGTTTTTTTTTCCATAATTATGAAAGTGTTTAATAGAATACATGCTTGTGTTTGTCAGCTCAGCTTTGAAATGTTTGTCAAGAAAGCCTGCTTATGGGTTTTTTTTTTTTGTCTGTTTTTTGGTTGAGATCATGAAGGCAGTTTTTTTCATTTCCTGTGGTTTCTCTGAGACAAAGCACCAGAAAGGCAGCACACACCTTTGGCCTGTGGGAGACACATAGAAAGTATGTGTGTGTATGTGTACGTGAGAGAAAGAGATTGAGAGAACAAAGAATTGAATTTTTTTTTTAAGGTATTGGTTTAAAGCTTAAAGCACAAGACTGAACAAAGGCCAGCCATGTGGAGACATGTCCAGCCACCTGAGGAGAGGAACTAGCTTTATTGAATTATTTTCCTGCCCACTCGAGCTACAGTTGCTAGGAAACTGACCCAGATGGCCAGACCGTTTATGGTCTTGGCACCTAAAGTAAACCAGTCATTTCAAAAGTCAGTTTCCCTTACCCAATCATGTAACACCAAAGCATGTAACCTGCCGCTTGCGGTTTTTCCCTTTATAAACCTCGTTCCCCTAGACAGCCCCGCTACACGCCTCCTCTTCACCAAGGAGGTTGCTGCGATCTGGGCTTGAGCTCATATTAAATAAACCCTCATTTATTTGCAGCGGAGTTGATTCCTGGTGGTCTTTGGGGGGGGGGTCTCACATACTGGGCATAAGGAGAGAGAGAGAGAAAGAGAGAGAGAGAGACTGGGGTGAGGAAAGCTCACTTTCTGACAGTCCTCTAGGAGGGTGTTTTTGCTTTTCATGTGGAAATTATAATTTAACTTTCTCATGGCATTTTGTAAGCTTTTTTAATATGGAGGAATTATTTTGAGGAGTTTTAACGAATGAAGGCAATATATTTGGTTGGAGTGGTTACTAATTTTGGAAAATTAGTATTTGGTAATTTAGAAGTAAAATTAAATTACTATTTAGTAATTAAATTAATTAAACTAAACCAAGACTACTATTTACTTGGTAATTCAAGAGTAACCATCTTAACTGTTTCAAAGTATAGGAGATAACGTCTGAAATAATGAACATTCCAGCTGGAAAACTTTCCATGTGAAAAAGTTTTATTTGCTTCATTTTCTTTAAATAGCTATTAATTTCTGTTTTTGTTTTTTTTTTTTTTCACTGTGGTCAAAGAAGGAATTTTAAGTTTATTATCCCTTCATTAAGAAACTTTTTGGTTTCGGTGCTAGGATTAAGGCCTGTGTATCCTGCATGCTCAGCCAGTCCTGTACCGCTGACTTGCAACCCCTCCCCATACATAAAATACTTGAGGTTCTGGCACAGCCGTTGGAGTTAAGTGTGTTCCCTATCATTGCGCTTCAGCAGGGACAGCTACAGACTCTTCATGAAGTGACGCATGTGAGATGAAAAAGATTGTTGCCCAGGAGCATGCTCCGACAGCGGGAGCTGAGCCTCCCTGATCCCTATAACCAGAAAGCTCTACTTTACAGTTCCTTGTCTGCCCTCAGTCCAGTTCTCTCCTTCTTTAACAACCCATGACTGATAAGAGGAAATGGATGTCACTACTCAGAAAAAAAATTAGGAAATATAAAACGCTAAATACAATTCAGGAGAATTTGTCCAATATGGCTCTCAAAGAATCTCCTTTGGGTTGTGTGTTCTGTTGGGAGATGCTGACATGGAGCTACAGCCAATCTTCCCAAGAAAATCATCACCTACCATTATGTTGCCAGCAGTGCCAGCACTGTTGGCTATTTATTTCTCCTTCAATGCCCAGCTGTGCATGTGAATACAAAGCCTGGACTGATAGAACAAACACCTGGAGAATCTCTGCGCTGGGGCTGGCACTGGCATTTCTTGCTCGTACTGCACTCTTATGTGACTTGTATCATGTTAGTGTTTGAACTCTTACCTAGGGGAACATATGTAAAAGTCTACCCGTCCTTATAGAGCACCAATGGCAAACCAAAGTAAGATTCCATCTAAGTCCCATTTGGGGAGCCAGCGAGTTATTGGGCTTACTTACAGAGCATTAGTGAGTGGTTACCTACAGGAGTGTGGATGACCCCCTAAAGCAGCTGCCCTGCATGGATAATGACTTCCCCATAGCTATGTAGATGAAGTCTCCCTCCTTAGCTAACTTTTCTCACTCTAGGCCTGAGACCAAGAGGCTGAGGTGCAACTAGGATGGGGTCACATACAGTGGGCTGGGAGGTGCAGAAAGGGAGTGTCTCAGAATTGGTGATGAGGCACCAATGACCCTCCCCACCCCTGCCTTCTATGAATAAGTTGTAAGTGGTCCACAGGTGCAATCTTGTGAATCTCTTCCAGGTGAAAGAGATTTCCAGGTCAAAGCAGCTCTGATGAAAGTGACAGCTGCTACTTCAGATTAGCTCTCCACAACGCATGCCTGGAGGAGGTAAGAGATGGCTCCCACCATCTCAGGCCTCAGTTTGATGCTAGATTTTCTTCCTCCATCCAAATGATGCGGGCAGAAGAGAAAGGAGGGTGGGCTGCATGAGAGTGCTCTGGAAGAGCTGAGCCAGGGGTTGACATGCCCAGCAGAATACACAGGAGACAGTTTGTGGGAACTATCGGTCCAAGGCTTGAGGGAAGGCCAGCATCTCTGCCTTCCTCCATTTTGGAACCCAGCTACCACGGAGAGGAAGTCAGTGCAGCCATGTGTAGAAAAGCCAAGGATTTTGGCAGAGCTCCTAGCAACAGCCAGCACCATCTTGTCAGCAGGGGGAACCAGTGGAGACTTTGAGTCTTAGGTCCTGGGCAGCTCTAGCTACGGAGCTGTGAGCTGCTGTGAGCACTGCCCAGCCTGCAAAATCCTCAGCAACTAAACGGCTCTTGCTGTTTTCAGCGACTGGGTGATGGAGCTTTACTTTGCAGTCATAGGCGATTGAATCAAGTTTCTCAGAAGCCCTGGAACATTTTGCCTGAGCAGGGTCCCCTCTTCCCACACCTGCCACCACTGTTTAAGTTGTCCTGAGTGGGGAGCTCTTCCAAGTGTCATCCTTTGTCTTAGTTACTTTTCTATTGCTGGGAAGATGCACCATGACCAAGGCAACTTGTAAAAGAACCATTTAACTGGGGATTCATGCTTCCAGAGGTTAGAGTCTACTGCAGTTATGGCAAGGAACATGACAGCAGGCAGGTAGGCATGGTGCTGGAGCAGGAGCTGAGAGCTTACGCGTTGAGACAATACCCAAGAGGCAGAGAAAGAGCTAATTGGGAATGCTGTGCTCCTGGTTCTCCTCCTGCCAGGGGGCTGTTTCCCAGCAGCCCACAAAGTGAGGGGCACAAGACTGAGACAGAGAAGCAGGCTGCAAACACCCTATGAGGAGACAGAGAAGCAGGTTGCAAAACCCTACAGGGACCACAAACCCAGGAACCAGCTGATGGCTGATTCAACTTTAATTATAGAGAACAAAGGTTATATGCCCCTTGGGGAGTGTTGGGTGGAGCTCCAAGGACAGGAGTACATAATTGGCTGAAAGTAGGCACTTCAAGGATGCTTGATTTGCCTTATATAGCCCACTTCTAATTATCATATAGGTGAGGGGAGGGGAGAGCTGGCAGGAAGCCGTGTCAGAGGCCATATATCAAATGTGGTTAGGGGTGTCTGTGTCTAAAGACACTCTCCAGATGAAGTCAGGGAGAGAGCAAAAGAGCCCTGCTGGGAAGAGGGAGTCCTGCCTTTAAGGAGCTCAGAATGGCTATCCCATCCAGACTACAACCTCAACCAGCAGGGTGTCCCCAACAGTGTGAGTCTTTTGAAACCCCAAAGACCACTCCCAGTGACACACCTCCTAACCCTTCCCAAACAGTTCCACCAACTGTGAGGGGTGTGTGTGTGTGTGGAGCAGGGGGAGCAGCCACGTATTCAAATATATGAGCTTTTGGGGGCCGTGTCATCCAAACCACCACACCTTTTAATCTTGCGAACTTGGAGAACTTCAGCTTGAAAGGCAGATTTAGGTGAGATTGGATTCGGCTTGTTCCCTACAGTGTAATAGAATCACTGGCGTTGCCATTAGTCCAGAAAGATGTGGCATGACACGGTTGATCCCTGTGACTTCAGAGGCAATGGTGGTGGCTTAAGATAGAGTTCGTTTTCTGGAATCATCTGGAAGGGGGTGGGTGGGTAATAGGGATGTTTAGGCATCGTAGAAGGAAGGAAGGTTCACAGCATCGAACTTGAAGAATGTGACCCTTGTCCCAGGTGCAGGCCTTCTCACGTCTCTCTTTAGACACACACACACACACACACACACACACACACACACACACACATTTATTAATTGAAAAAAAAAGATGGTGTTAAGCCTGTCAATGCATCTCTAAGGGGTGTGGCAATGTAACAGGCTACTGTTACAAACCTGAGCCCATTTGGTCCAGTACGTTGAATGCAGTAAAGCTACTATAAGCTTCACCCACCACCCTTGCCTTAGAGATGAGGAAGCGGATTGAGCAGTTAAGCAAGGGTGGCTGGGGTCGTGCCATTCCCAAGAGGCAAATAAGTTCTCACAGCTCTGCTCATTCTATCATCGCCCTACAGACATCCCATACCTTACATAGTTACCAACATACGTAGACGCCTACATGCCTGCACATACACTTCCTCAAATCCCACTGATTTTGAGAAATGACACTCTAGTGTTCGTCACTTCTGATGCACAATGAGACCGATGGAATTCAGGTGTTTTGTTTGTTTGCTTGTTTGTTTGCTTCTCCTTGCCCAGTGAGCTAGATGCACTATTAAGTGGGTTTATTTGGTTTGAGCATTTCACATTTGGATTCTTAAACTTCATCTATTTGTTCATTTGTGTTGTGTGTGTGTGTGGTGTTTGTGGTGGGTGTCATCTCTGTGTGTGTGTGTGGTGTAGGTGTGTGGTATGTGTAAGTGTGTTTGTGTGGTGTGTGGTGTGTGTGTGTGTGTGTGTGTGTGTGTGGTGTGTGGTGTTTATGCGTGTGTGATGTGTGTGCTGCAAGTCAGAGGACCACTTGAAGGAGTCAGTTCTCTTTATTTTGTGAGTTCTGGCAGAACTCAGGTCATCATGCTTGGTGGCAAAATTGCCTTTACCTGATAACCTGTCTCACACACATTTTTCTTTCTTTCTTTCTTTCTTTCTTTCTTTCTTTCTTTCTTTCTTTCTTTCTTTCTTTCTTTCTTTTTTAATTAAAATAAAGTTTGTCTTACTGCATTTTCAGTGCCCATTTTTGAGCTAGGAAAAGAAACTCCTGTTCCCAAGCTCTTGAATGTGCCTCAGGGAACTTGGATCCCTCACTTCATTCAGGCTGCTTCTCTTCTCACGGGCTTCCAGGATTTGCTGAAGACTGTCCTGCACTCCTCCCTCTCCCCGCAGCCTGCGGCCCACTGTAACTGTGGGAACTAGAAGCTTTTGACCTTGTTCCAGCTGTGAGCTGAAAGTGTCATGAAGTCACATGGTGTTTGGAAGAAACGGCCAAGAAAAGCCCCTCTGATCTTTTCCAGAGCAATAAACTCTTTCTGCTTGCCTGCTGTCTGCCTTTGTGCCAGGGAAGCACACTGTTGTAGTCTGGGCCTGTAGTCCTTCTCCCTCTGCCTGCCAAGGGTGAAGCTGTAAGCACATTTACCTGGCTTAACCCATAGAATCTAAGTGGTGAGCATCCGGGTGCATCCAAGTACAGGCAGACCCCGTGGAGATGCAGACAGGGGAAGCCCAGGGGAGTCTAGCCAGGGCCGCTGGGGCTGGGATAGTATTTCAGGACTGCTTGGTAAGACTCTGCACATCTAGGGTGGCATGGTGGGGCACGGAGGAATGGACTGTCTACGCCATCCGGGTACACTCCGATCTTTAATGAGAATGGGCAGAGTGGTGACAGTGAAAGCCATGATTCAGGAGGGGAAGGGGCATAAGCATATTTCACAGATGGTTTGGAGAACAAAAATTAGATACCAAGTGTTCTAACCCCAGCACTCTTTTTCCCCTGAGTTAAGAAGTCACGGGGACAGGGGAAACCGTGCCTAGGTTATTAGTAGATTACATGTGACCGCTGTTCCTGAATAGCTCTGTTAAATAGATGACTTGTTCAAAGGGCCAGTGTCTTCAGTTTGGAGGCCATGAAACCTGAAAGTCAGTATGAAAGAAATCTCAGTTTAATGGGGGGAGAGGACAAGGAAGAGAGAGAGAAAAGAGAGATCCATCTGTTTCCCAGTCTCCTGCTTATTTTTCATTTTGTATCTACATCCTCATATTCTGCATCACTAATCAGATAGAGCTGTCCTGTAATTGCTCATGCAGGGTTAATTATCTAGACCACTAAGGGCCTCTTTGAAATCAGGGAGATTAGATCCTTGCCCTTCTGACTTCTCAGAGACATCAGGCCTCTGCCTTAGATGGCTGCCACCCTCCTCAAGGGAGCAAGGGTGATGAACATGTCAAATGAAACCGTGAAAACATGAGCCTAATGGCTCAACCACATTTTATATACTGGATTAAGCTACCTAAAATTCAGACATGCATTCCTTTAATTCCTGCACCGAGGAGGCAGAGGCAGGGCGATCTCTGTGAGTTTGAGGCCGGCTTGCTCTACATACAGGATAACCACGAATAACTAATAGAGAGACCCTGCCTCAAAAAAACTTTATTGGCTTGTGTGTGCCGTAGTGTACACGTGGAACTCAGCGGACAACTTTTGGGAGTTGGTTTCTCCTTCTACCTAGTTGAGGTAGGGTTTTTCTTGTTTCTGCCTCTCTTTGTACTGTAGGGCTGTGAACTTCCAGCCAATTGACCATCCTGCTTTTGCCTCTCATCTTACAGTAGGGGTGCTGGTTTGCACTTTGAAGTCACTGGCGGCACCCAGCTTTTCGTTGGTTCTGGGGATCAAAACTGGGTTGCCAAACTTGTGTAGCAAGTGCTTTCACCTGCTGAGCCCAGATAGACATTTAGGAAAAAACAAAAAAACAAAAAACAAAAAACAAACACAAAAAAAAACGTTTATTTACTCTGTTCCCGCCGTTGTGAGAAAAGGTCTTCCTATGCAGCCCAGCCTGGTCTTGCACTGGCCATCCTCCTGCCTCAGCCTCTCCAGCCGTAGGAGAGGCATGCCCATCAAGACATAGGCTGAGTGCCTTCTGAACTTTGTCAGGAATCAGCTGGGGGTTCTTCGGGGGTGTATTTTCCTGTCAGTTGCACTGATCTATGTGTGGTGTTCTTTTGCAAACACCACAGTGCTTTGTTACAGCAGCGAGAACACACCCAGGATCTTACAGGTTTACAGGGCACATTCGCACTCTGAACACTGCGCTGTCTTGACACTGAGTGATTTCTCTCACTCTACTGGAGTTTTTACATTTACTGGCTCTTTACTCTGAAATGCTTCCAATGTGTATTTTAAGGTAACTGGCAACGGGTTCATAACTAGTGAACAGGTACCTATTTTACCATCCGTATTTAATGGGTTAACCCATCAGTATCCTTTGTAGGCTTAAAAAAAACAAAAAACAAACAAACAAACAAACAAACAAAAACAACGAAACCGCGAAACGCCTCCATCCCTGTCTGCAGTCGGGAGTCGGGGGCAGAATTGTCCTCATTTGGGGAAATACCAAATAAACCCCAACTGAGGTTGGACTTCCCCCCCCCCCCCAGGGTACAAGACAGACAACCCCGGATATTCCTGAATATATCAACGTTGGAGGTGTGCAGCTTTCATCTGCCGCCACTGGTGATTTTAATTTCGATCACCTGCTGAAGCCCCTTGTCTGATATTCGTGACTGCAAAGCTGGCAGTTCTATAATTCCGCGGGCATACAAAGAGACGCGGGTCTCACTTCTGACATGTGGGACAAAGTTAGCGCCCAGGACTTGGAAATCATCCTTTCAGCCTCTCCGAGCAGCCGACTGGGAGCTTCGATCCCGCGCTCGGTGATTTGAGATAGGGTCGGGGCTCCCCCGGGGCTCCCGGTGTCAGCCTAGGACGCCCGGCTGCTGCAGGCGGCGCACGGATTTCGCTGCAGCAAAGGGCGCGTGTTCGTGACCGCGCGCACCTGTTCGTGGCCGGGGTCCCGCGGCTCCGGCCGCCCCTGCGCGAGCTGCATCGCCCCGCCGCAAGCTCCTCCCTCGTGGCCGCGCGTCCACCCGGAGGCGGCGGCGGCGGCCGGGCACGGGCAGACGCGCAGCGACCGTGGCTGCGACCCTGGGCCCAGGCGGCGGAGGGAAGGGGCGGGCGCACGGATGGGCGCCACCGAGGCCGGAGGCGCTGGGAGCCGGAGGCTGCTGTCCGCGGTGCGGCGGTGGCGCGCGGGCTGGAGGCTGCGGAGGACGCGCTCGGCTCTCCGGCCGGAGCGGGGTGAGTGCGCGCGCGGTGGGCACCGGGGCGGGCACCGGGACGCTCGGCAGAGGCCAGGCCCGAGGTTCCCAGGCTCCCGCAGGGCCGGGGCCGGTCCCGGGGCGCTCCCCTCCGCCGCGTCCCGTCGGCCGGCTTGGCTCTCTGCCTTGGGATTGGAATCGTGGGCGACGAGAGACCGGATCTGGAGCGGGTCTGTTCCCCTCCTGGACCCCGCACCGGGCCCAGCCCCTGCAGTGCGGTACCTTTGGGGCGTTGATAACGATCCTCCAGGCTCCCTCCCGGAGTTCTCATCTGCACCCGGGCCGTCCCCTTTTCCAACCTGTCGGCTCCGGGAGCCTCCAGGCTACTCCGTGGCGCCTCCACATGGAGCTGCTTTCCAGGTACAAGCCATCCATCCGGTCGTCGCCAGGGCCTCAGCCCACAGCTGCTTGCCAGTGGCCTGGATTCATTCCATCCATCCATCCATTTATTTTATTTTATTTTTATCTGCCAGGACCCGAAGGGAACGAGATAGGCAAGGCCCCGCACGTGAGACCATTTCTAGAGAGGGAGGCCGACGTTACCCTCCTAAAGCCATCCATCCCCCGGGGAACTGGGCTGGTGGAGGGAGACGCGGCTGTGCCCCAGGCGGAGCCACCGAGCAGCCCCGGACCTGTTGAGTGACTCCAGCAGGCGGCGGGGAAGGCGGCGCGCCCGCAGGGAGGACAGGGCGCCTGGCTCCCAGGAGCCCAGCCAGAGGCAAGCGATTGTTGTAGTGCAAAGGCTGGGGCCTGGGAGGAGGTAGTCGACATTTTTTTTTTTTATCTCAGCCGTGGTTTCTCAGCCGGCCGTGACCATGCCCCCGTCTCGAAGTCTGGCTGACCGCCGCGCAAACGCTGTCTCTCTGGGAGCCTTTTCCTGCCACCTGTAACCTCTTCTTTGGGAATTCATCCCCTTGTAGGGCGTTTGTGGCAGGCCTGGGGCTGGTACCGCAGATCGCGCCTACCCTAGCCAGGTTTGCCTTTTCCACCAGCCCAAGTGTGAACTGGCTGCGTATCTCTTCGCTCTCTCTCTCTCTCTCTCTCTGTGTCCTCCTTTTTGTCTGTTTCTGTCATCTAAAGATCCCTGTGAGGCTGACATGCCTTGATTTCTAAAATGGCCGACAGATCCAGACCTGAAGCCAGGTTCTACCCTCCTGGTGACATAGGCACCCCCATCCTGTTTCTTTAAGGATCAAATAAATGATCAGATGGGAAGAGTCAACAGCCATAGCGTGCTGACACAGAGCGAGGAGTGTAAATAAAACTTGACAGAGATCAACAGTCTTGCAAATATTTGTTGCTGCAGACGTGAGCGTTTGTGGGTGGGAAAGAGACCCTTGAGCCCGTCGTCACCACCTTGCTGGCTTCCAAAGTTTGTGTTTCTCCTTTGATTAACATGCACATAAGACTCCCTCCTTATACGAGCAAGATCTGCGGCTGGCACACAGCGGGGCTGGGGAGAATCGGCTCTTTTCTCTAGCTTGTGGGTTTGGGGATAACAACAGGCATTCTTTCAGAGATGATTTCGTGCATCATCTGGTTCTGGGTAGAAAGGAAAGGATGGTGTTATTGTGTTAAGACCAGTTAGTTTTATAATTTTAAAACTAGCTGTAACCTCACCTTTTTTTGTTGTTGTTGTTTGTTTTTAGAGACAGGGTTTCTCTGGGTAGCCTTGCCTGTCCTGGACTCACTTTGTAGACCAGGCTGGCCTCAAACTCACAGAGATCCAGCTGCTCCTGCCTCCTCTTGTGCTGGAGTTACAGATGTTTGCCATCATGCCCAGCTTCTAGCCTCGCCTTTAATCCCAGCATTTGGGAGGCAGAGGCAGGTGGAGCTCTGTGAGTTTGAAGGCAGCCTGCTGGGGCCTGGGGAGATGGCTCAGTGGTTATGAGCACTGACTGCTCTTCCAAGGTACCCGGGTTCAACTCCCAGCACCTACATGGCAGCTCGCATCCATCTGTCACTCCTGTTCCAAGGGATCTGACACACATAGACATACATACAGTCAAACGACCATATAGGTAAAATAAAATGAAATTATAATAATAAAAAAGAAGGCAGCCTGGCCTACAGTGAATTCTAGGACAGCCAGGGTTATAGAGCGAGACCTTGACTCAAGAAAAAATAAAACACGCAAGCAAGCAAGCAAGCAAGCAAGCAAACCAGTAAATACAGTTGTGTAAGGAATGCATAGCATCCTCTGCTCTGTCTCTGTTCCTGGTTCCCATGTTATGGTCCACCCACAGCTTTTCAGGCTATACAGCCCTGTACATTTCGCTACTATTCTTTTCTCTTCTTGCTCCCTAAGCATCCCTGGGATAAGACTATAATGATACGACTATCAAACAATACTTAACAGACTAATTCAAACACTATCTTGCTCACATTTTTATTTTTTATTTTTTATTTTTTTCTGAGACATGGTCTCACCAAGTAGCTTTGTCCAGCTTGGAGCTCTCTAGACCGGAACTCACGGAGATCCTCCTAATTCTCCCTCCTGAGTGGTGGGATTAAAGGCACGTGCTGCCACTACACACAGCCTTGGTCAGATCTTGGAAACAGGCCCGGGAGGAAGGAGGGTAGATGTTACTCATTTCCTCCATTTTGTACTCAAGATAAGTCAAGAGATCCTGAATGACTTGCAGGAGGCCTCCAGGCCTGACTATCTGTAGACCACCCTTTCTGCCATGTCTCCCAGCACAAAATAGACAGGTTCCCATGTGCTCATGGAGGAGAGAAGTAAGATGAACTACCACATAATGAAAAAAAAAAAAATCCATAGCCTGGTTTTATCTGATTCTGTAAAGGGTGATCTGATTTTTTTTTTTTTCCGTGATGACATCACTATCACTTGAACACCTTGTGCCACATTTCAGTCTGCTGCTAATGAGAGGCACACAATTAGACAGTGTGCCGGGGGCCCTTAATCTTTCTAAAATCCAGCCATTTATCATCTGCCAAATGGGAATGCTAATTCCTGGGTCATCCTGTGGCTGTGTTGATTAGCGATTGCCCAGCACACAGAGGCTCAGAAGAGGCTGGTTATTGTTTTTATAAACATCAGTACAGACTTTACCCCTCACATATGGGTCGTCATGGGTCTGAAGAGTTTAGTGAGTTGTGGAAAGGTCATTCACTGGAGTCTTCCTTGTGGCTGCTGAGTCTTCTGGGATAGCCAGGTCTTCAGTAGCAGCATTCTGCTATCTACCCCCCCCCCCCAAGTCAGAGGTGAGAAAGGAAGAAAGGAGCTTCTAGGGACCCCTGGCATCGTTCAGTGCATGCTGCCCTTCCAGAGAACAGGAGTTTGGTTCCCCACAACCATGTCATGAATGCCTGTGACTCCAGCTTCTCACCTCTGTGGATACCCACCCCACGCCACATCCCCACATCCACATTTAAGAAAAATAAAAGCTTAAAACATGTGCACTTTGAGGATTTATAATTGTATTTACAACGGGAATACTTAGAGGGACAATCACTGGATAAAAGGTTTTATGCTTTTGTTGTTGTTTGGTCCTAAAGGGTTTTACCACTTTGACCTCTGAAGCTTTAGGCCGGTTCATTTCTGCCAATGGTGAGTGAGATTCTCCATTCTGTGTCCTGCTAGGCCTTTTTGTTTAAAAGTAGCTAAGTTTATTCATTGACAATCTCATACAAGGATAGAATGCGTTCTGATAGTGTTAGGCATTTTAATGCTTGCCCACTGACGCATATGAAATGATGCTTCGGGCACTTTTATTGTCTTGTGTTTTTGGAGACAGGCTGTCTCAGGCTGGCCTTGAGCTTCTGATCCGTCTACTGCCAGCTCCCAAATGCTACATACGTGCATACTCCCAATAGGCATGCATGACCACGGTAACCATGGTCACCACGGTCATTTGTCTTTTTAGAAATTGAATTCCTTTGATAAAAAGCGAACCTGAGTATCTTTTCACAAAACACTTGCTACTCATACCAGCCTCTGTGAAAAGCCTGATGCTGTCCTTTCTTACCCTTTTATCTGATGGTTTGTCTTTCTTCTTCTCTCTTTATAGGAATTCTTTAAATATTCTGGGTTTTAATCAGTTACTCGGTTTAGGTTTAATTATGCAGTGTTTTTGTTTTCTTCTAGTTCTGGGATCAAATTCAAGGCTTCTCCATGAATGGGAATATGCTCAAGCTATGTAGAGTGGAAAATAACTCTTCCAATGCATTCCTCCTTCTCCAGGAATGACTTTTTAATCACACCTCAAAGCTGTTAGGTGTAGAAAAAAAGGACTTCCCGAAGGTAGCCATATTCCTGTAACCAGAAGACCCCTCCAGCCCGTGGGATTATGCTAATCAGCCCCTCACAAGAGATCACCTCATCCTGCCTATGCCTGAAATGTGCAGTTTCCTGGGAAGACACAGCTGGAACCAGCTCGTCGTGTCCCAGCAGATGCTGTTTTTTGGGAGGAGAAGAGAGCAGAACACATGTCAGTGAATCACTAGCTTTGCTCTTTGTTTCTAGCAGTGTGTCCTTTTCTCTTTTAAACACATTAAGCGGAGGTGATGGTTACCAGAATCAAACAAGACCACAAATATTAGAGGAGTTAGGGACCGAGCTGATGGCTCAGTGAGGAAAGCACTTATTGAATAAAAGGGAGGACGATCCTGAGCACCCGTGTAAAAGCTGGGTGTGACAGATCACATCTGTCTCCCTAGCTCCAGAGCACACCTTCGTGAACATGTATTTGTAACATATAAAATCACACACACTCACTCATATACGCACACACACACAGACACACACTCTTGCACACACACACAATCACATATAATCTAGCACAGACTCAAATGCACATACACAAACACACATACACACATTCACACATATATGCACACACCACACACACAGTCATGCACACACACATACACGCACACACACACACACACACACACACACACACACACACACACACTACAAGATAGTTGCCCTGAAAGTAACCAGCACTTCGCCTGAGTGGCAGAGCCTCACTGACTCCACCTCAGGCCCAGCTCCCTCTGCTGACACCTCACCTGTGTTCAGGTGTGTAACTCTTGAGGGGGATTCTCCAAATCAGCCCCCAGACCCATACCAACAGTTCTCAGGGGTACAAATACTCCATGCTGCTCTAGAGCCAGCAAGTCAGAAACCCTGGGGGCAGAGCCCAGAAATCTGTCCTCTCCCAAGCCCAGACATAACTCTAAGACAAGCTAAAATTTGTGCAACTGGCCTCTGAGTAGACAAGAGCTTTCATCTCGTGTGGGCCTAAGCGTCAGCTTTCTGCTCGCCAACTTGTGGCATGGGCAAGTTCCCAGGCATCTCTTGGGGAGCGGGGGTGGCCAAGCTCACAGCAGTCCAGGAGGATGATGGGGTGTGGTCTTTTCTTGCCAGGGCTGCTGTGAATGACATGGGGCATCTTGGCCACTGCTTCTTGCTTGCACAGCTTCTGCAAGTTGCCTTGCCTCTCCCTTTCCATCATTTTTCCCATCTAAGAATTGGGAGTGTAACATGTATGTAATGCTATGTACCAGCTAAACAACACACCTATCTATCTATCTATCTATCTATCTATCTATCTATCTATCTATCTATCTATCTATCTATCTATCTATCATCTATATTTGTGTGTGTGTGTGTGTGTTAGGGAAGGACTTTCAGGTGTTGGCTTTCTCCTCCCACATTGCTGAGTCTCTTGTTTCTCCAGACCAGCTTACCCCAGAGTTCCTAGCGACTGTTTTATCTCTGGCCCTGTAGGAGTGCTTAGATTACTGATGGGTTCCACTGCATCTGGCTTTTTTTGTGGGTTTAGAGCAGAGGTCCTCAACCTTCCTTAATGCGGCGACCCTTTAACACAGTTCCTCATGTTGTGGTCAAACCCCCGTCCCCATAAAATTACTTTCACTGCTACTTCATAACCTGTGATTTTAGGAGTCATAATGTAAATATGTGATATGGGGGATATGTGACCCCCGTGAAAGGGTTGTTTAACCTCCAGATGGTTTGAGACCCAAACGGTGAGAAATGCTGACTTAGGAGACCAATCTCAGGTCATCAGGCTTGTACTTTTCCCCACTGAACTGTCTTCCTGGCCTGAACCATAAAAGGTCCCCATTTTATGAATAAGAAAAAGGCCGAACCAGGGCAAGGTTGACTAATGCCTCCGCAGTGACATAGCTGGTACCCTGGGATTCAAACCCAGGCAGCTTGGTGTGAACATGCTTGCATTAGAGCCGCTGGCTGGCAAATGAGTTCTCCAGTAAGTTTACACAAGTGACAATACAAATCAACTGCCTGGCAAGTGGTTGGCATTCCACAGGCTAATATCCTTCCTCTTGACTGGTAGCTTAGCTTCCCAGTAACTGCCTTCCTTGTAGCCATGCTACCTGCTTCCTTCTGTGCTAGTCTGTATTCTTGTATTCTTGTATTCTGTATTCTTGGCTTCACATCTCCACTGGTCAGGGTGACTTTTCTCTCTCTATTTTACCTCCGTCACTGCCATTTGGATGCTCAGAGCAAACCAAACAGATGCGGCTGGCTGGAGAAGGGCCAAATGTGGTACTTCCGGGAAAGCCATTTCTCTTCTCTCCCTCTCAGCATGCTTGTGACTCAGAAGTGGCTTCTAACAACACAGGGACTGTGCAGAACTGCAGAGGGACTTCGTGGCCAGTGGAGTTGCCCGAAGCATTCCCTAAACTCAGTTATTGAGACAGAGCATCACGCCATGACTGGCTGTTTAGAATGGTCTTTGTTATGAGTCTATTTGAAGCTTGGGATCAGAGACATCAGTTAAGGGAACGATCCAAGGCTTGAGTCCATCCTTGTCCCTGAATGAGAAATGGCCTTGAGGCCAGCTGCGAGGCAGGACAAGACTTCTGAGAGCTTGTCTGACCGTGGCTGGGATGGCCTGAGGATCAAAGATCTAAGGCTTTGGTAAACACTGTGTCACAAGGCAATGTTAAGCCCTTCTCTGTTTAATAAGATCTCCAATCTCTTTCAACCTGATTTTAAAAGAGAGAAAGAGATATTTGATTCCACATAGGCAGTGGCCCAGGACTGGGTGGTTCCAGCACCCAGGAATCTGAGATGGGAGGACTGATAAATCTGGGCACCCATCTTTAAAAAGGGGGAAGAGATAAAATATGGATGTGGCAGTGCAAGCTAGTAATCCCAGCACTTGGTGGAGGGCCTCAAACAGGAAGATTGTTAAGTCTGAGGTCAGCCTGGGAATATAGTAAGACGTTGTCTCAAAAATATAAGAAAATGGGGCACGTGACGTAGCTCAGCAGATACAGGCCCTTGCTGTGCAAGCCTGACCTTCTGAGTTCTGTCACGGGAACCCATGGAAAAGTGGAAGAAGAGAACAGACCCACAGAGCTGTTCTCTGACCTCCACGTGATCAAGTGGCATGGCATATGCAGGCTCTCTCCCTCGCTCTCTTAGCTCTCTCTCATTCATCGTCTCTCTTTTGCACATGATAAATAAAATATAAAAACAGACCGAGGAGCCGTTAAGGGTGGGTAGAGATAGAAACAGGTGCCAAATATAACAAAATGTGCACGATTATGGCTGCACTGCACAGTTCTTTCAACCGCTTTAAATGCTGGGAGCCTTTCAAAAACAGTTAGGTAAAATGCACATATCTGTACGAATGGTCACACTCAAAAAAGAAGTTACTTCCTTTGAACCAGGAATGGAAGCCCTCTTTCCTCCTCCCACCCCCTACTACTTCAAATCTCCGTACTCCTTCCCTAAGCAAGTGCTCCTTGCGTGGGCTAGCCAGGGGGCACCTGCTCCTGTATAGCACAGGCTTTATCTCCTTCCTGGCGTATAATTCTTACAATAACCCTACACACTAATCACTATTTTCCGTAGTTTATGAGGAAAGCCGAAGCTTGAGAGGGCTGACTCAGGTAATCACATTACCCTTACAGCACTGACGGTGACCTTCCTTCGTGGCCTTGTGCCATACTCTCCATGTTTGAAGCTGCTGTGCCTTGCCCAGCCTTAGGAGGTGGTCCCATTACTAACTATCCTCATCCTACACAGTTGGAACAGGAACTTTAGAGAGCTTCAAGAATGCATCCCAACTTTCTCTAGGGATCAGTAAATGGCCTTGGCCTATGTTTGGACCTATGTTTTCTACCTCAGAGCCCTTCTGCCCCCTATTACTCAAACCCAGGCCTGGCCTGTGTTTGCCTGATTTAGTAACCCCTCAGCTGGAGGCCACGAGCTCCTGCAGGCAGAACATCCACTCAGCGCTATGCCCTCCTTATGTTCAGAATAGCTCCTAGCGTGAGGACTGAAGTTGCTGAATGAAGGGAGGGCATGGGGTCTGCAGCATCTCAGCATCACAGAAGTGCTCTTTCTGGGCACAGTTTGACTTAGCCCATGGGGGAAGAGATGCTTGTTTTTTTGTTTGTTTGTTTGTTTTTGTTTGTTTGTTTTTTGATGTAATGTATGGGTCTGAGGCTCCTGAGATGGACAGTAGGGAGTTATGAAGGACCTATTTGTGATACTCAGGTTTCCATCACTGGACCAAAATGTGCGAGATGGCTTACAGAGGGAAAAGGTTTTTTAACAACGTTTATTCTGTATGGGTGCCTATGAAGGTCAGAGGACAGCTTTTGGGAGTCAGTTCTCTCCTTCCGTCATGCAGGCTCCAAGACTGATCTCAGGTCATCTGGTTTGGCACCAAGTGTTCTTGCCCTCTGAGCCATTTCACTGGGCCAGGGAAAGAGTTATTTTTACTTCAGTCCCTGATAGGTTTGACCCATTGCTTTGGGTCAGTGGTGAGGCAGCAATATTATCGGGGGATCACATGGCAGAGTAAAAACAATTTATCCTGTGGCCAGGAAAGAGCAAGAGGGAAGGGCTGTGGTCCCACAATCCCCTTTGAGACTGTAGTCCTAGTGGTCTAAAGACCCTCTACTGTACCCTACCTCTTAAAAGCTTTACCATCTCCCGAACAGCCCTGCCCTTGGAGCCAAGCCCTCATCTCATGGGCATCAGTGAGACATTCATGATCCAACCATCTTAGCACATTCCCTTCACTGTCCCCCAAGCTCCTCAAGAAGAGCAGAAAGGTATCATATACTGCCAAGAAGTAATGGAAACCAAACCCACATTTTTAAACATTCTAGTGGCCAAGACTGCTCCCCCTTCATGGCCACACTTGTCTTATGGCTGCTGCAACGAGCAGGCAAACACTTAAAATTAGTCATCTTGAATGTGCCTGGGCATGCTTCGTTTACCCAGTTCTGTATCTTTTTTCTCCACCCAGTAGTCTGGCATGCATTGGGTGCAGGTGTGGTGGGCTCCTGTTTGGAGGAGAGGTTGTCATTTGCTTTGCACCACTCAGTTCATAGCGGCAGTGGGGTCTTCAGCACTCTTGTCCACCACAACATCTTCTGTGTCAATACTGCATTTAAACAGAAAGTTCTGAGGATGATAGTAACAGATGGATATGTGTGTGTTTGTGTTTGTGTGTGTGTGTTGGTTTTCTCGAAACATGGGTCCTGTACTTCACCAGTCAATTTCTCTAGAGATCAGATATTCCAATCTCTGATGGAAAAAACCAAACCAAACCAAACCACACCAAACAAGACACAAAAAACGAGCCACATGTAGTAAAGGAGGTTTACTTTACTGAAGGTTCAGAATTGAAGAAAAAATTAATTTAAAAACTTTTTTTTTTTAAATGAGTATGGGTGTTTTGCTTGCATATATGTCTATATACCAAGTGCATGCCTGTTACCCAAGGAGGCCAGAAGAGGGCACTGGATCCCCTGGGACTGAAATTACAGACAACTGTAAGCTGTGGAGTGGCTGCTAGGAATCCAACCTGGGTTCTCAGGAAGACCAGCCAGTACTCTTAATGACTGAGCCATCTTTCCCGGCCCTATTCATCTTATTTTTTAAGGTTTATTTACTTAAAAAATTCTGACATTCACTGTTTTTGTGTGATGTGTGTGTGTGTGTGTGTGTGTGTGTGTGTGTGCTGTGGTGTGTGTGTGGAGAGCAGGCTGCAAATTTTGGGGGTGGTTCTTTCCTTGTACTCTGCAGGTCCAAGGGGTTGAGATCAGTCAGGCTTGGTGGCAAGGAAGTACCTTTACATAGTGAGCCATCTCACCGGCCCCGATAAAAGCAGTTTTAGAGTGCCTTTTCTTTTTCTATGTTTGGCTGAGGGGTGTCTAGAAGGCTGAAAGGCAATGCTAGGGTCAAATCTACAGCCTTGAATATGCTGGGCAGGTACTGTACCATTGAGCCATGCCCCTAGCCCCAATATTAAGTAAATATGTTTAGAAGGCTGTGATAACGTTGACCCATTTTCCATAAGTTAAATGTCATCTCATTTGACCACACTTTCTAAAAATGGCACGCGTTACCTCATTGCCACATTATGCTGGTCCTCACAGCGTTTGCTGCCACTTATTTATTTTTTTAATTGCTTGACTGAATTCTCCCACCAGAAGGTAAAAATTGCTGCGAGGGCGGGACTTGTCTGCTCTTCTCCCCCGGAACCCTAACAGGTAGAACAGTGCCTGCCAAAATTTACAGTCTGTTGAATGAATGACAGCGGAATGTTGTAGAATGACACAAAATTTGGTGTGAAACGAACGACTGAAGAGTTTGCTGGCTACGTCCTCGCCTTTCAGTAGAGGGGTCTCCTGGTCTAGCTTTCCCCGTACCTGATCCCGGCTGGTTTGCAAAGCTTCCCTGCCCATCAGCTTACATCTTGGTGAAGTGGCACGCAGCAGACACGGGTCACTGTCTGGCACCTGGTGCTTCTGTTTTGTGCCAGCCGAGACCAGAGCTGGGTTTTTTCTGTGCACTATTGTGTGTTGTGGGACCAAGCACCGCGCCGGACCCACCCAGAAGTGCTTGTTGAGAAAACGAAAGAAGCAGTGAATGAGTACTTAAGAGGAAGGTCAAGTCTCTTAGGGACCACTTGTACCCTCTCCCCAAGCTAACGCGAGCCAAGCCTCTCCAGAGGCGAGAAGGAAGGAAGAGGTTACATCTCCACTCCAGGGAAGGAAGAAGGGCAAACCTAGGCTCCAGATCCGGTTCCATGCCATGTTTTGGAAGTCGTGTTTACGTCTGCCTTCATCCTCATCCCTTCCGCTTCAGCACGAGCAAAATTATAACCCTGCACACTGACTTGCATGCCATTATCACAGCCTGGGTGCTCCTGCCTTGAGGGACTTCGCCCCCGGGACCGCTGACTGTCTGTGAACGACAAATCCAAAGTCAAGGGTTGCAGAGGCAGCCGGACTTTCCTGCTCTCTGGCAGCAGAGGGAGGACACAGAGAATGAAAGATTCCGAAAATAAAGGTAAGGGGGTGACAGCAGAGGGGTGGCTAAGACACCCGGGGAAGATGTCGCAACGTGAATGTGTCTAGTTTGTGCTGATGGCCGATTTGATCACTAACGTGTATTCGTAAATTTTTAGTTATGTAATATATGTCCTCTTTAAATGACTGTTCTCTAAATTCCGTGTCATTCAGTTTTCCATTTTTTTTGCAGCACTAAACACACATATATATGTATATATATTTTGTATTCCTTATTTAATCTTGGCTGACTACGCATCTCACAGTTTCCTTTATAATCGCTTCCAGAATTCTGATACTTTTATTTTTTTGGGGGGGGCGGGGTGTTTACAATTGTTAATCATTAAAATGCAAGCTTCAGGCAGTTATTGGAAATAGCTGGAGAACTTGATACTTAAAACACAGTTCGGGGTTTCTAGAGAGGCACTGACTGAGGATCTATAGGGGAACAGGGAGCGTTCATCTTTTTTCGGGAGGGCTCAGCAGGGAGTCGTCGCCGCTGACCTTCAGAACTGTTTACCTTGCACAGGGATGTGAGGATGCAAGCTCCCGCCCGCAGCTCCTCCCCCCCCCCCCCCCCCCCCCCCCCCCCCCCCCCCCCCCCCAAAAAAAAAAAAAAAAAAAAAAAAAAAAAAAAACCCGCCGGCACGGATTCTGGTGGAGGGGAGGGCAAGGACAGAAACAGATTGAAGAGAAAAGCCTCCCCACCCCCCCTCCGAAACCCCAAGGACTCTGGAGGATTCCGGGGTTCAAGACTGAGGCCCTGGCAAATTTCTGCAGCATCAGGGGATGGGGGAGGGGGAGGAGCAACCTCCCCCCTCCCGCTCCCCCCAGAGTGCACGTGGTTCAGGGTCGCGCTTCCTTCTGCACCCTCGATTCTCTAGCTCCCGGTGCCCGCGGAGGGGCCGCGCGTGGCCGGGGACAGGCCGCCATCTCCGCAGCTGCTCAGCGACCCCCGCGACCCCCCGCGAAGCTGCCCCGGACCACGCACTTTTCCCAGTCCCGAGGGTGCGCAGGTGCGGAGGGGTGGGGTACCCTAAGCCCGGTAGCCGGTGTGGCTTTCCCCATAGGAGTCTGACCTCTGGCTGGTTAGATTCCCATCTGCTGATGGGAAGCGTTAGGTGCATACACTCACATACCCAACACCCGACCAACGGGGTGGACGCCAGGGGCGAGGCTGGCTTTGCCATCTACCGAAAGCAAGGCAGCGTCTTTAATGGATCCGGGCTGCTCTAAATCGCGCGGCTTTAGGAGGGACGGGGTGGGGCCTCGGGTTGTTGGCCAGGGCTGGCCGGCTCAGCGGCTGTGGGCCCTTCAGATTCTCTCATTGATCCTTGCGGTTTTGGTGTTTAAATTTTAATTAAGCAGTCCCAGGGAGGAAGAAACAGCCGTGGGAGGCCCTGGAGAAAGCGAAGAGGACGGTTCACTCTTGTTTCCCAGCCGGCCGCCACTCGTGGACAAATAATTCCTGGGGGGGGGGTCAAAGTATTCAAAATCCCCAAAGAGGGCTTTTCCTTGCTGTTTGCAGTGGCTGGAGAAAGGGTTAATGGAGAAAGAGGACAGGGAAAAAAAAAAGTCTATTTGTCAAGTCATGCTAGGCCATGGGCATGACTTAGAAACGATTAAAGTTGTCTGATTCACAGGCTCAGGCCCAGCTCAGAGCTCGCCAGTGTTCAGGACAGAAATACTCCCCATCTCAGCATGTCAGCGTGTTTTAAGCTTCAGGTCTCCTGCTCTTTTTGATGCGAGCTGGTATTTGGAATTCTGTATCAGTTTGTGTTGTAAAGAGCCCGGGCTGGCAATCCAAACGCGCAGGTGTCTGGTGTGTTCCGCCGTCTCTCAGCAGAGCCCGGGAGACTCTTGATTTCCTTGGGTCACAGTTTCTTGGACTCCCACGCGGAAGGAAGCTAGATGACATCAGTGCTTTTTCAGATTGTGAGAGACTGGATGCCGCGGGACCAGCATTCCGGACAGGCACGGTAGAATAAATTCATCCCAGGAACCATTGCAGGCGTGTGACTAGCTTGCTTTCTAAAGCTTCTGTTTCAGACATTTATGTTTGTGTGCGCAGACATGTGGGCTGTGTTCTGTCATCGGGTCTATGTTCTTTGAGTCCTAGCCGAAACATACCGAAGAGTGATGAATCAAGCCATAGCTGACTAATTAGAGATTCTGTGAGGTGCAAACATATGTGCATGGGAGCCCTCTCCCTAGACAGAAAGATAAAGCCAGCTGTCTCCCTCTGGTTTGCAAAGGTGTCTAAGACCCCAAACAGGGTCATGAATGAATGTATTTTTAGGGTCCCCTTTCGGGTCAATTTCTTTTTGTGTTGGGAGATGGGGGTCTGTGTTGAGGAGTAGATTGTGAGACAGTTTGTGAGGTGAGTATGTACACACACACACACACACACACACATGAATGCACACAGAGAACAGTAGAGAGAGTGTATGCACGTGTCCACCAGACCAGGAAAGCTATTTCTGGGAAGCAAAGTACCGATTGTTGACCTGAATAGGAAGTAAATGTACCAAAACATGTACCAAATGTACCAAAAATGATGAAAAGGACTGCTAAAAAAATACCAAAATGTAGGAAAATTTCAGATGACAACTCTCCTTGCAAAGACTAACCAAGAAACCAGGCGAGGTTGCAAGAGGGTGGTGGAGCCGGTGTGTGCTTGGTACCTCGGCAGAACTTGAACTTTAGTGGGCCACTGTGTCATGAACGGTGTTCAGGAAATGCTGCACTGTGGTTTAATAACGGCCTTCCTTCCTTTGTCCTGTTCCCCGTGCATCTCAGCCCAGTGAGGTTGTCGACCACAAAAGGCCTCTTATAACTTAGGCTCCTTTTATTACTTTATCTCAATCAAAATGCTTTGCAAGCCAGGAAGAAATCATGTGTATAAGACAATTAAATTAAAATGGTTGAATGAGATACAGAGAAACAACAACAACAAAGTTGAATGAGTTAACCCAGATGTTGACCAGCGTGGCCGATAACTTTAGTAATAAATATCCCAGAGCCTATTTAATGAACGATGAGTTTGTGAAAAGCTGTCCTTCAGGCACTTTACGGATTGTTCCGTAGTGCAAGCTAACACTTTTTGTGATACATATAGACAGAAAAAGGTAGAATTGTGCTCAGGCCCAGGTCTTTTCACCTCAAAAACCACTTCTCAGGTAGGTAGGGGACTGCAGACAAGTCGCTCCATAAAATAAGCTTTAGAATTAAATTGCATAGGGGCTGGAGAGATGGCCCAGCTGCTAAGGGAAAGTATTGTCCTTGCAGAGAACCCAAGTTTGACTCCCAGCACCCATGTCAGGCAGCTCACAACTGCCTGTAATTCCAGTTCCCGGGATCTAATGCTCTCTGACACACACACGCTTGCATAGATAAGTCATAAAAAAATTCAAAGATGATAAAATTGCCTATATTAGTATTATAATTAATTCACCTGGTATTAAAAAAAAAGGAAGGATGAACCCTAGAAAATAAAATAATGGCTTTTGACTAATTTTCTGGTTTGTTTGAAAAATAGACATGGTAAAGTCTGCGAATTATCAGTAAGGCCTTAGAGGCAAAGATCTGAAAGAACAAGAGAGGAGAATTTTGAAAAAAAAAAAAAAAAAAAAAAAAAGGAGTGGAAATTTTTTTTGTGTATAAAAGACAGAGAAACTGTTTCTCCTGCAAGGTTTCTGTATTCTGAGGGACTTTAATACTACAACATCCTGTGAGCAGATGAGGCGGTGGCTAGCACTGA
The DNA here is from genome assembly GCA_010120015.1 of Rhombomys opimus. Classification (NCBI taxonomy): domain Eukaryota; kingdom Metazoa; phylum Chordata; class Mammalia; order Rodentia; family Muridae; genus Rhombomys; species Rhombomys opimus. The sequence continues at coordinate 364,395 of REGO01000761.1, forward strand.
ATGTGCTGAGAGCATGGTCTGGGCAGGTTCCTGAAAACACTTCAGGAATCTGAGTGTTCTCAATAGACGACCCAGACTTTCAGAACTCACATATGAAATACATTCCCTATCTTCAATCAAAAAAAAGTATAAAGAAATGTTAGTTTCTGTTTCCCTTAACTGTGATGACTCCTTTGATATTGATGTCTTCCGAGAAGACACATATACTTTTAACTTTTTTCTTTTTTTTTTTTTGTCATGGCTGCTTTTGCATGGTTGGCTGAGTGAAATGCTATTTTTGCAGGAAGGGCCTGTAAATATCATGTGCTTTCTCAGGGGTCTGGGGCACTTGTTAAGACAGATTAGAAATTTGCTCATGCCAGTGGTTATCGATGGAAACTGGCTGCTCACTTGAAATCTGCAAGCAGGTTTTTCATTTGGTAGCATTCACCGGTAGAAAGAAACCAGAATTGTTTGGGTTAGCTTGTGTGATCTGTAACTTTCAAATATTTTTGTTGAAGAGGTGAAACACTCTATAGTTTCCGAGCCTAGAAAGTATATACATACATTCTATACATACATACATTATACATACATACATACATTCTATACATACATACATTATACATACATACACACATATGTATATCCACTGATCCTAGAAGTTTATTTATTTTTTTAGAAGATTTTATTTATTTATTTTATGTATGAGTGCTCAATCTGCATGTACACTGGCATGCCAGTAGAGGGCATCAGTTTCCAGTATAGATAGTTGTGAGCCACTATTTGCTTGCTGGGGATTGAATTTAGGACCACGGGAAGAGCGGACAGCGCTCTTACCAGCTGAGCCATCTCTAATCCTGGAAGTTTATAAAAGTATTTATAAGTGTACTTATAAGTATGTAAGTAAACCTATGTATACATACATAAACTTCTAGGATTAGCCGGATGTGACCAGCCTCGTCTGCAAAGCAAGTTTTAGGACAACCAGGGCTACACAGAGAAAGCCTATAATCAAAAATACAACCTCCTCTCAAAAAATAGATTTTCAGGATTAAAGGTGCTATTAAATCTAAGAAAGTTCGTGTCACTTAATGCTGTTCCAGAATAACTCATCTAAAGCATATTGGCATTTTGCAGGACAGTGGAAAGAAACTGCAACACAATTTATCTTTCTCATTCGGTCTACATACAAGTGCAGATACCTGCCTACATTGTAACATGGTTCTGCCTGCGTGTTTATACGTTACAATACATGAATTATAATGAATGCCATTCAATTTCTGCTTGCAGTGCATATGCTTTGTTTTTAATGTTTTATTTAATTCTTGCATTATCCATGTGCACGTGGAGGCCAGAACGGGTTGTCAGGCACCTTCCTCCATTACTTGTCTTGCTGCTCTGAGCTAGAGTTTCTCACTGCACCAGAAGCTCACCATTTTTGCTAAGGTGGCTGTCTGGTGAGCTCTCAAGATCCTCCTGTCTCCAGCCCCCTAGCCCCATGCCAGTCCTGAAATTACAGGCACTCATAACTATGCCCACCTTTTTACATGGGTGCTGGGGATTTGAACTCAGGTCCTCATGCTTGCAAAGAAAGTGCTTTTACCCACCTCTGAATAGTTTAATATTTATGTGCAAATGGCTTTGTTTTGGCTCCCTTTACCTTTTTGTTTTGGATTGTTCTTGTGTCGTGCTGGGGAGCTTTTTTTTTTTTTTTTTTTTTTTTTTTTTTTTTTTTTTTTTTTTTTTTTTTTTTTTTTTTGTGCATGCTAAGTGAATACTCTGGGACAGTATATAGTCTATAGTCAATCCTATAATTTTGGTGCCTTAAAAAAAAGATGAAAACAGCATATGAATGCTTGTAATTGAAATTGAACTGGGCAGAAAGTACCCTATTTTTCTTTTTCTTTCACCTTTGAGATAAGATCTTGCTATGTATTGGGCTTGCGCTGGCCTTGAACTTGGTTCATCCCTAGCCAGTGTTACACATGACCCTCAGGCCCAGTCTCCTGAGTGCTGAGGTTAGGAGCAAGTGCCATCGTGTCTAGTGGAGACACTGGGACACGTGGGATGGAAATCTGCCAGAAAGTGATGCCACTGGGTTGTTGATTCTCTGTGCTACTGGAGCAGCCACTTGGAGATGTTTTTGCATTGTTCCTAGGATATAGAAATTCGATGTGTTTTTATGTGTTGGCTTTGTTTTGGTGATCTTGCTAAATGCACTTATTAATTTGAGTAGTTTTTAGATTTGGAAGGATTTCCCATGATGACAGTTTTCTATAAATCCCTCATAATTCTTTCAGTTTTCCAACTCTTACGCATTTTTAACCTTCTCTTACTTAGACATTAGCTGGGATCTCTCCTCAGGATCATGTAGAAGCGTAGTTCATCACTAAGCAGTTGAACGGGTTCCATCTGGTTATTTCTGTGCTATTGACTTCCGGTTTCCTTCTACCGTGTGAGAGGACAGACTGTGGATATATTAGCTCTTAGAAAAAATTTGAGACCAGCTTTGAGGCCCTGCTTATGGTTGACATATATATATATATATATATATATGACATATATATATATATATGTCAACCATAAGCATATATGTGTGTGTGTGTCTGTGTGTAGTCTGTATACATTATGTACGCACTTTAAAATAATGTATGCACTAAAGGTTCTCGGTTCTATGTTTTAGGTATGTTGACTATTTCAATATTTTTCCTTAAAAAAAAAACCACAAAGATTTGCTTTTGTTTTTGTGTATGTGTATGTGTGTTTGTCTGTGTGAGTGAATGCCATGTGTGTCCAGGTGGCCCTGGAGGTAAGAAGAGGACATAAGATCCCCTGGAGCTGGAGTTCCAGGGCTGTGAGCTGATATGGGTACTGGAAATTGCACCTGGGTCCTTTGGAAGGGCAGAATACTCTTTTAACCCAGAGCCCAGTTTATTTGTTTGTTTGTTTATTTATGTAAATTTTTTTAGATAGGACTTCATTCTGTAGTCCAGGCTGGCCTGAAACCCACTGTACAGCCCAGGCTGGCACAGAACTCACAGTAGCCATCTTGCCTCAGCCTCCCAGGTTGGGATTGCAGGCATGAGCCACCTTGCCCTGCTTGCCTCGGCGTTCCTTTCAGCTCTTCCGGTACTGCCATTAAGCCTGGCCTGAAACTTGCTGTATAGACCAAACTGGCTTTGAAGTTGTGTCAGTTCTTCTGCCTCTGCCTCCTGGTTGTTAGGATAACAACCGTGAGCTGCCACTCCCATCTCACCTTTGCCTTTTGAAGGGTAGGCCACCGGGTGTGCACAGTTCCGGGAGAAGCCAAGCTTGGTGGCATGTACGGAGGAGGCTGAGCTGGCAGAATCATTTCAGCCCAGAAGTTCAAAGCTGGCCTGGGAAACAGTGAAACGCTGTATCAAAACAAGCCACACAACCCTAAAACCAAGTCACCAACAAATCCTCAGCTGGCAGATGTTTTATTCTGTACTTAAATGTTATATAAATATGTATATATATTATTGGTTCATAGACATTGTGCATAGCATTAGGGTTCAAAGGGTTTTGTTTTGTTTTTCAAGATAGGGTTTTTCTGTGTCCTTGGCTCTCCTGGAACTCACTCTGTAGATCAGGCTGGCTTCAAACTCACAGAGATCTGCCTGCTGTTGCCTCCCATGTACTGGGATTAAAGGCATGCATTACTGCCACCCGGAACGTTCAAAGGGCTTAAATGATCAAGTTAGGAGTTGTTTTGTAGGCTGGATCCAAACCTTTGCCAGCACCCAGCATGCATTTATTGGGTTTGCAGTTTCAGGGTTATGTGTTATGTTACTCAAACCCTGGAGCTTCCTGTCATGTCTGGTCATTTACTTGGCTCATTCTTTGAGCGTTTATGCACCTGGATCCCCTTTTTTCACATTATGGTGGCTCTTGACTCCTCAGGAGAGTAAACCACACTACCCACATGGCCTGGAGCTGAAAGGCGGGATGCGATGGGTGTTGTGTGCTTGTGGATACTGCGGGCAGGGTTCTTGCATTTTCTATTAAACTTAGACCAATAAACAAACTGGCACTTCCTTTCAGTCTCCTTTGATGTGCTTCCCTGCTTCACTTCTAGCAAGGAAGATGTGCCAAGCAAGGGAGCCTTGGGAGGCCTAGTGTTCTGTCAGTCTTCTGACCGTGTTTGTGAAGCGTGATCTGTTTGTGGAAACGCATTGAGCTGAACATGTGTTCCGTCCACTTCCCAGTACACATGTGACACACCTGAATAAAAATTCTAAAAATGAACACTTTGAGGTTAAATGTCTTTTTTTTTTTTTTAATTTTAATTTTGAACTAGGTTTCCCCAGGTAGCCTGGAGCCCAGATATGTTCATCAGGTGAGCTTGTAGCCATCCCCCTGCCTCTGCCTCCTGAGTGCTGTGATTACTGAGCCACACCATGCCTGGATGGTGTCAAACGTTTTTGAAAAGTGTCCAGGACGAAGAAAGCTTGAGGAGCACTGAATAAGACTGACCTCGGTTTACGGGTGAGGTCATTAGGAAGGGGACGTGACCTGGGAGCTGCAGATGTCCCAGAACCCATGCTCAGGCCTTCTGATTCTCACTCTATACACTTTTAAATTTGCTGATCAGAGCGCGGGGCACTGAAGGATGCCCTCAAATCCCTAAAGCATCCGCATGAGTCAGCACCTTCCTTCTTGCTGTGTTTCTGTCTTGTCCTCATTCTCTTCCCGGCCATTTTAAAACAGGCACTTTTATCTCAAACTGCACCTTTGAGATTTTTTAAAAAATTTATCATTTGATTACATATGAGAGAGAGAGAGAGAGAGAGAGAGAGAGAGAGAGAGAGAGAGAGGAAGGACTTTGTGCCTGTGAAATCTAAAAAGAGGCTGACTCAAGGTATGGCTGCTCCTCCCTGGGCCATTTTTAGTTTGGTGCTGTGTTGTTTAAATTTAGAATCCTTTCTCCAAGTTGAGGGGGTGGTGATAGTTTGCAGAAATTGAACCTGGCTGTGACTCCTGCTGCTGCAAGATAAATGGGAAGATCTGGGAACCGCCGTGAGAAGAGCGCCTGAGAAAGGGACTTGCCTTAATGCCACAAAACTAGGATAAAGAGTCTGGTGTGGTGGCACTCACCTTCAATCCCAGCACTCAGGAGGCAGAGGCAGGTGGATCTGTGAGTCAGAGGCCAGCCTGGTCTAAATAGCAGGTTCTAGGACCGCCAGGGTCACATAGAGAGATGCTGTCTTACAAACAAACTGAGTAGGGTAAGGAGAGAAAGACAGTGACAGCAGGCTCTCTCTCCCTCCTATAAAACTTGGCTGGTGGAGGATAATAGCGTCAGGATCTTTGGCTTGAAATATAAATATTTAAAAAATTAACCAAGTATTAATAATCACTAAAATGTTAGCAATCAACATTGTTAATAGTATTACTATTAACACCAAGATATTAAAATATACAGTTATGTGTGGACACACATACATATGCATGTTCATATATCAGATACTGTTAACTTCCTGTCACTGTGACAAGATACCTTATGGGCGGAGAGATCATTTTGGCTCACAGCTGTAGAGATTTCAGTCCTTGGTCACTGGCCTTATTGCTTTGGGGCTTTGTTTACAAAGTATGTAAGGATGGGACCATGTTGTGGGTTAAGCCTATTAACCTCATGGGAGCCAAGGAAAGAGAGAGAGAGAGAGAGAGAGAGAGAGAGAGAGAGAGAGAGGGCGAACAGTATTTCCTTCAAGGGCATGCCTCAGCTGCCCAACTTCCTTCCATTAAGCCCTTCCTCTAATGGTTTTACCACCTCTTTGGGTAAGGTTTAATATCAAACTATGACATATCTAAGATGTTTGCACATGCAGGAATGCTCACTCATTTATGCCTGTGTGCGCGCGTGCACACACACACACACACACACACACACACACACTCACACACATGCATCCTCAGCTTGGACTTGCTAGCCATCAGGCTAGATTGTTTCCCACATGCTATTCCTTCTGCTTGAACTACATCCCATCCTCCCTGTCAGCCTGGCTCAAGGTCCTCCTCTGTCTAGTAGCAGCATCTTCTCAGGGCTTGCTCCGACTCCAGGTCTGGCCCACAACATACTTCCAGGGCCTCCTGCATTGTCTCTTGCATGCTTTCTACATTTTTATTTGCTATGTACAATTTGAACATCTTAGGCCCTTAGTAGATGCTTTCAGGTGTGGGATGGGGAGAGAGGAAAAGAAAAGAAGGGATGGAGCTGACCACAAGAGGACGAGGCCTTTACTTTCCTGGAGCCTCATTTCTGTGTGCATGTGCACATGCATGTGAGAGAGGGGATCATTGATTCACTAAGTGGTTCAGGCTGGCTTTGCCCTTGTGGCAATTCTCCTGCTTCAGCCTGTTGAACGGCAGGCAATTGGCATGTACCACCACACTTAGCAATTTCATTTATTTATTTTTTAAATTTAGAAGTGTTTTTATTTATTAATTTTGTGTGTGTATGTGCTTGGGTACCTGTGTGCCATGTCAAGTGTATGAAGATCAGAGAACAACCTGTGTGTGGGAGGCTGGTTCGCTCTTTTTTTATGTGGGTGCCAGGGGTGGAACTCAAGGTCATCAGGCTTTCACCCCGTGAGCCATCTCGCTGTCAGTGTCCTCCTTGTCTGTGAAAAGGAAATGGTAATCCCTCCTAGTTGAAATTAGAAATAGCGCATGGAAAACACCAAGCACAGGGCCTGCTAGGGAGTAGGTAAAAGCGTATACGCTCCCTAGAGGGATTTACAGAAATCCAGAAAAGTACAGAGAAAACCTGCAAAGCCGTCAAGGATCTCGTTCCCAGGAGATAAGGGCTGCGGAGTTCCAGTGTTCCTTGCTGTCCCTGTGTTTGTGCGCCCTTTCCTATCTGCAACTGTATCCTTTCTCCTCTTAGTGGCTTTCCTTTTCGTTTCCTATGCTTTTAATGACTCTTAAGATTGCGGTTGTGCTCACAGCCTCTTGCCTTGATTTCTGGGTCTTCAGTTAGGAAAAAGACATTTATAAACTGATACCCTGCCCTCTGAAGTCCAAGAGGGTAATTGAGTGAGGAAGATAATTCAAGTCCCTGGTAAATGAGATGGCGGACATAGTAAAAAATGGGCCAGCTTTCTTCCTTTCCCCCTTCCCCCCCCCTTCCTTTTTTCTTTTTGTGACATTCCTTTTTGCTTATTTCGGTGAATGAGAGGGTTATTTTTGAACTTTAAAGAAATAAGCCATCCATTGGTCTGGAAGTGAGAAAGCCTGAGTTCCTGCTTATTCCCCGGCCACAGGCTCAGCCCCTTCATACTCTGCTCTGGTTTTTCTCATCTGTAAACACGGGAGGAGAAGGTTTCATGACAGAGGTTTTCACATTGGCTTTGTGTGAGTTTTAGAGTTGTGTGGAGGTACTCTTGTATACTAGTAAGATTGAGTCTCATGGCTGAGCCAAGTGCTTGCCTAGCACGTCCAAGGCCTAATTTGATTCATCACTGGAAAAATTAAATAAAAGGAATTAGACAACAAAAGAAAAAAATTAGATTTGAAATTTTATGAATGAAATACCATTGTATTTTAAAAACTGAGATAGATTTCAGATAGCATAAAATACACTTTTATGAGGTATGCCTAATCTGGACATTTTGTATAAATGTAATCATACAATATAAATTTTTATATCTGGCTGCTTTTATTTAATGCAAAAGTCTAAAATCGCACCCACATTGTAGCATGTAAAATGTGTCTTGTTTTTGTTTGTTTTCTTTTTGATATGTGTGCACGGTCTTGTTTTGATGTGGAATCTTGCTTTGTAGGTACCCTATAGCTTCAGCCCCCCAAAGCTGGGGGGCTGAGCTGCCACGCCCAGCCTAATTTATTATTCTTTATTTAAGTGTTTTAGGGACTATTTTTTTTCTATGTTTGGATAAAAAGTTAGCCAGACAATTAGAGAGTACCATTATAGGGCCATGCTCTGTATCCATTCAGACATACAACGATTTCCGTTTCTTCGATTTTTAAGCAAAATGCTGTGTTTACTGCACCTGGAAGCTCCCAAAGCCCCTGTGTCCTTAAAGCCTGGAGAGCAATACACCGATGAGCCTGTCTCATGTCCCTCTTCTGGATCTGTGGAGGGAACTACAGCCAGTCTTCCTTGATGAAGGAAGTGGTGAGAGACTTAGGGAGAAACTGTGCTAATAGGTCACCAGACAGGGAGAGATGGAAGGTGTGCTGGAGAACTCTGTTCGCCTCTGGGCCATAGCTCCTTGCTTCTGTGTTCCTAGGATCTGCAAGGGAGTGTGAGGAAGGCAGCTGTGGCTATAGGTGATGAACTGGTCACCATGTGGATGCTGTCTTCTCTAGTTCCTAAGAGACGGAAAGGGGCTCTTGTCACTGTCTGTCTCCACAGGAATCCCGAAAGCTTTGAGGTCATTTTGTCTCATCCCAATTACATCCCTGTTGTTTCACGTGGAACCTAGCTCACATGAAATGTTCCATGAATATCTGTTAAATAACTAGCGTGCTGTGTATAGTGCTGTTGACTTAAAAAAAGGAAAGGAAAAGCCGGGCGTGGTAGCGCAAGCCTTTAATCCCAGCACTTGGGAGACAGAGGAGGCAGACAGAATGCTGTGAGTTTTGAGGCCAGCCTGGTCTACAAAGCAAATCCAGGACAGCCAGCCAGGGCTACACAGAGAAGCCCCATCTTAAAAAATAAAAAAAGAAGGGAAAGGGAAACACAGCCCAGCCATACCTGTACCACCTGAGCAGGAGAATGGTGAGTTTAAGTCTGCTTGGCTCCACAGCTAAAACACAAACACAAACAGAAGAAAACCAACCACCGCAACAAATCATAGAGTGGCTGAGTATTTCAGAAATGCCCAGTGAAATCCTGTGCATCCTTGCTGAATGTGAAACTATATTTACTTATTTGCATGTTTGTACACTCGGATATGTGTGTGCATGTACATGAGCACGTGCATGTATGTGTACAAGCTTAAAGTTGATGTCAGATGCCTTGTTTGATTGCTCTCCGAGTTATTTATTGAGGCACTATCTCTTGCTGTATCTGGAACTCCCAGGGCGGATAGCCATAGGTGGCCAGCCTGGCCTCTGCCTCTCCTGCCTCCCTGCCTTCTGCACGCTGGTACTATAGGCAGCCACTGTGCAGGCCCAGCTTTTACTTGGATTCCTGGGATCTAGACTCTGGTCCTTACGTTTGCGCAGTAAATGCTTTCTACACTGATGCATCTCCTAGGCTCCGTGAAACCTCCCATGTCTCTCTAGCACAGCATCAGAAATAAGAAGCTGACGCTTGTGCATCATCGAATTTATTTAGTTTGTATGAATTACGCATGAATTCAGCTGTGTGTTTGTGTATATAGCTTTGTGCAGCTTTTTCTTTTTAGCGGACTTGAAATCTTGAATAACCACTGCTGGACTCAAGACAGTCAATTCAATCATGACTATAGACTTCCTTGTATCACTCCCTCATAACTATCCCTTTCCCTTAATCTGTGACCCAGGATCCATTTGTTTTTCATCTTTATAATTGTCATTTCATAAGTTTCCCAAAAATGAAATCATGATGTATGACTGACTTTTTTCACTCAGCCTGGTGTCCCTGAGGATAAAGTGGTGTGGAACAATACTTCATTCCTTTTCTTTACTGAGTACTATGCACCTATCATGGCATGCTTATTCAGGCTTGAAAGACGCATGAGTCCTTTTCAGGTCCTTTCTGCGGGGAACAGAGCTGCTGTGATGATCTGCATGCAACTTCCTGTGTGAAACTAAGATTTCATTTCTAAGTAAAAGAGAGCTCAGGACTGTGCTTGCTGGATTACGTGGCAAAGACATTCTTTTAATTTTAAAAGGAATTGACAGGCGGTTGTCCAAAAGTGTGTACTGTTTTCTGCTCTTATCAAAATTGCATGAATGTCTCCCCACATTTGTGAGTGTGTACCTTTTATTTAAACTCTGCTCCATCTAGCCATTAGAATGGGTATAGAGTGATACATTAGATGATCTATTTCCCTCCTTCCATCAAAAAGGGGGGAGGGGAGGAGGTCCTGAGCTGAGCCTTCCAACTCTCAGCAAACCTCTCCTGTGATTTCCAAACTTTCTCCTAACTCTGCAACCTAACATATATTTCTTTCCTCCCCACCCTGAGTCCTAGGGTCCATCATAAGCCTGCCACCATCCCAATTTCTAGGGAAAGTCACAAGCTGTGTTCCTGCCAGGATGATCCGTCCCAACTCCTGTACACACCTTCCCTTTACCTTGGTGACTCCCGTCCATTTTTGGAAAGTGCTGCTCCAAATGTGCCCCACCATCATCTAGCCCTCTTCTCTTAGATGCCCTTTCCACCTCTGAGCAAGACCAAGACCATTCATCTTGAAGCACCTCAGCATCTTTGCACCACACCCTTCCACGTCTTCCGTCTCGTCTCCCACCTTTCTCTTTTGTGAAAGGGCCAACTGCTAATGGGTGTTTGAGCCACTGGGGTAGCAGAATTCTCAGTTACCTAGAACAGGGATCATTTTGGTTTTTCTCATTTGATCACTTATAGCATACATCACTTCTTAGGATTAAAAAGCCCATGTGCTCCTTCATCTTGCTTGATAAGTGCAGAGCTCCACAAGAGCAATGGCTGGATGAGTGTGTGTTTTTTGCTGTAACTCCATTGAAGATACATTTGATTTCAAATGTTCCAATACAGAGCAGGTTAGTGCTTTGAAGAAACAAAGCTGCTGCTAGCTGCCCTTTATTGAGTGCTTGCACACTCGGTGGATCGCTCAGCCTGTTGGGATGGTTCCCCGGCAGCTTCAGCTTGAAGGGAGTTAGAATCATGGAGATACACATGTGAAAGCATTTCAAGAAGGGAACAAGACCCACAAATAATACAGGTAGTTCCATCCTATGGATGGGGTCCCAGGCTGAATAAAAATGAGAGAGCAGGTTGAGCACATTGATCTCTCTCTGTGACCAGCTGCCTCAAACTCCTGCCACCCTCCCTGCTTGATGGGCTATGTCCCAAACTAGGGGTAAAATAAACCCATCTCCCTTAAATTGCTTTTGTCAGGCATTTTGTCACACGAACAAGAAAAGGCACTAACATGTGTGTGTTTTCACATTTAAACCCAGTGGCAATTCCTAGAGGTCTGTAATACCCAGAGGTGTATTACACATTAGTAATAACCTCAGGGTACTCTAAATGTGTCAGAAATGAAAAACATTTCCCCCTGGAGTAATTTAACTGAGAGCCAGCCCGGATTCAAATTCTCTACTCATTTCTCCCTGTGTCGTCCATCATCTCCTGCCTGTTGTATGTGTCTGGATCTATGCCTGCCTGAGTACTGTCTTTTCTTTCTATGTGTCTGTATCTCTAACAAAGGGCTTTGCTCTATATTTATTAAACAGCACAGAAAGGGTCCCATGGGGGAAGGAATGAGACTTCCTTGCAGGATTTTTGACAGAGTTTTACGGAAACATATATATCTCCCAGTTTTATAGAAACCTTCCTAGCTCCAACTGCCCCCAGCTGACCCAGATAACAAGCTGTACCACAAACACCACGGCACACAGACTTACCAACCTATGTCTGTGCCACTTACAACATTTTTGGTGGGTGTTGGTTTTGTAAGGTTGTTTTCAGTCTATTTGCTGCTTCCAGTGCTCGTTGTCACAACATACATGCACACATGCATTACTCATGGGTCAGAACGCAGAAGAGCATATCATTTAAGATTAAAGCTATGCATTAGCTTAGGTTGTAAAAGCTGATTACACGGGAAAACCCAAGGCAAGTAAGGTTGGCTGTTACACTGTTCTCTTAAAGGCAGGCTAAACAAACGGCAGGATAGCAATCTTAAGTTGTAAGTGACCTCAAGGTGTGTTATTAACTCTGGCTGTAAGGTGCTGCAGAAGTTCCAGTCTCTTAGGATGCCAAAGATGTTTTTAGAATAATGTATTGCCTCACAGTGGTAGGTGTTAGCATGTCCTTCTGTGGATGTAGGCCCCTGAGGATCAGTGCTGGGACACAGCTTGCTCAAATTCAGACAGCCAGTCGGTGGTTCTTATTTTCTGTCCCCCAATGGCTTTTGCCTTGAAGACTTGGCCCCCAGCTGATGGTGATATTGTCGATGGTGGAAGCATTAGGAGGGAAGCCTAGAAGAAGGAAGGTGGTCATTGGGAATTTGGGGACGCTGCCCTCACTCCAGGCCCCAGAGCAATAGAGCTGATCGACCAAGAATTGAAACCTCTGAACCTGTGAGCCCAAAACCAACCTTTCCTCTTTCTAAGTTGATTAGTAACAGTAGGTTTGTCACAGCAACTGGGTTGGATCCAGGGTTCCAGCATGTTTCTTTGATCTCACAACTTATTTATTTGATTTTTGTTGAGACAGTGCCTCATTATGTAGTTCAGGGTGGCTTCAAAGTAACAACCCTCTTGTCTTAGCTTCTGGAGCACAGGAATCACTAATATGTGCCATGATGGCAGTCACAGCAATGTTCGTTATGCTGTTTTGTCTGCCTACATGAAGGCAGAAACTGTCACACCATAAGAATTGATTCCTGTGAATACATTATAGTTTAAAATCATTATCTTTAAGTAACATTAGGCCTGTATGGAATGCCCAAGACAGTGGCGAGTGAATGAGATTGGAGTAGGTTAGAAGGGTCACACGGATGAGTACATGGGGTCAGGCAGGCTGCTGTACGCACAGCTCTGCCTGATGTTAACAGTGCCCTGAAAATTAGATTCTTGTTTTAATAGATTTGCCAGTAAATCACATTAAAAGAAATTAAAAGTCCATTCGAACAATGCAGACGTGTGAGCTAGTACAGTATAAAGACATGGAAGAGAGGATGGACTTGTGGATAGACTATTGTGACTTCAAGACCTACAGGTCTGGGAGTCACTGGGGTAGTGAGACAGATTAGTGGTGGGCTGTGACCTGACTTTTCTGCTTGTGTCTTTGGAAGCTCTCTCCAGCATCTCTTAAACAGTCATCACTTTTATTCCTAGTCACAGCACGTTTCTCTCATCATTTTTTTTTTTTTAATCAGCCTTTAGAGGAATAGGCATTTATTTACTTATCTGGGTACTTGTTTTATGGTGCAAGGATTGACGCAAAGGCCCCACTTTTGCTAGACAGGTACAGTACCACTAACCACATACCAGTCTGGGCCCATTTTATTAACCTTCAGGAGACCGACTGCAGGATACCCAAGGTCTCATGCACCTGCCCACATGTGCTTTGCTGCCTACACTCCTTTATGAGAACGCAGAGCACCCCAGGAAGAGCTGCCGGAGGCCCGAGGCTTACAATGTAGGAGAGGATCGTTTATTCTTGCTCTCTGGTCCCAGGGTAGAACCCCTGCTTGACTCCCAGTTGTTTCCATAAACGGTTAGTCTTCTGCTAGGGTTAGGGCCTGGCCCTTGCCCACTTTAGGGCCCAAAGACGAGTATCTGCAGACCTCAGGAGACTTTTCTTAAGTAGACCTCCAGCTGATTCCAGTTCCTGAGGTCAGTCTGGCTTGCACAGCTCACTCATCACACAGAGCACTGGTTCTCAAACTCCCCAACGCCGCGACCCTTTAATACAGTTCCTTGTGTCATGACGACCTCCAACCATAAAACTGTCTTTGCTGCTACTTCATAACTGTAAATTTGCTACCACCGTGGATCATAATATAAATATCTGTGTTTTCCAATAGTCCTAGGTGAGCCCCCGTGAAAGGGTTGTAGACCTCACAAAGCAGGTTGAGAACTACTGACATAGAGGCAGTGCGCTGTAAATTCCGAGTCCTTAGAGGAACCCATACCATGACTTAGCTTCCAGGTTAGGAGTTGGCTTCCGCGATTCTGATTTTCTCTTCCATAATTTTTTGCTGGTTAGCTCTGAATTCACAAGAAAGGACTGATACTGTGGAGAAAAAGGCAGAACCAAGAAGCTCATTTCTCATGTGAGATTCTGTCTTAATCAGGGTTTCCACTGCTGTGATGAAGTATCATGACCGAAGGCAACTTGGGGAGGGATTTTTTTATTTGAATGTAGTCTAAGGCAGCAACCCAAACTAGGCAGGAACCTGGAAGCAGGAGCTGATGTAGATGTTTTTAGAATAATGTATTGCCTCACAGTGGTAGGTGTTAGCATGTCCTTCTGTGGATGCAGGACCCTGAGGATCAGTGCTGGGACACAGCCTGCTCAAATTCAGACAGCCAGTCGGTGGTTCTTATTTTCTGTCCCCCAATGGCTTTTGCCTTGAAGACTTGGCCCCCAGCTGATGGTGGTATTGTCCATCATGGAGGAATTCATGGAGCTCAGCCTAGTTTCTTATAGAAGCGAGTCCCTGATCCCCTTACTACGGAACCCACAAGAAGACCAAGTTGCCCATCATGTATATATATGTAGGAAGCCTAGATCCAGTCCATGCATGGCCCTGATTGGTGCTTCAGTCTTTGCAGTCCCCCTTGCGCCTAGGTTAGTTGGCTCTGTTGGTCTTCTTGTGAAGCTCCTGCCTCTCGGTCTCCTTTTATCCTTCTCCCAACTCTTCTACAAGGCTCCCTGTACTCTGCCCAAGCTTTGGCTGTGAGCCTCAGCATCTGTTTCCATCCTTTGGTGGGTGGAGCCTCTCTGAAGACACCTATGCTAGGCACCAGTCCTCAAGCATAGCAGAGTATTGTTAGTAGTTTCAGGGCTTGGCTCTCTCCCATGGGGTGGGTCTCAAGTTGGGCCAGGCATTGGTTGGACATTCCCTCCATCTCTGCTCTATCTTTATTCCTGCACATCTTGTAGGCAGGGTAAACTTTGGGTCAAAGTTTTTGTGGGTGGGTTGGTGTTCCCCTCCACTAAGAGTCCTGTGTAGTTAGAGGGTAGCCTCTTCAGTCTCCATGACCCTGCTACTTGGGGTCTCAGGTAGAGTCACCCCCATATCCTCCCTGGAGCCTACCCTGTTGTAGATCTCCAGCTTGTCTCAGAGACACCCTCATGTTTTCTCTTCTTTCTGCAAGCTCTCTGTCCTCCTTCCCCTGCTCTCTCCACATCTGCTCCCCACCCTTGTTTTTCCCTGTAATCCCTCTCCTATCCTGTTCTGTCTCTTCAACCACTTCTACTGCCTCTATTCTCTTTCCTCTTCTGAGTGAAATTCAAGCATACTTGTTTGGGCCCTCCTTGTTACTTAGTTTCTTTGGGTCTGTGAATTGTAGTATGGTTATCCTGTACCATATGGTTAACATCTGCTTATAAGTGAGTACCTACCATGTGTGTTTCTGGGTCTGGGTTATCTCACTCATAATGATCTTTTCCAGGTCCATTCATTTGCCTGAAAATTTTATGACTTTCTTGTTTTTAATAGCTGAGTAGTGTTCCATTCTGTAAATGTACCATAATTTCTTTATCCATTCCTAAGTTGAGGGACATCTGGGTTGTTTCCAGTTTCTGGCTATTACGAATAAAACTGCTATAAACATAGTTGATTAAATGTCCTTGCTGTATAGTGGAACATCTTTTGGGTATATGCTCAGGAGTGTTATGGCTGGGTCTTGAGGTAGAGCTATTCCCAATTTTCTGAGAAAGCGCCAGATTGATTTCCAAAGTGGTTGTACAAGTTTGCTCTCCCACCAACAATGGAGGAGGGTTCCCTTTTCTCCACATCCTCTCCAGCATGGGCTGCCACTTGAGTTTTTGATCTTAGCCATTCTGACAGGTGTAAGATGAAATCTTAGTCATTTTGATTTGCATTTCCCTGATGACTAAGGACATTGAACATTTCTTTAAGTGCTTCTCAGCCATTCCAGATGCCTCTGTTGAGAATTCTCTGTTTAGTTCTGTATCCCATTTTTAAATTGGATTATTTGTTTAGTTGGTGTTTAATTTCTTGAGTTCTTTATATATTTTGGATATTAGTCCTTTAGTTGGTGGATCTTTTCCCAGTCTGTAGGCTGTTGTTTTGTTCTATTGACAGTGTCCTTTGCCTTACAGAAGCCTTTTAGTTTCATGAGGTCCCATTTATTAATTGTTGATCTTAGAGACTGAGCTGTTGGTGTTCTGTTCAGGAATTTGTCTTCTGTGCCAATGAGTTCAAGGCTGATTTCCATTTTCTCTTCTAATAGGTTTTGTATGTCTGGTTTTATGTTGAGGTCTTTGAGCCACTTGGACTTCAGTTTTGTGCAGAGTGATAGATATAGATCTATTTGCATTTTTCTACATGTAGAAACCCAGTTAGACCAGCACCATTTGTTGAAGATGCTGTCTTATTTTCATTGCATAGTTTTGACTTCTTTGTAAAAAATCAGGTGTCCCTAGGTGTGTGGGTTTATTTCTGGGTCCTAGATTTGATCCCATTGATATACCAGTCTGTTTCTATGCCCGTACCATGCAGTTTTTATTACTATTTTTCTGTAGTAGAGCTTGAAGTGAGGGATGGAGATACCTCCAGAAATTTTTTTTATTGTATAGGATTGTTTTAGCTATTCTGGTTGTTTTGTTTTTCCAAGTGAAGTTGAAAATTGTTTTTTCCAGGTACACACCTTTCTTCGTTCTTATTTTGCACTGGCTTTTATGACCAAACAGATGTTTTCAAGTCTTCCTGCTTTGCATTTCGCTTCCTATTCTCACTATAAACTTGGCTTGAAGACGCCAACGATAACCACGCCACAGTCTAAATTCTGGATTGATTTGAAGTTTCCTAGCTCAGATCAATTAATTAGTCAATCACCTTTAAACTCAGCCTCCTGGCAAAATGCAGGGCATGGATAAAATGTAATCAATGTCTTTGCCAACATGAACAGGAATGGCTTTTAGCCCAGTTCCCAATAGAATCCTTATCCTCATCTGAGACTTATTGTTGTATCAGTTACTCTTATGCTGTGATTAAAATTTCATGATCAAAAACAAATTAAAGAGGAAAGTGTATTTTGTCTTACAGTTCTAGAGGAGGAGTCTATAAAGGTGAGGGAGGCATGGTGGGTGGCAGGCAGCCAGAGCTGAGAGATCACATCTCAGCCACACAGGAAGCAGAGAGATTGGACAGGAAGTGAGGCAGGTCCATAGATCCTACTGGCATATTTTCTTCATCAAGGCTACCTACACCTGCTAGAAGTTCCATATTCTCCCCAGACAGCACCAAGAACTGGAGACCAAGTATCCGAACGCATGAGCCTGTGGGTGACATTTCTCATTTAAATTACAATTACCCAGATTTCTGTTGTTATTCTGTTAATTTCTGCTTGTAACAACCTAGACTTTTTTTCTTTCCCCACTTCTAATGTTTCCAAATTTCTCTTGAAAACTAGTGTCAAAATATAGACCCACTCAGTCAGGTTTAGTCACAGAAATGGCCCCACTTCTCAGGGGCCAGTTATGTGTGTTAGTTATTCTTACTTTTGCTGTGACCAAATACCTGAGAGAGAAATGATTCCTGAAAAAAGGAATCATTTAATTTGGCTCAGTTTCTGAGTCTCCACTCCATATTCTTGGCTCCATGGACTTTTAGGCCTGCCATGTGGCAACAGGAGCACAAAACTATCCAACTTGTGGCACACATTAAGCAGAAAGAGAGGTAGAGATGTTTTAGTTTAGGTTTTGTTGCTGAGAAGAGGCACCATGACCAAGTCAACTCTTATAGTTAATGCCAACATTTAACGGGGGCTGCTTTTCTATGTCTTGATCCTAAGGCATCCAGGGGGAGACTGATGTGCTTCATCCTGGACAGAGCTTGAGTGTACGTAGGATCTCAAAGCCCCGCCTCCACAGTGACACACTTCCTCTAAAAGGCTCCTCTAACTTCCTCCTCCAATAAGGCCACACCTCCTCATGATAGTGCCGCTCCCCGTGGCTCAAGCATTCAAACACATGAATCTATGGGGCCAAACCTATTCAAGCCACCTCAGATGTAGGCAGATAGATGATAGAGATAGCTATCTAGCTATCTAGCTCTCCATCGCATGGAGTCCTCTCCATGGAGGACTCTCCATCTCAGAGGGCAAAGCTTTAGCAGACACGGCTCAACAGCAGTGGTGCCTGGGTGACCTTTAGCAGTGTGAGGGTCACCTTGCCGGCCATGTTCTTACCAGCATTTGATGCTGTCGGGCTTCACGGTTTGAGGCATTCCGCTTAGTGTGGCGCAGATGCCCGCGGTTGTCATCTGTCTTTCCATTACACACAGGGGTTAAGCAGCTTGTCATCAACACATTGGCTCTAATAGTCTTTTGTGAAAGACCTGGGCTGTGGTAACTTTTTGCCAATTTTTTTTTAAAGACAGGATTTCTCTGTGTAGCCCTTCGTGCCCCGGAGCTCGCTCTGTAGACAAGGCTGGCCTCAAACTCAGAGGGCTGCCCCTGCCTCTCGAGTGCTGGAACTAAAGACGTGTGTCACCGCTGCCCAACTTGACAGATTTCTTACTGGGCTTTCTTTGTCATTCTTATTGATTTGTAGGTTAAATTAGTTTATTAGTTATTAGTGTGTGTATGACATGGGGCGGTATGTGTGCAGTATTGTATGTGTGGGGGTAAGAGCGGGCTTTGACGAGTTGGGTCTCTTCTTCTGCTGTAGGGTCCAGGGATTGAACTCAGGTCCCTAGACTTGAGTGTGTAGGGCCTTACCCTGCTGGGCCCTTACCAGCCATGATTTGTGGATTTTTCTTGTTGAATTATATGTTTTACACACAAATTCTTTGGATAACTGTATTACAAATATTTCTTTACAATATTGCTTGTATTTTATATTTTTACCCTCTCAAGTATTCTTTTTTTCAAACAGATTCTCAACTGGGTCCTGCCCCAGCTGCATGGATGTTAGATTACAGGAATGTACAATGATATCTAGCTTCTTAATGATGTATTTGATGGGAAACAAAAACGATTTTCTTTGGGATGGGGTTTCTAGGGAAACCTAAGGCCTCATGCCTGCTATGTTTGTGGCCTACTGCCAAACATAGGAACTCAGACTTATACAGTCTTGAATGTTGTCTGCTTATTTTGTGGTTTGATTACTGCTTCCTGAATTCCGTTTAACAAATTCCTATTTTCCTCAATGTGATAAGGATATTATTTTTTTTTGTTTTTTTTCTCAAATCTTTTGTAAATAACATATTGACTTCTAAAATATTTAATAAATTTGATCTTCTAAAAATAAAACTTAACTTGAATAATGACTGCGATATGTGTATTAAAAATTGTTTTGGTGCCAGTGATTGAACCCAGGAACTTACACATGCTAACCAGGTGCATGAGCTAACCATTGAGCTACATCTCTGTCCTATTATTATTTTAAAATTTACAACCATATATATAATGTATATATACAATATACACATTGTATATAATGTATATAATTATATATAGCTAATGTATATATAATTATATATACCACATATATATAATATAGGAGATAATATATATAATATAGGAGATGACATATATATATGTTATGCAATGGTCAAGTCTAGCTAATAAAGAAGTGCATTATCATTTGCGATATCACATTATCACTCACATAATTCTCACGTTGTGATGAGAACACAAATATACTGTTTCTGTATTTTTCAAGACTATCATAAGCCACCATTGGCTATGGTCACAGTGCCTTTCAGTGACTTCTTAAACTTATCCCCGTAATTATGTTCCTCTGACTAACATTTCTCCACCCCCACTTCACTCCACACCACAGCCTCTGATAATCACCATTTTACCCTCTGTATCAACTGTTAAATTCCCATGTGCGAGATCATGAGGCATTTGTTTCTGTGCCTGGCTCATTTCACTTAACATAACATCCTCCAGGTTCACTTGTGCATCCCAAATGACGGGATTTTCTTTTCTTTCATAGCGAACTAGTATTCCATTGTGTATGCATACTACATTTTCTTCATCACGTTTCAGATGACACTTTTTTAAATTCAGTATCTTAGCTGTTATAAACAATACTCCCATAAATATGGGAGTGAAGTTATTTGTTTGACATATTGATTTAATTTCATTTGAATACATACCAAATTGTGGGGGTTCTGGATCATGTAATTGCTACATTTTTAATTCTGGAGCCCCTAATAGCTATGTTAACTTATAATTCTGGAGCCCACAATAGCTATGTTAACTTATATTTCTACCCACAGTGTGTGTGTGTTTGTTGTCTTTTTCCTACATTCTCGTCAACATGTACCATTTGTCTTGTTTTGGTAGTAGCTCTTCTAAGGCTGGGGTGATAGCCCACCGTGGCTTTGATCTGTGTTACCCTGATGATGAAAGATATTGAGCACCTGTCCACATACCTGTTGGCCATTTGTATGTGTTCTTTCGAGGAATGTCTATTTTTAATTGATCATTTGTTTTCTTACTCTTTCCCCATTGTGTGTTCATGGCACCTTTGTTGAAAGTCAGGGGCCCTAAGTGTGTGGATTTGTGTCTGGGCTCTCTAGTCTGTCCTGTCGGATTACAAGTCAGTTTTGTGTCAGTATTATGTGGTTTGTCACTATAGCTTTGTAGTGTATTTTAAAATTAAATGCTATGATGACTCTAGCTTTGTTCTTTTTGCTTTAGATTGCTTTGCCTATTTGAGGTCCTTAGTGAATTTTGAATGAATTTTAGGATTATTTTTCTCTTCCTATGGTTAGTGCTACTGTGACTTGCTTTGATTGGTGGACGCTTGAGAAGCATTAAAGCACAGGATTTATTTCCATTTATTTGTGTCTTCTCCAATTTCTTTTCAGTGTAAAGATCTCTCATCTCTGTGATGGTGTCAACTTGGCTGGAGTGAGGATTACCCGGAAAACTGGTAAAGCGTTGTTGTGGGGTGTGTCTGTGTCCTGTGGTGTTTGAGTTATTGACCAGTGAAGAGGAGGCTCTGCCCTGGACTTAGGCAGGCGCCATCCACTTAGCTGAGGGCAGCCAGACAGCACAAAATGACCGGAAGACTGCATGTCTTTCCCTTTCTGTGTCCTCACATGTTGGAAAGCTTTGATCTTTTTGATATTTTATGGTTACTAATCCCTTCATAAGGCTCCTGCCCTAGTGACCTCATCGTTTTTAAATAATAATTTAAAAATTGACTTTATATTTCATATACACTTAGAATGTATCCTGATTACTCTCTTTCTTTCTTATTCCACATCTCTCTCTCTCTTTGAGATGGATTTCCCTGTGTAGTCCCGGTCCTGGCTATCTTAGAACTCACTCTGTAGACCAGGCTGGCCTCCAACTCCCAGTTCTGCCTGCCTCTGCCTCCTGAGCACTGAGATTAAAGGTGTGCGCCACCACCGCCTGGCTTCCACATCCTCTCTTCTCTCCTACCATTCTTGTCAATTCCTCCTCCTCTCTTCCAGTCCCTTTCCTGGACTTTTTTACTTTTGGTTTTGTCTCTTGGTCAGTTTAGAGACACGTCTGTGACCACTGGATTGACACTCTCCATTGGAAGTTGGTGGGTTCATCAGCGGCCACACAACTGAAGGCAACTGTTCCCCCTCTTGCTGAATCTTATAAGTAGCAAACAGTACAGCATTGAGTGGCAGAGCACTCTGAGTTCGGCCCCATCCCTGCTTGACTGCTAATGGGAATGTTCTTGTGCTGGATCAACACAGGCAGCTACAGCTGCTGTGAGTTCAGGACTGCAATGGCTGATTTCAAGTTCTTCTCCCTGTATTTTGGCTATTACATTCTTTCTAACCTCTCCTCCATGATATTCTTTAAGTCTTAGAGGGGATTGTCAAAATGTCTTGGTAGGGCTGAGCATTCATCCTATGTGACCTCATCTTAATCCAATTTCTTCCTGAAGGTCCCCATCTCTAATATATGCCTATTAGATGGTTAGGGCTTAAGTCTAGGCACTTTGGTGGGTCCAGTGATAGTGAGAAAAGACAAACTTCATTTTTTTTTCTGTGTTTTATGCTCTCCTACTGTAGCATGTATCACTGCCAAGATTTCAAAATGCATGGGCCCTCTTATCACCAGTTAGCAAACAATCAATTCCACAGCAGAATTCAACTCAGTTCTGCCCATGCCTGCTTGTGAGCTGCATTGGGTCTCACATATTAAGGGCTCAGTCGCACAGGACTAGTCAGACGTCAGTCGGAGTCCAGACCTCAAGGTTTCTGACCAGCTGGCTACAAGCAGCTCCTTACAACTCCCTGATTTGGCTTAGTTCATTTGCTAGGGTGGCTTGCAGAACTCAGGGGAAGACATTTATTGGCTTATTGTAAGTCCACAAATAAGGATCTCAATGAAGACATGGACGAAACCATCTGGCAGGCGCCTGGCTGCCGCTGGGATGTGCAGCAGTTACTCCTCACTTTCCTTGGTCTCTACAGGTTCCGAGAAGCACTCTGAACATCCCCACTGAGATTTTATGAATTCAGTCATTGCAAAGGCATGGCTGAAGCATGGGCAACTGTGTACCAATGGGACTGGACAGAAGGTTAAATTCTAATGCTCTGCCATAGCGAGAAAGCCAGCACAGCCTGTTGGTTCAGATTCTTTGTGGCTCCTATGTGCACTGTGCCTTCCTCTCTGGTATGGGGCAGGACCTCACGTGGAATGAAGCTGTTGGGATCTATTTCTAGCCAAGGGAGGCCAAGGATGTCTTTCTGGCCATGTGTAAGACAGGAAAAGCAGGGGAAGGTTATATATACTTTTAGTAATCTTGACGTGTTGAAGAAAAATCCTAGTTATCACAGGGTACCTTCAGGTCAGAGAGAGGTTTTGCTGTAGCATCATAACAAAGAAATTTCTATCCTTTTTTTGCTTTAAACCTGCTTTAGAAGCTGAAGGCCAAATACTTTATCAAAAGGTATACTTACTGTTCTACCCATTTTGGAAATACAGTCATGGAAAGACTCCCCCCCCCCTTGTGTATGTACATGAATATCATATGAATGCATGCACACATACATTCAGCTTTGTGAACATAAAGGCTACCTTGCAGGCTAGAGAGTATGTGGTAGCGGGAAGACATATGTTAGTGACATTAATGAATTCCATTCATGAATCTGCACACACAGAGAAGCGTGGATTTGGAGATTATTTTCACGAAAGGCTTTCTGTGATCCAAAAAGAAATAGAATCCTCATGTCTAGGGGCCATATTTTATGGATGAGGCCTTAGCCCATGCATTGCTTTGATGTGGCTGAGTTTCAGATCCTGTTGAACATGGCTCCTCACTCTGTGGCCTACACAGTGAGGTGCAGAGCTTCAGAGGCAGGGGCCAGGGTCAAGGTTATCTTCTAGGCCCTGTGCTGATTAGTTGTACTTAGAAAAAAAAAAGTTTATTCCGTGAAGTTTACTTTTCTCATTTATAACTACAGAAAGTTTGTCTTTATATTGCTGGGAAGATTGAAACATTGTATATCTGTGCTGGATCACACAGTGAGCCAACACTGGGAAAATTTAAGATGCAAAGCCTAGCAAGCATGTAGCAGAAAGAAAATCTTCTGGGCTCCACACTGAAGCAGCAGAACTTTGTATCTATGAGGTAAAGGAGAGATAGTGCAAAACTGAATTTATTTGTTTCACTTTCATTTTTAATGTGGCCACTAGAAATTTGAAAGTTCTGTTTTGTTTTGTTTTCTATTTTAGTTTCTGTTGCTGTGATAAACACTGACCACAGACAACTTAGGGGGAGGGAAGGTTTTAGTTCATCCTTTAACTCCCAGGTGACTCTGTCACTGAGGGAAGTCAGGGCAGACCCTCAGAGCAGGAACATGGAGGCAGGAACTGAAGCAGACATCGTGGAGGGCTGCTCTTGACTGGCTTGATCTGCCTGGCTTCCTGATGCTGCTTTCTTATATACTCCAGGACCATCCGACTAGGACTGGCAGTACCCTCAGTGGATGGGGCTCTCTCATATCAACCACTAACTAAGAAAATACCGGACAGACTTGCCTACAGGCCAGTGTGACAGAGCAGTTTTCTCATTTGCAATTCCTTCTCCAATAATCCTAGCTTGTGTCGAATTGACAAGACTAGATAGCACACAGTTATTTATTGTTCACTTGTGGTTTGCATTCTATTTCTTCAGACCAGTTTTGTGACCAGGAAGTAGCATATGCAAGTTAGCTCTAGCCTGAACATGTAGAGAAGATGTCACTGCACAGGTTGGGATTCCATTTTTATCTAAAGCTTATTAACATTCACTAAAATTTTAATGTAAGCTTTTGGGTAGACATCTTTTCCTCCTGATGTACAAGAGGGAAGAAAAAAATTTCATTTATATGAGTAAATAGAAACTCGAGTCTTGAGTGCACTTGATCACAGTGAT
>REGO01000761.1:389252-470534 GCA_010120015.1 Rhombomys opimus
GGAGGTCAAAGAGCCTGCCATTGAGTTCCTGTCAGAAATAGTCCCTGTTCCCCTTACCATGAAAAGTGTCTCAGGTTCTTGTGCTGAGTGCTTGGTCCCTATTATCGAACTGTGAAAGCAGTAGACCCTTTAAGAGTGGGCTTAGTGTAAGGAAATTAGGTCATGAGGGCTCGAAGCTCATGAATGGATTAACATCGGTTTGTGGTAGTGGTTCATGGGAGTGGATTCATGCTGGACCTGGTGGTATAAATCTATAATCCTAGTTACTCAGGAGGCTTAGGCAAGTAGATCCCAAGTTCAAGGCCTGCCCTAAATTACAGTGATTTCAAAGCTTAGCTTGGGTAACTTAGCAAGATCCTTTTTGAAAATGAAAAAGTAAAATAAAAAGATGACTAGGGATACAGCTATGTGATAGAGTGTTTGCTTAGCAAACGGCAGACATAGGCACCGGGTTTGATTCCTGGGGCTTAAAGAGGAGATTTATTCCTGTGCTGGGAGGGCTGTCATCAAGTGCAGGCCTTGACTTTCTCCACCACTTGGTTCCTTGTCAAGCTAATCCCCCTTCTGTGTTCTGGTTCCTTCACTCTTTACACCTGTGTTGTACTGTAGCAGGGAGCCTTCACCATGCTGTTTGGTTCTTCTAGTCTCCAGAATTGTGAACCTCATAAACCTCTTTATAAGTCCTTCAGCCCAAGATCAAGAACTTAAGTGACAACACATGCTGGAGAGGATGTGGAGAAAGGGGAACCCTCCTCCACTGCTGGTGGGAATGTAAACTTGCACAACCACTGTGGAAATCAATCTGGCACTTTCTCAGACAATTAGGAATTGTGCTTCTTCAAGATCCAGCTATACCACAACTAGGCATATATCCAAAAGATGTTCAAGTATACAACAAGGACAGAAACGCACCTCAATTGTTGTCTCTGAACCCTGCGCTTCAGATGTTAGCACCACCTAGATAGTTCATGTGCAGTGATATAAACTCATTTCCCACCGTTACACAGTTCCCTGTAGTCCACAGCTCACGGGCGTAGTGATTGTAGGAACAGAGACGAGCATCATGTTCTGTCATTCACAAATGATATTTGGTCTAAAGGAATATTCTCTTAGAGTGATGGTTCATACATCCCTCAAAAGGAGGAGATCTGGAGGGTGTAAATCACCTGATCTGGTTAAAAGTGAAAAGAAAATTCAAGCTGGTAGGATTTGAAAAGTCAAAACTGTCTGTTTTCTTCAATCTCGTATTGAAGAATTTTCTTCAATACAAAGTGGCAGTCTGTGGCAGCTTTGTTGGGGAAATCCATCACAAACACGCGGGGATTCTGACGTGAACGTCTCGGGAAACCAGCCCCCTCTTTGCAGCCTCACAGTCTCCATCAGTAATGGCTGCTGCAGGCAGTGGCCGTGAAACAGTGAATGAGAGCCTTTGCCAAAGATGGCTCACCGACTTCCCATGGAAAGAGTACTAACATGGCCCTGCCACCAAGGGGTAAACAGTTTGGAGTGGGAAGACACACGTGTAGAGAGGCAGTTTTAGTATAGCATGCTGTGATATGTTAGAAGATGTGGAATGTTCTGTGGGACCTCATGAAGTTATGTGTAACCTGGTTCTGAGAGCTTAGGGCTTCTGTGGGGAAGTGCTGTCCACACAGGACTTAAAGAGCAGGCCAAACTCGGACAGTTGGGAGATCCAGGGGGCCCCAATGTCTGCACTTAAAGACCGAGGCAGAGGTACTTGCAAGGTGACTTAGTGGGTAAAGGCACTTTGTTGCTGGCTTGCTGATGGGGGTTTGATGCTTGGAACACACTTAGTAGAAGGAAAGAGTTGTACACTGACCTCCCTATCATGCTGTGGTACACACACACACACACACACACACACACACACACGCATGCACCCACACACTAAAGCAATAAAATGCAATAATAATCATTAGAAAAAGAAAACCAGTGGAAGGACCATTGGTTCTGAGTTCTGAAGGGGTAGCAGCAGGTCCTGGAGTGTGAAGGGGACATTGTGTTCAACACCTAGATCAGGGGCTCTACCTTTCCCTAATGCTGTGACCCTTTAACACAGTTCCTCATGTTGTAGTGACCCCCCCCCCCAACCAGTTATGTTACTTCATAACTTTAATGTAAGTATCTGTATTGCCTGATGGTGTTAGGTGACACCAGTGAAAGGGTCATTCAACCCAAAGGGGTCACAACCTACCCACTAAGAACCACTGGCCTAGATGGAGGGCTGCATCCTTGTCTTTGTTAGGGTTTCCATTGCTGGGATGAAACACCATGATCAAAAGCAACTTGGGTAGTGTCTTAGTTGTTGTTTTATTGCAGGGAAGAGATTCCAAAGCCAAGGCAACTTGTGAAAGAAAGCACTTGCTTTGGGTGCTTGCTTACAGTTTCAGAGGGTGAGTTCATGACCATCATGGCAGGAGCATGGTGGCAGGCAGGCAGGCAGGCAGGCATGGTGCTGGGGCAGTAGCTAAAAGCTTATGCCCTGATTCACAGTCAACAGACAGAAAAAAAAGAAGAGTGAGACATAGTAAGGGAGGGAAAGAGTGAGAGAAGGAAGAGAGAGAGAGAAGAGGAGGGAAAGGGAGTGGAGGAGAGGGAGAGAGAGATTGAGAGAGCTGGAGGCAGAGGCAGGAGGATCTCTTATGAGTTCAAGGCCAGTCTTCTCTATAAAGTGAGTCCAGGACAGCCAGGGCTATTACACAGAGAAATCCTGTCTCAGAAGGATGGGGGGGGTGGGTTGTGGGGAGGTGGCAGAGAGATCTCTGTGAGTTCAAGGACAGCCTGGTCTAAAAAGTGAGTCCAGGACAGCCAGGGTATTGCACAGAAAAACTCTGTCTCTGGGGGCTGGGAGGTGGGAGCAAGATCTCCTAATCCTTCCTGAATAGTATACCAACTGGGGACCAAACACTCAAAAACTATGAGACTATGGGGGGCATCCTCATTCAAGCCACCAGGATGAAAAGCGGTTATTTCATCCTGGAGAAGTGTTGCTCACTGGCTTATTTCTCCTGGCTTGCTCAGTTTGTTTTCCTTTTTATTTTTAATTAAATTTTTATTTTTAATATGAATTACAGTTTATTCACTTTGTATCCCAGCAGTAGACCCCTTCCTCATTCCCTCCCAATCCCTCTTTCATCTCCTCCCATGCCTCTCTCCAAGTCCACTGATAGGGGAGGTCCTCCTCCCCTTTCATCTGACCCTAGCTTATTAGGTCTCATCAGGACTGGCTGCATTGTTCTCCTTTGTGGCCTAGTAAGGCTGGACCCTCTCAGAGGGAGGTGATCAAAGAGCCAGCCACTGAGTTCATGTCAGAGACAGACCCTGTTCCACTTACTAGGGAACCTACTTGGATACTGGGCTGCCATGGGACTACATCTGAGCAGGGGTCCTAGGTTATCTCCATGCATGGTCCTTGGTTGGAGTATCAGTCTCAGAAAAGACCCCTGAGCCCAGATTTTTTGGTTTTGTTGCTCCCTTGTGGAGCTCCTGTCCTCTCCAGGTCTTACTATCTCCTCCTTCTTTCATAAGATTCCCTGTGCTCTGCCCAAAGTTTGGCTATGAGTCTCAGCATCTGCTTTGATACACTGCTGGGTAGAGTCTTTCAGAGGCCCTTACCACCCAGGACCACCTACCAGGAACAGTGCTGCTCACAGTGAGCTAGGACTGTCCACACTAATCATCAGTCAAGAAAATGCCCTCCAAACTTGTCCACAGGCCAGTCTTATATGGAGGCATTTTCTCAGTTAAGATCCCCTCTTTTCCAGTGACCCTCGCTGTGTCAAGTTGACATGGAAACCAGCCAGCACAGTCCTATAATTGGATTTGCATTTTAGATGTGAATCAATTTGTTCACTTTTCGGACTCATTTTTCTTATCTCTAAGTTGAAAGGGCTCTCCTGCCCCCTATGGTTTCTTCCTGCTTTAATAGTCCATAAATTTCTCTGGCTGTAGAAACCTTAATCCCATGCCGACTTCCAGATCTCCTGGGCAGCAAGGCCCAAGATTATAACCAGGGCTGGAAGAGGTGCATGGCATGTAAATGGCATATCCAGGAATAGGAGGCTGAGTGGATGTTGTATCTTTTCCACTAGATGTTAGCAAATGGGAAGGAAGCAGGTTTCTTCGTGGGTCACCTGACAGGGATGGGTGGGTAGCTTTTGTCTCCTGTTAAGCAGGCAGAATACATCTTGCTCTGCTTCTGTTGTGGTTGAAACTTAAAAGCCTCTCAACCCTGTCGAAAGCTTAAAATACTGCTTATTGAAGTATTTAATGATAAATAACACGAAGCCTGGAATGTATTTTAAGACACTGAGGAGGGCCGGAGGTATGATTTAGTGGCCTAGCATGCGTGAGGCTCTGGATTAATTCCCTGGCCTTGCAAGTAAAACACTAAGCACACCAATAAATGTATAAATGAACTTAGCGTCATACATATGAATGGAGATCAACTGTGGCTTGGGATTGTTGATGTTGAGTTGTGGGTACAAAGGGATCCACTACATAATTTAATCTACTTTTGTATGTGCTTGATAACTTCCATAAGAAAAAGTGAAAGAATAAAATAGAAATGCTTCCCCCTCATTACCTAAATTTCTCATTTATTATGTTGTGTGTGTGTGTGTGTGTGTGTGTGTGTGTGCAAATGAAGAATGAATCAGACTCTCGCTTGGACATATAAAAGTCTTAGAACTATTGTATCATAAAGAGCAACAAACCGTTTTATGTTAACTACTTGAATGGCTTCAAGTGTTTTAGGCTCCACTGAAATTCCACAGGCAGATCAGGAAAGAGAATTCTGTGCAAGGGATGGGACACAGTCTTGGGACATGAGCTAGGCCTGCAGCTCTGTGCTGGGTCTGTCCTGAAGGAATCTCTGGGTTAACACAGTGAGTCACTGGCCTTAGAATCAGGTACAGTAGACGCAGCTCTGTACTCACTGAAGAGCAGAAGATAACAGCCCAGCCAGGCACCAAGCCAAGCTCTTTACGTCCTTGATGTCACGCAATTTTAATAGCTGCCTGTCACTTAGATGTAACAATTTCATGAGCAAGCTGACACAGTCTTAAGGTGTAAAACTTGTCTGTGACCGTACAGATGTGAGATTCCCAGTAACTGTTATGCTGAATGAAGAATTGGCATCTAGACGGTAGGCGGCACCTTACATCCCTCCGGGGACTAGAATGGTGGCATGTGACAGGGAGAAGCGAAAGAGTGGTTCACCACAGGGTGATTTCTTTCTTTCTCTCCTCCCTTCACTGGTCTAGAGACAATTGTCGCGTGGCTGCTATGGATTTCTGGAGCTCGGGGTCCTTCTGTCTTTAGCTTCAGCGTCAAAGTCTTTTATCCTGGAGCCCACCTCATGGTTTGAGATACCTGTTGGAGCTCTGGTGTTCAACCAAAAGAAAGGGCAAAAGATTGGAAGCAGGGTGTTAGACCCACATTGCTCTTGAAGGATCCATATCAGAAACTGCTGCGATGGTTTATCTCTGTATTTATAGTGGCTACAGCTTAGTCCTGTGTAAATGCCTAGCAGGTTGTAGAGCTCTACATATGGTATGTCCAAACCGTGAAGGCACACGGAAAGTATGTCCTTTATACTGAATGCTTAGACTCCCAGCTGATGGGCTCTGCTCTCACTGAACACAGAGAGGAATACAGATGGACACCTACCATCACTATTTAGTCCAAACAGATCATTTTAGAGCTCTGCTCTCTTTGAATGATATTCTCCTTATAAGACGTTTCAGAAACTGAACAAGTAAAAACATGAGTAGCCCAAGGATCCAACTTAATGTCCAGGAAGGCTAGATCCTTCCAGCCACGTGTAGCCAGGAAGCAGCAGGGCTTTGGTGCTCTGGAGACTCAGAACCCAAAACTGGTTCCCGCTGTGTCATCACCACACAGTATCTGGTGGATGCTCCAAGTTCTTTGGGGCCCACTGCCTTGCTAGGCACAGTGAGATTTGGGGAAGGGGTGGGAAACTTCAGATTTTAAATGATGAGGCAGGGCTAATAGGAACATCCAAGATTTAGTCTCATGCAGGCTTGCACCTGATTCAGGGGAACTCTTTACCTAATTCAAAAATGTTAATCTGTTTTTCCCTGGACAGAGCAGCTGAGCACAGGGCTAGCCTGAGGTAGTCTATCAACACCTGCCAATTAGTGTAGCTGAGGTTTCTCTGCTTGACAGTGAGCAGGAAACTGGCCAGGGTTTCCACAAGTTACTCTTCTCTTTAACTAGACCTACTCACTTATTTTGGGAAGTTACACAAAGACAAGCACATGCAACTGCATAAAAGGATTCTCATATTACTGAACACACAGCAGTGGACAAAAATGATGAACTGTAGAATGGACACAGGGTTGCAGAAAACAAGGTTTCAGGCTGCCAACACCACTGAATCCAGAACTGAATGTGCTTCTTTCTATGCCTCAGTTTCTTCCGAGTCTTTTTCACATTCTAATGTCTTCTGAAGATGGGTAGACATAGCCTCTAACCTGCTCTGGCAAGCCGAGCTGGTCATCCGGGACTCCATCAGGAGCGCTGCCTGCTTTTTAATGGCATCATTTTCACCATCTCAAGCTCTTACTTGTTTCAATAATTCTTTTTCATACAACACTTTTTTGGGCCAATGTTTTTTTACCATGCAATTCTGAATCTGAATCTCCAGAGGTTGATACTGCAATGGCAACCCAGGCAGAATGTTTTTACACCATGAGCATTTTCTTGACGAGCCAAAAACATGCCAAGTGTCCTGGCTAGCCAGGGTTATACAGCAAGACCCTGTCCAAAGAAACCAAACCCAAACCAAAAACCAAAAACCAAAAAAACAACAAAGAACCCAAAACCTAGCAAATACTTGCAAGTGACAGGGGTAACTATATCTTAAGTAAGTGAGCTCGTTAAGGAAATACAAGGTGGAAGGGTGGATTGTTCTGCAAAGTAAGGATAGTTCCCCAAATAACGTTCTGAGTTTATATTCACATAGTAGGTGCTTTCTCCTCTACCTAACATGTAGCAGGCCTCTGGCTCAGGGCCTGGTAGACTGTGATGCAGACTGTCTCTCTGTAATTGCTGGAGTTGGGTAAAGTACTTTCATGGGACAGCGACAATATATTCTCAGGCTAACGCGGAGTTAAGAGTGTTACGACAACACTAAAGCGTTCTTTTAAACATGCAGACATTTATGAAATTCTGAAGCTTCTTAAAATTACTAGGTCATATTTGCATCTGCAGCACATTTTTCTTTTGGATGCTGTGACTTAAAATGGGTTCTTAGATTTTTGGTAAAAGACAACATTTGAAAAGCTTTCCGTTTGTGTGTGCTTTTACGCATCTTTAAAAGTTTTTAAAGTTAAATTCCTGTGTGTGTGTGTGTGTGTGTGTGTGTGTGTGTGTGTGTGTGTGTGGTCAGACAGTGACTCAAATAGGAGTCTGTTCCTTGCTTCTACCGTGTGGGTTCTGGGAATGGATCTCAGGTTGTCAGGCTTGGTGGCATCCATCAGACAGCTTTCAATGCGTAATCCTTTGTTTCATCCAGTGAGATAGAGAATGGGCTTTCCTTCACTGTAGAGAACAAGAGCGTAGCCATGAGTCTATGCCAGATCATAAAAAAAAAAAAAAAATCTTATATGTGTGTGTTTGGACAGCACTCAAATGAAAGTGTGTTTCCTTCAAAGCCAGTGTCCCCTTAATCTCCATGTTCTCAGATTGGCACACTCTGTTACATGTCAATTGTAGCAGAGGCTGCACCTGTTTCAATGTTAAGAGCTTGTGTTTATTTTTATGTTTTCATGGCTTCAAACTTGTTGCCGTCTTCCTACCTCTGTCTCCCAAATACTGGAGAAACAGACATGCACCACCAAGCCTGTCTCAAGCTTTACCTTTTATTTTTAAAATTTTATTTATCTGCAATAAAGTCTTAGTATGCAGCCTAGCCCAGCCTTGAACTTCTTATCCTGTCCCAGCCTCCTGAGTGCTAGCATTATGAATGTATGCCAGCATGCCCCATTTAGGAGTTACTGAGTTACTGTAAAAAAAACAAAACAAAACAAAAAAACTGTGTTTTAAGTAGTTTTAATTTACAATTGCAAAGATAGTACAGGCGTTGGAGCTAGGGGCTTGTTTTTGATGAGAATAGTGATTTTGAATTGAATCAAAGGGTAACAAAGGGTCAATTTTAGGTGTATGACCCAATATGACCTTTGAACCAGTTGTTGATAAAGAGTGCATATGAGGAAGCTGTTTCAATCGGAAGCTTTCAGGCTTCACGGGCAGAAGCTACCGCATGGGCAGTAAAGCCAGGGCAACCCCCTTTCCACTGGTCACCTCAAGAAAGGAATGCTAGACAAGTGTGGTGATCTCACGGGCTTCACTCTCAGACTGGAATCAACCACTGTAGCCTTGTGCAGTGGCCAAGCGTCACCGGAACTTTTGACATTTGAGGTGTGTATCTGTGTGAGTGACACAGGTGCTCCAAAAGTAAGATGGCATTTTTTTTTTTCCCCAGGGTTGTCAAGAATGTGAGAGTTAAGTAAGAAAGGGAACCTGGAAACATGAAATAATGAGTTATCTTTAGTACTGCTAGCTCTTCAAGCAGGCACAGTTTTCCGGATGAGCTGTCTTGGAAAGCATACCCTGTCTGGAAAATTGGTCTTCTTTTCCAAAAGACCCAGCACTTGGTCAGGCACCCCAAACAGACATCTCTTTTCCCAAGTAATGTTAAGTAGAGATTTTCATGTGTTAGATACTGTAGCATTCTCATCGTTTTCCAGCACACTGCCTGATGGCTTTTGTGTGTTGCTGTATGTAAGTCTTGGCATCTGCTCTTAGTTACATGTGTGATTCTTGGCTGAAACCTTAATCCGCTGGGGAATAGCATATGGGAGTGCTTGAGTGGTTGGAGATTTCTTCCCTGGACATCGTTTGGAGGAGGAGAGGGAAATGACAAGTCAAGTTTTGGGAAGCTAAGAAGATTGAGCCCAAGAGACTCCTGAAAATCAGTGCCTTCAGTTTTACTGAAGGAGGATGAGGGGTCAGGTCCACTCTGCTGTTGGAGAATAGTGAGAAAGGATTCCCAGCCTGTTCCGCTTTCTTCTTGACTGTGGCTCAAAGGTGTAGATTTTGGCATTGGTCTTGGTCCTGTCCTTGGTTCTTCAGCTGAGACTTTGACACTACAGGTCTCAGGTCCAAATGCCTGGGAGGGCTATCAGAAACTAGGACAGTAGGCTAGAAATGGTGGTGAAATGTGGCATTCAAAGTGGAGCCTGGGAACCTTCTGGAAAAACACATAAACTAAAAATTTCCTTCTTTTCTTCCTTCCTTCCTTCCTTCCTTCCTTCCTTCCTTCCTTCCTTCCTTCTTTTCTCCCCTCCTTTCTTTTTTGTTTGTTTGTTTTTGAAACAGGGTTTCTCTGTATAGCCTTGGCTGTCCTGGAACTCACTTTGCAGACCAGGCTGGTCTCCAACTCACAGAGATCCACCTGCCTCTGCTTCCCTGAGGTCTGGGATTACAGGCGTACAAAGGTTTTTCTTTTTTAAGGCCCAGAAAAACCAAATATGTCTAGGATATAGCTAGAAGCTGCTCAGTTCAGTGCCCGTGCTGTGTGTACTCATAGATTGTATCCCATGAGGAGAAAATCTGAATACGACCCTGAGGTGTGCTGTCCACTGACGTTTAATGCCTCAAGTTTTCATTGATTTATATTGGTTACAGCAAAAAAAATTTAAAGGACTGAGATATGGCTTTACAAGAAATTTTGCCCTCATTTAATGTCTAATTCGTAAGAATTCAGGTGAACCCAGATACCACCGTGTAGAGGATTGTCCCAGTGGGAACTCTGCGAGTGCTCAGTAGCAGAGGTTGTGCTCAAGAGAGAGACAGGTAGAACTCATGGTGAGGAATAAGTCTATATCATTACTTAGTGTAACCACACACACACACACACACACACACACACACACACACCTTAAGCAGTATTTTAAGTAATGTTCTATTTTATGTCTGTGTGAAAATAATGGCTATGAACTGTTAAGTTTATTTTGCAATTCACCAGTAGACCACAATGTGAATATTATAAAAGAAATCTCCAGGATTAAGCCAGGGAGACGGCTCAGTGGTTAAAGTGCTTGCCTGAGTTTCCATCTCCACAGAGATCTCCACAGAATGTCCAGTGGACATGGCAACTCACCTGCCATCCTAGCCTCCAGAGGGAGAGGATCCCCAGAACAAGCTGGCTGGCAAAACCAACTTCATTTTTGAGCTCTAGTTTTGATTGGTGGCCCTGCATCAATGAAAAACATGGAAGCGTGACCTAGAGTCATTCCTGACAACAACCTAATGTCTTTGCAAGCACATCCCACACATGTCTGCCCACATACAGTCAGACGCACACATGCACACCACACCCACAAATGCAAAAGGAAGGCGGTGATGAGAGTATTTTTCTTTCCTCATTAATTTGTTAATTTAGTAAGTATTTCCTCACTGTTTATTTCCTTTTTATGTTTCAGTTGTATTCAAGCTTGAGCCCAGGGCATTATGTGTTTGCTGTTTGGGTACTCACTGGTCGGTTGTCATGGGACAATGGAAAACATGGATTTTCCTTCTCAAATGCTGCAAAGGTAATAGGAAAAGTACACATTCAGGCTTGTAAAAAGCCAAGGCAGAAAATCACTTTGCCGTATACAAAATGCTTTTTGTTTTATAATACATAGTGATAACACATCTGTAATGCAGGATGCATCCTAGCTTAATTTTAAAGGTGGGAAATAATTTGCATTTTGGAAAAGTGATTTAATTAGATATAAAATGCAGTAACAGTTGGAAATAATGGCAAAAAGTAAAAACATTGTATATTATAAATAATGTAGTCGCAGTAGTATTAATAGATAATGAGAATAGTATTTGTTAAGCCCTTCCTTTGTGATGAAAATTGATTTAAGGGCTGGAGAGATGGTTCAGTGGGTAGGAAAGCTTGCTGATTGTCTAGAGGACCCAAGTTCGCTTTCCAGCATTCATACTGGGAGGCTTACAACCCTGTAACTCCGGCACCAAGGAATCTGGCGCTCTCCTCTGGCCTGTGCATTCAAAGGCATCCACACGTATATCTAAATTAAAAAAAAAATTCTTAAAGAAATAATTTCATTCTCGCTTCAACCTTGTTATAAAAGAAGTATGCTCCTTTCCCATGGGAAAGGTAAGACAGGTGAGGTGATCTGGCCAGAGTCTGAGGGCCTCGGAAGCAGGCTGAGAGGTTTGGTTCCACACTCTCAGCCTCCATCATTATTCCCAGCAGTGAAAGGATGGCGTAAGTCCTAGCTCTACCTTCACTCTGTAGCCACTGCCGAATGTGGGGGATATATTCCATGAGGCTGGGGGTGTGGACGAAGAGAGACCAGCTCCTGAACGTCTCTCAGGGTGGACATGATGGAGTTAGTAAAAACAACAAGGCATCCCTTCCTTTGAGTCTCTCCCCATATGTGATAGTTTATTCTTAAGATAAAATAAATTATGGGTCAATCTGTTATTTTTCATTGAATATATATATATATATATATTTATCAAGGTATGATCTTACTGTGTATCTCTGGTTAGACTGAAATTCACTAGGCAGACCAAGCTGGCCTTGAACTCACAGAACTCCACCTGCCTTCCAAATGCACAACCACACTTGACAATTGTATTTTAATGTAATTAATTATGATATTTTTATATATTTTACACAATATAATTATAACATGTGATTTAGATAATAAACTACATAAATAAATTAATTTAGTGTGTGTGGTTGTGTGTATGTGTGTAGGCCAAAAGTAGGCATATGATCCCCCTGGAGTGGGAGTTATAGACAATTGTTTTCTGCCCACCACGGATGCCGAGAACCAAACTCCAGAGCACTGAGAGAGTAGCGAGTACTCTTGAAGTTGAGCAGACTCTCCAGCCTCTGTGAATCAGGCTTGATCTTGGGAAGCAGGAGAGTAGGCATGCTTGCACGCCTTAGCTTTTAAAGCGCTTCCTCCTTTCCTGAATCCCAGGTTCTCATCACTGTTATTCGTGCGTGTGCTTGTGTGTGGCCAATAGCCGATTTGGATTTCTCCTGTGATTTTGTAGGTGTGGTCCACCTGATGTTTTGTTTTGTTTATACAGGGTCTCTCATTGGCCTGGAGTCTCAGGGTTCCTCCTTTCTCCACTTCCCCGGTGCTGGGGGCATAAACTTGAATGGCCATGCCTGAATTCCTAACTTCTCTCCCCCGCACCCCCATCTGGTGCTAACACTCAGGCTTAGGTTCTCACACCCAGGAGGGAGCCCTTTACCAGCTGAACCTTCCCCCCCCCACCTCCGAAGTTCTTACTAGCAACACAGATAACTTTCTATCTTCTACTTCTGGAGAAAAGAATACTTAGCTTTGCTTTCAGCTGCACTCACGGGAGAAACCAGGATTGCAGAGGCAAGATAGAACCGTGCTTGAAGACAGACCAGCATGGCGACAACAGGAAACATGTATATGATTAGTATAGAAAGCTATGTTAGGTACTGTTTAATTATTTCTTCAGCTACATCACACTAGTTGTCTTATCCCGAACACTTGGTGGTGCGGAGCAGAAAGATATTCAATGGGAAGCGAGCTTTTAGGAATCTGTTAGAGTTAAGTTGGTGGCGGTTCCAGGTTAGTCTCCAAACTTCAGTATTTAGGCTGTTGTAAATAAATCTAGATGATGTAGTCTTGCTGTGTTCCTTACATCCCGGTTTTGTGGAAATAGTAATAGTTATTCTGATTGACTTAGTTTGTGTTAAGTATAAAGCTAAAAAAATAAAATAAAATGATGTGGTCCAGGATGTCGCTCCGTGGTACATCCCTTGACTACCATGTCTGAGATTCTGGGTTTTATCCCAGAAAAGAAAGGGGAAAAAATTGCTGTCTAGCCCATTCATGTCTTTCTTTGCAAATTTGCAAACTTGGGAGATAGAGATCCAAAAATACAAAGGCATATGTCTCAGTTTCTTTCACTAGCATGTCTGCAGTTCCGAAGTGTAGCAAAAATAACCCAAATGCTCCTTTTGAAAATAATAGCTTTCACTTTCAGAAATGGTCATCTCTAAGTTCTCTAAATCTAGTGACTATACAGCCAGCATCTGCTGAGACCCATAATGGACACTAGATGTCTGTGCTCCCTGGGGGTCAGTAATGAACCAAGAAAGCTCAGAAAGAGATTATTAAATGTCACTGGGAACTATTTTGTTACTAGAGTTTTTTTTTTTTTTAAAGTATTGCTTCAGAGAAGTAACCAAAATAGCTCAATCTTACAGATTTGCAAGTTTGAAAGTAAAACATTTGTGTTTAAAACCATATTTCAGCTTTTCCTGCCACCATTCAAAGTTGTTCTAAGCAAGCATCAGCTCTGGCTTCTGCTTCTGCTCAAAGTCCACCTCAGCAGATGGGAACCCACTGGACAGGGAGTGGAGAAGGCATGAAGGGCTCTAGCAGCCAGCATTCTCGACCTCTTCTGACTCCTTCCCTACCCAGAGCCATGTGTCTGGATGATCTTTGAAGAAGAAAACCCTGGTCAAACCAATTTATTTATTGTGTTTAGGCCTATGAAAAGCTGGAGTTTCCAGGAAACCTTAGGTTCCGGGTGATCTGGATGGAAGACTCTAAGCTGCTGTTGCTCGATTGTGTGTGTGTGTCCCCTGATGTGACAAAAATAATAACCATGTAAGCCAAGAAGTGAGTCAACCTGGCTTTGTGCCTACTCTCTTCCCCCCACCCCCACATTGCACACGCATGCACTTTTTCTTCTTGTATCACAGGAAACTGTGAGAGCGCTTCTGAAAGGTTTTCATTTTAGTTTATCTAAGTACCAGGAGAGAAAAGTGATACTCTTAAGTCAACATTTCTATCTAGTCTTTCACCTGTGCTGAGGAGGGAGCGTTCTTGAAATACTGTCAGGTGAAAACAAACATTGGGGCGATTTGCACCTTGAGACTGAGCAGAGTTCCTGTCTGGATTGCGGAGGCCTGAAACTCACGCAGATGCTGGGAGCCTCTTTAAGAATACAAAAAAAATTATAACTGGACAGCTAGG
Source organism: Rhombomys opimus (assembly GCA_010120015.1). Lineage (NCBI taxonomy): Eukaryota > Metazoa > Chordata > Mammalia > Rodentia > Muridae > Rhombomys > Rhombomys opimus. Next base: position 403,358 of record REGO01000761.1, read on the forward strand.
CACGTGGGCTTGCAGAGCCTTGGCCCTCCAGATAACTAACTTCGTGACAGACCAGCTCAGATAATGGCTGTTTTCCTTGCCTGTAACTATGAAAGAAAAACGAAAGGCGAGGCAAGAGGATGGGAGAAAAATCTGGTCTATTTGCCTGTCCAGACATCCCTCAAGCCAGGTGAGCTGGGGAGTCCTTTCTCCCCGTTCCAAGGTAAAAAGGAGAAGAGACCTGGAAATGCACACGACATAACATCCTCTCCCCGATTACTTCTTCAGCAAATAATTGCAGAACAGATCTGGCCCTGGCTCCCTTGCCCCGTTCGGAGCCAGCTCTTAACACGTCCACAGCTCACCCCGGGCCGGGATTGTGCAGAAATGCCGCTCTGCTCTGAGTACACAGATGGCCTGCCGTCAACAGATTCCTTTTCCCCTCCTCCTGGAGTTACCAGCCAGTCCACTGGGTGGATCAACCCCGGGCGGCGTTCCCTCGCCGAATCCTCCAACAAAGACCAGCTGAGTTGCACGGAATGGGCGTGCCTGGCTCTCCTTCTAAGGTGCCGGGTCTCCAAGGCCTGAGACACCTTCCCTATTTTTTTTTTTTTTTTCCTGAAGCACGCGCGAGCGCTGACACACCCCTCCCTCCGCGTTGTCGTGGTCCCCTCCCCATCCCGCCCCGCCCCGTTTTCCGCTTTCAGCCTCCCTCCCTCGACTCTCCCCTCCTTTACTCGCTTCTGTTTATTCCCTCCCCCTCCGGCCACTCCGGGAGCTGCCGGGCTACTGCCCGGCTACACCTACACTTCCTCCGGCGCTGTCCAACCTACGGGTGGCCCGGCCGGCTGCGCGCGCTGTGCCCGGGGCGGTGGCCGCGGAGCCCTTCCCGGTGGCCGCTCCCTCCTTTCCTTCTTCTTCGCGTCATGTCGGGCACTTGATCATCATTATTATTATTTTCAATCCCTCTCTCAGTCTGTCCCGCCTTTCCCTCCCCCCCCCCTTCCTTTCTCCGGTTGATTTTTTTTTTTTTTTCCTTCCCCTTCTTCTCCGGGCTTGCCCATGAGCCTCCTCGGGAACTACCGGAAAAAGACCAGCAGCGATGGTTATGAATCTTTGCAGCTGGTGGACAGTCACGGGGACTCGAGCGCGCGGGGCGCGGCGGCTGGCACGCCGAGGGTGACCGCGGGCGCGGCGCGCAGTCCCGCCCGGCAGCCTCCGCACCGCGCCAGCACCACGGACAGCTCAGGTAGCGGCAGCGGCAGCGGCGGCGGCGGCGGCGCAGTCCTCCGGCCCGGCGCGCGCGTCCCCGGCCCAGGCTGCTGGGGGAGGCCGGGTTGCAGGCCACGGCATCTAATACCACTGGGTGTAACGTCTCTAGTTTCTTTGCTTCGGGGAGCTAAGAAACGTTAGATCCGTCCGGAGGTTCGGTGACATTAGCGAGTACCTCTTAATCTCCCTAGGCTGGGGATACACCAGCTGGGGGCGGGGAGATGAGGGAAGGGAGGGGACGGGAGGGAGCCAGGGGAGGGTGGCGCCGGGAGGCGAGGCTGGACGGCCGCTTTCTCCGCCCAGCTGCGGGAGCCGCGCGAGCCGAGGTGAAGGAGAAGTGTTTGGTGCTTTTGCTTTAGTCCCGTTGTTCTCCCGATGCTGGTGTTATTTAAAATGATGTAAAACCCCGTAAAGGTCGTCTAGACGTTAAACGATCCTCTAGGGTTAACGTTTCCTTTCTCCCACGGAAGGCTTTACCTGGGATCAGGAGCCCTTTTAAACAATACAGCTCTTACGCTTAACACAGTGCAGTTTTGTTTCCTCCGTGGCTGGCTTTGCTATCCTTTTGCGTGCTAGTGTTTCCTGACGCTTCTCATACTGGGAGATGGAAATGCTTCTAAACTTCGTATCTGTGTTTGCAAGTCTCATAACAGGTTTTGGTGAGTTACAGACCTCTTAGACACGGTGAGAGTTAGAGATTTGTGTATCAAAACAGTCATCCAGGAATCCCTGCTGGCCAAAGACTTGTGTAAGAGCTGTGTGTTTACTTTTCCAGGATGGGAACCACAGGGGGGCTGGTTCTACCTCTGTGACTTCAATACGGGGCAGCTGAGGACTCTGGTGGGAGCCACGTTGGGATGAAACCAAGTAGGATTTTATTCCTTCACTTTACAAACAATTGCTTGTGGGTTTTAATTGTGTAATGTCTCTTCTTGGGCTATCATTTCCTATTTCTCTCTTCCCGAAAGTGACATGAAATACTATCCCGAAGTGTTTGGATGTTCTGGACTAAGTGGAGTTTATTAGTCCAACTCTGGTTTAAACTGAGGAGGGTGTTGGTGGGGGATTCTCTCAGACCATTTTACAAACAGCTAACGTTGTTCCTCGTGGACTGCAGTTTCCCGGTTTGGGGAGTGACACAGTGTTTGCTCATTTGAGCTGCACCTTTATAGATCTTCGGAACACTAGTGCTATTCATCTTTTGACTGGACACGGCCCTCCTTCAAATCTTTTAACAGATTCTTGTAGTCTGACCCATAGTCATTTTGGGAACATTTGGAAATAATTGAAATGAACACATTCCAAATGAGTGCAGAGAAGCCCCATATCAGAGACATGGGGAAAAAAAAATGGGTCCACGCATTTTTTTTCCCTCTCACAACAATAATTTTGTGAGTGGAAATTTGTTTTTTAAAGTATGTTACACAATAGGAAAAAACAAAATATGTATCCTGGGCCCAATGATGTCCAATGATGTTAAGATTAAACATCATGAGAGAATTCAGTTGAGAATCCAGTCTTTTGGGCCTCTGCTAGTTCATCGTTTGGTAGGGGCAGCCATTCTTGCGGAAAAGGCCTAGTTAGGTCTTGGACTTTTTGTTGTTGTTGTTTTGTTTTTTCCTCCTTTCACTGATTCAGGTTTCTCAGTAGGTGGAGAGAAGAATGAAAGGCCTTGTCAAACCTTGGGGGTGAGAAGAAGATACAGTTATCTCTGAAGTGCTGTTGCCAGTTGTTACTTCTTCAACTTCATCAAACTAGTGCTTTTTCAAGAGCCCCATCCCTCTTGGAGGCTCCCTGCCATGTCCTCCCCCGCCCCCCCTTGTGGAATGCTGAGGCTTGCCTGCAGCAGTCTGGGACAAAGACTTGATACATGTTTTCAATTGAAAACATCATTTAGGGTGATAATGTGTGGTTTGGATGAGGGATTAGATTCTGAGAACTGTATTTGTTTCCTAGTGCAACTGTATGTCTTGCCTAATTATACTCTTTCTTCTCAGAGGCTCAAAGTGTGGCCCATGCTGCGTGAATATATCCATTTGTTAGGATATATAATTAAACTCATAGATCATTCCTAATGCAACAGTCATCTGCCCATTTATCCAGCTGGTTGTGTAGGTTGTGTAGGACACGGTGGACTGGATAGGAGGTTGTTTCATGGGGCTTTGTTCTGGCAGGAATGTTTTTGAATTGGAAAAATATGTGGATGTCCCTGTAGAAAATGAACAGCTTAATCATACCTTACATGCGTGTGACAATATATACAGAACTTTTGTATATTTGGTTCTCCAGAATGCTGTGAAGGAGATAAGGTAGCAGCACTTGTGTGTGTGTGTGTGTGTGTGTTTGTGTGTGTATGCTCTGAGACTGCTGGTGGGGGTGGAGCCTTGGAACTATTGTTACCAGCTGGAAACCCCAGGTTTAAAGCCTGTTCCTCACTTGCAAAGGGGGAAACAGGTAGATATTCTTAACATGCAGCTTTAGCTGAAGCTCCAAGCAATGTGGCTGAAGTTTGCAAATTTTTTTTTGCCCTGCTGTCTGCGTGCTCTCTAATTATGGCATGAGGATGATGGTGATGGTGATGAGACTTATCTGTTGAAAAGGAGCTGCCTAGACATGCTGGTCTTCCTCTTTTCAATATTATTGCATTTATTTAAACTTTTATTCATGTGTATGTGTATGTCTTTACACATATGTAAGAGGTCAGGAGTCAGTTCTCTCCTTTGACCACGTGCATCCCAGGGGTCAAGCTCAGGTCCTCAGCCTTGGTAGCAAGCATCTTTACCTCTTGCCTCATCTAGCTAGGGCTGTTTAGTTTGGAGATAGGGTGGCCTAGAATTCACTGTGTAGACCAGGTGGCCCTTAGACTTGCAGTGATCCTCTGGCCTCAGCCTCTGGAGTGCTGAGCTTACAGGTGTGGGCCATTACACCTTCTGCCCATCTTCTGTCTTTGTGGGCTGTGTTTTCCTCCATTGAACTAAAACGGCTTTCTGTGTAAGCACCATGTCGACTGATGGGTGAAATCAAACAATCTAATCGACTTTGATTTTCCATCTGTTTTCAGAGAAAAGAGATGTTCCAAGGACTGTGATAACTTTCTAACCAACAGCTCCTTAAGTCCAGAGGAGCCTCCTAGTCAGATGTGCCTATAGAGCCCACTGCTTTGGCTGCCTGGCTTTCTGTTCATTCAGATTATTGCCTAGAAAGGGCTGTCATTCCAAAGTCATCCTGTCATGTCCCAGGCGCTGGGACTATCCCACTACACCACTTAAGAAACTTCATATTTCTCTTGGGTGTATTCTGCCTTCCAAGGAAAGTAGACCTAATAAAGCCCACAAAAGTCAAAGCCCTTAGATGGAGCCAGCTAAGGCTAACCTGCCAAGCTCGTACTGACAGGCCATAAAAGACAGTTCACTTAAAACCTGGGACATATTAGTGAAACAGAAAAGAATAAATCAGTGACGTTCTGTGATTTGAATAGGAAATGTTTCTTACAGATTCATGTGTTGGACACTTGGTGCTGTCTGGAGGGTGGGGGATTTAGGACATACAGGTTGTCTGGAGGAGGTGAGTCACAGCTATGCCTTCCATGGTTCAGCCTTTGGTGGTCCCAGCTGGGCCATCTCTTTCCTTCTCTCTGCTTCTTAGTTACCATGGTGTAAGGGGCTCTGCTCCACCACATCCTCTCTGCCAGGATGGATTGAAACCTCTGAAACTATGAGCCCAAATAAACCTTTTGTCCTTCAAAGTAGTTTATACCAGGCATTTTGTCACACTGACACAAAGTGACTAATACAGGAAGAATGCTAAGATACTTTTTTTTTTTTTTAAATTGACTGTGAGGACCTGTTTGGAAATAAAAATTATCCTTAGTAAATACTATGTTAAGCATGTTTAAATGTAGTAGTAACATTCTGAACTGTGTTTTAGTGTCATGAAATATATATTTGGGTAACTTTATACTTCACATTAAATAAATATACATGTAACAATCTTTTCTGTTTAATTCCATGTAGGGATTTTATAGCTTGGAGGCAAATTTCATCTCTGTAACTTATTTAATTTGTGGCTAAATATGAACTAGGCTTGGGGCAGGTAACGAGCAAAATATGTTCAAATTTCCAGTGCTTATCATCTCCAGTCCTCGGGGGCTTGGAAGGAGAATCCTAGGAGCTGAGCTATCTTGGAAGTAAGGGCAAGCTGGCTGTGGTGTCTTTAATCCAAGTGATCACTGTGCTGGATTCGTCTGATCTGGCTGGCTAGGCAGCTGTCGGCATCCTCCCTCACCTCTCCATGTACCTCTCTCTCCAAGTGATATGCTCTTCTGAAGAGGATGACCTTCCCTGTGAGGAGAGGGCCATTCTTCGGCCAGGGTCCAGGATGGAAAAGTAGCTGCATGTTCCTGGTGGAGCCTCTAAACAAACAGAGCCCCGTGGCCCCATGGAGCACACCCTGCCTCCAGAGGTGCTGTCTTTGGACTGCTCTCTTCAGCAGAGACCTTTCAGTGTTGGGGGCAAAAGTAACCTATCTGTTCTTTAGTTACAGAACAAATTCAAGTCTCTCTTTCACATGGTGCCTTTTGACAGTTTGAGAATAGAGATTTCTCTTGGCCTCGTCCCTCTTTTAGTCCAATCAAACTCACCTTCTTCACCTTTTAATTTTCTGTACAAGTCATTTCCATAGTGTTATTCTAAGATTGGAGAATAATTCATAGTTTTGATTTTGTATAACAGGATTTTCATCATGAAAAACTCAAAACTATGAGTTCCAAGGTCCTGGAACTCTTGGTTAAAAAAAAGAATTAAGGATTTACTCACATACACACAAACAATAAAAAAATTAAAATGAGAAGTTTCTAAAAGGACATTCAACATATAATGTATATGTGTGCGTAAAATATACATTATACAAACATTTATACATACTATTAAAGTTGTAATAAAATGCACACTCAAATTTTATTCCAGTTATACATGTGTTTTACACTACTCAGTCATGCTTGATAATAAAATGGATATGACTCAAGCATCGTGCTAAATACTGTACATATGGTATTTTTTAACCTTTATAAGAATAACGTAAGGGAGAAATGACAGCAAATGCTGGCAAGAGTGTGGAGAAAGAGGCAGGGTCTCTCACTGGCCTGGAACATGACTAAGTCAGGTGGGTGGGGTGGTAAGGGAGCTAGTGAGACAGGGAGAGGGGTCATGGGCAGGGCAGTCAGGACACCGCCTACTATGTGTGCCTGAAAATGTCCCGCTGAAAGCCGTTTCTTTGTATGCTGACCAAACAACTAATGAAAGCGTGGTCACGTTCCAGGCCAGGGGCTAATATTACCCATCTCCTAAGAAAGGTATGGCCCTTGCCATGGCATGTGCCACCCTGCCCAGCTCTTTATTTTTTTTAAATGGGTTCTCAGGATTTGAACTCAAGTCCTCATTCTTGTAAAGCAAAGCACTTTAGCAACTAAGTTGTCTCCTCGGCTCATGTGTCATTTTTGACAGCTGTGACAGAACCAGCCTAGATGTCCATGAACAGATGACTGAAAAACTGATCACACACACACACCCTCCACACATGCCACACCCCCACACATACACACACCACATACACCCCACATATATACAAACTCCACATACACACACATCAGCCCCCACATACCCACACCATACCCATCTCTCTCTCTCTCACACACACACATACACACTGTAATGTTATTTAGTTATAAAGAAGAATAAAATTTGTCGTTAATTTTACAGGGTGATTTTATTACAGTTCAGTAGATGGAACCGAAGATCATTTTGTTTAGGGGAAAAAAAAGTCAGATTCAGGCAAACGTTGCATGTTTTTCTTCTATAAATGTGGGACATGAAAGGAAAGGGTGGACTATGGTGGAGAAGAAAGATGTTTAAAGCATGATGGGTAATAAGACAGGACAATGGCCAGTGTCTCTTTGAAACGAGATGATGGCATTATAGGGGGAAGCAGGAACTAGCAGGGTGGGGACAGAGGTCATGGGGCAAGGTGGTAGAGCGGGGTGAGAACAAAGTATAGGTATGTATGAAAATGTCAGTGTGAAAGAGATTTCTTTGTATGCTGAGCAAACAGCTATTGACAAGAAAACACAGCAAAGAACAAACAATCAAAATAAAACAAAAACTGCTTAAGAACAATGGTTACCTCCTTCCTGATTTGAAGAACTAAGGTGCAGAGGGGTTAAGCGGGCTGTCCCTGGTCGCATAGGCTTTGCTTACTCTTTAGGGAGTACAACACAGGGAGAGAAATGCCCTTCAAATCACAAAGGAAGGCTTGTGGTGAATTTCCTTTGTCTGCCTCTTCCTCTGAGGCAAGGTGGAGTAAGAATGATTGAAGGAACTGGAATGAATGTAGTTGTTTTTCACTTTGAATCTCCTCCAATGTGACAGATATGTCGTCCTTATTTACATACAGCATAAAGAATTTTTAAAATGCAGGAGTGAGGGAGACGGCGCTGAGGTGGCAGGGAATAAGGCTGATTAAGCCTTGAGATGACACTTTGAGAATATTGTAATCGGTGCAGGTTTCTAAAATTTACGGAATAATATCTTGCCAAGGAAAATGGATCCCTAGTGCCCTCGGGACGAAAGCTATGATGTTCTGAACTGGACACCAGCGGCCCAGCCTGGGGCTTCTTGCATCCTAGCCTGGCAGTACTTGCTGTTGTTCCAGACTGGAGGATGCTACCCTCCTTTTCTGAGGTTTTGCAAAACTTGCCCCTCAGCTTTGAGGATCTTATTCCAGAGCCATCTGGATGCTCCTTTCTGGCATTGCTCCTATTCTTTAGATGCTCCTTGGTTCGGTGGCAGTGTGAGGTGCTCATGGCCTCTGTGCCTCAGCGGCCTGGCCTTCCCTGAATGGCTGTCACGATGCTGACCTGGGATACACTGCTTGGCCTGACTCCTGACAGGCTGCAGATAAAGCTTAGAGAGAGCCTTAGTCTTTCTCACCTCTGTGTTCTTTTCGCTGCTTGGCATGTATTAGCAGCCTGACAAATACTTGTTGAATGAAAGAAAGCACGAACAGATTTTGAATTTTTAAAAAGGGCATTTATAATGGAAAGTGCCCAGGCAAACCTAAAAATAAATATATAGCTAGATTTGATCAGAAATGAGGCCAGGCTTAAGTGAAATTGTGGCTGAAACCTTGACCATTTTAATAATGAACATTTTTTTTTTTTATGTGCAAGAGTTCCAGAGAAGGAAGATGGTTAAGACACATCCAGACTCTCAAGGGTGTCTTAAAGCAGAAATAGAGTAAACAGTTATCTGAAGACCAAATTCTGACCAATAAACTGCAGGCTATTGCTTGATTTACCATAAAGGTGGCTTTTTATAAACAGAAAAAATAGTAACCCAAATGCCCTCCTTTCCTCCCTCCCACCCTCTCTCCCTTTCTCCACCCCTTCTACTCTCTCTCCCTTTGTCCATCCCTCCCATCCTGCTTCCCTCCCCCTTTTGTTTTTCTGCCCCCTCTTCTTTCACTTTAAGCCACAGATCTGAATATTTATTAGTCATTAGCACAGACTTTAAATCTTGGCCGCTTTCATGTTTTATATTAGGAGTTTTGCACAGCACCATTGCCATCTGCAGTCAGGTATGACATACTGTTTTATAGTCTGTATCACTCTCTAGAGCTGCTCTTTTTTTTTGGGGGGGGGAGAAAAACTGACTTTGAAGTAAATGAAAGAATCCTGGAGATAAGATCATGCATTTCTTTGCTACATGATTTGTAAGTTAGGAAGAAACTAAATCCTCATTATTTTGTATGAAACCATTCTTCCTGAGACTTACCTGGAGAATATGATGGAGAAACTTAGTGTCTTCAAGTAATGTCTTGTCCTTCATGGTCCAAAGAATTAGGGAATCTCATAACTTGTGTCAAGGGATCAGGCAAATTCTCCTGCCTCTAATTGCTTCATATCACAGGCCATACTCTAGATCTAAAATATCTTATTTCAATAATTCATCCAGATATACTTTAAAAAGGCATTAGAGATAAGGACTGAATGAAAATTCAACCATATGTACTGTTACACTACAAAGGCCATTACCAAGGATATAACCAGCCCACTTAGTGCTGGAGTGAGGTTAGGTTTGCAAGTGCAGAAAATAGCTGTTGGTGCCTTGCAGGGTGGAGCTGCCCCTGGGAGCCGACAATAGTGCTAGTTGCCTCCTGCCTTTAGGGTACTCTGCTGGGGAAGAAGCATACTGTAGAGTTGGGAAGTAAATGTGTGGTGTAACAGTAGACTTGCCTGGGGCTGCTGAAGAGTCCCTGTTTAGTCAGAGGGCCAGGCAGGACCACTGTTGAAGGTGACAGCTGAAGCAGACATCTTTAGGTACAGAAGGAGAGGAACACGACTGGACAAGAACCTGCCTTGTTTCCCGCTGCCAGGCCAGCTGGAATTGCTGCCTGCCCGGAGCCCTCACACACCCCAGCAGCCTGGCTTTCAGCATTCATTTCCCCTGTGCCATGACTCCAGGTCGGCCTCATCTTCCAAGGCCAGCTGGCTGGACCCTGGCTTGGGTCTCCAGCCACTGAGGTTAGCATCTACATGGCCACTTGACAGTTCTCGAAGGTTATGCCGGTGTCCGGTGTGCCTCTGCTTACTCTGCTTCATAAATTAGGATCTGTGAGTCCAAGGCTGATATGTGGAGACACCAGAATTGAGTTTTGTGGCACTGGCTGCAGCTGGACAGGAGTGGGTGGCTGGCTGCCCTTTGTTTGCAGTCACTGTGTCGGCATGGGGCTCTGCTTCCTTGCCTGGTGATGCAGTCACAGCAAGAAAGCTCAAACACCAGAGAAACATGGAAGATGGCTATCGAGAATAAGGATTGTTGGTCTCCATGGAAACAGACCCTGATCCTAGAGGTTGTCAAGGGCTGGTTGTATCAATCAGCATTTGGCTACATGAGCTTTGAGGCAAAATCTTGGGGCAACTGTTCTCTTTCCTCAAATTCTTCCATCCTTCCATGCTCTACAGTCCTTCCCTCCTTGTTTGATTCCTCTTTTTCCACCCTCCTCCATCTTTGGTTCCCTCATTTCTCTTCTTCTGTGTCTCTACTTCTGTTCTGCTTCCTTCTCTCCTTCCCTCCCCTCCTATCTGTGCCTCCTTCCTTCCTCCCAGTGACTGTGTCAGTGTATTTGGGAGTACACAGAATGGTATATGAATGGCTACAGTCTTGGTGTGTGTGTATGTGTGTGTGACTGACTTAGCCCCTACCCTGCTGCTTGTGGCCTGATATAAGTGAACATGAGCGTTACTTTCCAATTTGGGTAATTGCATCTGATCTCCCTACAGTTTCACTTGCTGCTTCAATTAGCAAAGTGTTCCACACTATGACCTGGTGAAGAACAATTTCAGAAGTGTCCCAGATGCTGGTGTGTTCAATCAGAGGAAGGGGGAAAATGTGCTTGCTCATTCCAAGCAAGGAATGCAAGAAAACAAACCATTGTGTTCCCTTCCCCCATCCATGGCTGAGGCATGGATGAGTTACCGTATTTTCAGCTCTCTTAAAAGTCCCAGTTTGTGGATGCTGTTTGTGTCTGTGTATGTGTCAGAAACTTCAAATTTAAGTTCTGGCTTTGTCGTTTATAGGGAACCACCTTGGACAAATCATTCAACTGATGAATGCCTATTTTACAGCCAGTACTTCCTCATTTGCTCATCCCTAGACATCTCTTGGCTTCTCATTTGCTATGGAGAAGCTAGAGATGCTGAAGAGGTCAAAGACATATAAGACCTTGGCTTTTATGGCTTCCCTGCGGCTAGATAAATGCTCTACAATGTTCTCAGGAAGAACTCAGTTTTGGGAGGAGGGGAGGCCTCTCTTGCTGAGGTGGGTCAGGAAGGACCATTCTGAGGAGACAAGTTTTCAACGAACACATAAGAAACTGACAAAGAGGCAGGCAGGAAAAACAATAGTAGGCAGAGGGCATTCAGAGGCTGTGCTTCATGGGTGTAGTCTGAGAGCTTCATTGTTAGGCAGATTGGTGACTGTGGGTATTATAGTGTGCTTGTCCAAGCTAAGACGATCACAAGGTGACATCATTTTTTTTGGGGGGGTACTGTCATAGATGTGGTCTGTTGCTACCCAGAGCTCTAGTACATGGCTCATGACTTCACTACAGGACAACAGGGAGCACGTGATCTGGAGGAGGGGACAGATTTGGGGAAGGAGCATGTGGCAGAGAAACTGACATCTGGTGAACTGGGGGAGATGCCAACAGATGAGGCGTTGGGTATTTTTAAGAGGCGATGTTGACTGCTTGGTTAAAAAACTTGTGGGTTTACTGATGGCTGGTAATTTACACACATTCGCATTAGAAGTCAGACTCCATTAAGTTTTTTGAGTCAAGTCTCACTCTGTAGCCCAGGCTAGCTTCTGTCTTGGACCCCTGAATGCTGGGATCAGAGGCTTGTACAATAACACCTGCCTTTAGAGTTAAAATTGTTTTGGTTAGCTTATAAAGAAATGGCATTGTGGCATCTTCATACATAAATGTCATTATCCCTTGCCCTCATTTTAGCCTTCTCCGTTGTTCTTGCCTACACATAGAAGTAAACTTGAAGGCTGACTTGTTTTAGGGCATTTGGATTCTATTCTTACGGACTGAATCCATTTTCCCTCATTATTCACCTCCCAGGTGGCTCTTTTGCAATAAGAATGTTTATGATTTTTTTTTTTTTTTACAAAACTGAGCGTAACATAGAGAGCTGTCCCACACAATTCCCTTCCCCACGAAGAGTGCACCTGCCCTCATTGACAGGACCTCGGCCATCAACAACATGGGTTAGTGCCCTGTGGTGTTTAGATCCTACGTTGGGGAAATGGAGTGGGTGGTGTGAAGATAATCTAAGAGGAAGAAGGCAGGTCCTCCGACATAATGAGCTGTGACAGAGGTCTGCCAAAAAGAGTCAGGGTCCCCGGCACCCTGTGGCTTTGATGTATCAGCTGGAGGGGCAGAAAATTGGGTTTGAACAGCCAGGAGAATGTGTAGCTTTTCTCGAAAGTATAGCTAATTTTTCACTGTATTTCCTGGTTTCAAAATGGAGTCACTGAATCCCCCCTACCCTCTACAAGCCTGGCTTTGTCTCTGAATGTGCTAGGAGAGTGCTGTCTCTGTTACGCCTGTTATCGGCACACAGAGGTCGGGGACTTCACACATTGTCTTGTTTTGTGAGCAGTTGTAACAGACGCACGCTCTTGTTTCATGTCTGGCTTTGTTTTCACACCTTACACCACCGCACAGGGACTGGGCTTCGCGTCTCTTAACTCTCTCCCCCGACCCCCACAGCTTGGTTTAGTTTCCAGTATGACACACGCATATTCACAAAAAGGAAATTCAAAACAATCCAGAAAGATATATAAACGTGAAAACCCATTTTCTTTCTTTTTTTTTTTTTTTTCCCCAGCCCTAGTCCCAATATTACTGATATCTGCATTCACACAGAAAAAATGGATGACAGTGCGCAGGCTCACAAACACATGCAGATTTCCTCGTGTCTGTGTAGGTGTATGAGTCCACTCACTCCTGTGCATCCTGGAATCCATATGTGCTGCTATAGAAGTTCAAATTTTACTTAACATGATCTCACTGGTTTCTTTTCACATTAGGCACTAACAATGTACCCTGCTTTCTCTAGTGACTGCTCTGACTTCTATAGGTAGACTGCAAGTGTCTTTGGACAGAAATACGTAAAAATGTTTTTAATCTACACACAATTATTATACATCTTTATGGAGTGTATGCATCTGACGACCCACATACAGTCTATAATGGCATCTGTGGAACTGGCACATCGCTCTCGTCTCTATAGTGTACCGGTGGGAAAACTCTTGAAACTAACACTGTAAAGCAGAGGAACACGGGCAGGCATGCTGATAGCTTGCTGTATTGCTATGTTGCTGAGAACTCAGTCCTCTAACAAGGGTGCTTGTCTTCCCATATCCTTCTCAGAGTTGAGTGCTGCCAAACTTCTTAATCTTTGCTTGTCTGTGGTGAGTGACAGCAGTTAGACTTCAAACTGTCATCAGATGTTGGTATTTCCAGGAACAATTTCTGTTGTGCATGATTGTTAGATATTCCATTGATAAGCCACACACTTATTAATGTGACTTGACCGTGCATACGTGTGTGACATGAGAGAATCTGCATGCATCTGTGTGGATTTTCAAAATTTGGGTATTCACAGAAGACAGCTTAGAAAATGCAGATGAACGAAGCTGGGCTTCCCACGGTGACTGTGGGGTTGGCATTTGTCCCGTCCTGTTGCTTATCAACTCCTGGAGTGTGAGTGAAAAGGCTTCTCTTGCCTTTGTGGGCCTTCTTGGATCGTGGTTCTAGTTTTCTCGAATAACACCTCACTGTGGCCCTGGAGAGACCCTGGAACTGGATCCAGCACTTAGTTGTTCTAGAGTCAAGCTCTTCACATTGCTGACTAGTGTAAGCCTAGTTTTACTCCCAGCTTCTGCTCCTCGATTTGTAAAGAAGATAATACCTCTCTTTAGATTGCTAGGGAGTTCAGGTGAAAAAAAAAAAAAAAAAAAAAAAAAAAAGACCCAATGAATTTCCTGCCCTGTGCAAGACCCTGGTAAATGCTAACCGATCAAAAAGGTGGAAGCATACTTTGGCAGGATGGAGGATATTTGCTCTTCTGAGGGTTTCCAAAGCTGTTTTATTCTCAAGGATTTGACTCTCTTCTTTGTTGTAGTCATCCTGGTGTTATTTGTAAGCTTTGGGGCACTTCACAAACACCTTGAGTTGCTATACGCTTGCAGAAAACTTAAACTATTGGAGCCTTTGGCTGAGAAAGCCAATGCGTAGTCAAGGTAGACGTAGGCAATCAAGCAATACTAATGCTTGCTATGTCATGGGCTGCCCAGCGTAGCCTAATTCAGGGGAAACATTGAAGGTAGAAGGCAGAACTTTCTAAGAAGAAAGGGAAATTAGTATCTGTTTTAAATATGACTTGGTATAGACCCCCCCCCCACACACACACATTCTTTTATTGCTAGGAATATATATGTAACTTAGCATGTAAGTAACCTGTGAATTTACATTTAAACCAGCTTGGATGACATGTTGAGTGAGACTATGTGCTTTTCAAGAAGCTCCCTCGCTCTGGGATGTTTGGAAATATCTGAAAACACTTCTGATCGCTACAGTAGTATGTGTGGTGGAGAGAGAGGTCTGTTGATGGCACTGCTAGATTAGAGCCAGGGATTTGCTAAGCATTCTCCAGAAGCTCAAGTAATTCCTCACACAGGGCAATCTGTTCAAAATGCCAACTCCATCTGGAAAGCCAAAGAGGAGAGCAGTGATTATGACTTGAAGGTAAGGAACCTGGTGATGGTGCCCTTGGATGTATCAAGTTGTTGACGATAGCACACATTAAACCACCCAGAAGGAACTTCTTTAAGATAGGCTTTGGCTTTGCAGAGAGCTGATGCAGAAAAGACTTAAGTCCATTTGGCTTGGGCTATCCCTTGGATGCAGCTGAGATATTACAGCTCCAAGTGTATGGCTTCTATGGGATCCAGGACGGACTTCCTTTTTCCATTTACAAATTCATTCACTTAGCAAACATCAAGGATAAAAGCCCAAATACTATGCAGTGATAAAAAAAAAAATAGAAAAGAAAAGAAAATCCAAGCTGTCTGCCCCAATGAGGCTTAGGAGTTAAAGGGTAGATCTGTGTTCCCTGGTATCAAGTCCTTTTTGTTTGTTTGTTCAGAGCTGGGGATGGAGCCTAGTCCCTTCCTCATGCTAGTCAAGGGCTGACCACTGAGCCTGACCCCAGGTCTAGTTGCTTTTATAATAAAAACAGCAAATGTATACAATCTCAGCTTTCTTGTATTGTATTGCTGTTGCTGGTCTGAAGTCTGTAAGAGTGGTTATAAGTGTGGCCACAGGTTGTTTGTTTTTCTTTAACCAGCGTGGACTATGTATTGAGTCTCCTCTTTTTTTTTTTTTTCTTTCATTGTCATTTCTGCAAGAGCTGGGTCATGTAAGGTAGTGGATTTATTTTGAATGGATTAGAATAGGGAAACTGAGTCCTAGAAGAAAAGACAAGTGTAATAATAAAGAAAAGTCCAAGAATAGCAAGCGAAAGGTTGTCAAGCGTAGACACCATGCTGAGAAGAGCTTGAGAGGCAAGGCCAGTCCTTCCTGGCTAGGCTGTTGCTGGGGTCAGTTGAAATACTGAGTGAATTCAAGTATTTCTGACAAAGTTGGAGAGAATTTAAGAGGAAGGAATAGAATGGTAAGATAGAAGATAAAAGAAAAGCACTGAATATTTTCTATGTCTCTATAAATCATCTTTGGGTGCAAGTAACAAGTATATGCATTGTCTTCATTCTAAACCAGAGGAAGGGAGATGTGTTGAAGTCCCAGGGGGCAGAGAGAGCATGGGGTATGGCTTCAGATGGACCTGATGGCAGAGCTAAGAGCCTGCTGGCAGTGTCTCTTGACTTCCCTCTCCTCACACTTGCTTATACCTCTGTTCTTTTTTTTTTCTTTCTGTAGATGAACATTCCCCTCTACCCCCGTGTATATAGCTGCCCCAATGATCCCTCGTTTGTATATTGCATGTTGCAACCAGTCTTTCCTGATCATCTGTGTGTCCCAGTAGGAAGGGATCTGACGGGCTTTAGGCATTATTTGTATATTTATCATCCAGTAGCTGTGGTCGGAGGAGCTGGAGTGAGGAGCTTCTCTTGGGGTATCAGCAGTTGGCAGAGCCCTCCTCAAAATTGAAACGGAACAAAAGAACAGTTGAGACAGGAGCTTGTGTAGGTCTGACCAAGTGTGAGAGAGATAATATGTTCAAGAAGTAATGAAGGAGGTTAATGGAGTTACCCTGAAGACAGTGTAAGGGCTCCTGGTGAGAAGAACATTGGGTGTATGAGGAACAGCGGTATTTGCATATGCCAGGGATTCATCTAGCCACTTATAAGACAGGCACTCACTGAAGGCCCAGAAACAGCTCCATATGTTTATAGATGAAAACGGGATTAAAATAATTAAATGGCTTCGTCAGTTTAGAAGGCCAGAAAAGGAGTGCTGTCTGTCTGGTTCCCAAGTCTTAAGCCGTTTTTCCAATTGCTTCCTTCATTTCTGTCTTCCCTGCTGATTCCTCAAGGTCAACCACAGCCCCGAGTAAGGTTGCTGCTCAGGCTTGAGTCTGCTCACTGCTCTCCCTACAGTGAGAACACACACACGATTTCTGTGACTACAGGATCGCTTGTGTGTGGGTGTATGCCTATTTTAGGGGAAACATTTGGTCAGATGCTTTCTAAGCTGTGTTCTAACTCTTACATCAAGGGAGGATTTGTTGTCATTCATTCTGGTTATGTTGGGAGCTGGCTATATGTAATTCGTTGCAGAATTACTTACAATAAGAAAATCTTAGAGTGGTCTAACATTTCTCCAATAGGAGAGTGATTAAGAAAATTAAGTTATGCCTGTGGAGCCTTATTAAATAGCCATTACAATAATTAATTGAGAAAGTTGTAACTAATAAGATACACAAATAGAATAAAAAATTAACAAACTATGTCCATTAAATTCAACCACACACATGTACACGTAGAAAAGCAATCATTGTGAAAGCACATCTCCTGTTAAAAAATGAAGACAGTTAGATAAAAAATATTATAAAAGAATATCTGAGTGGTAGAACACCAGTAAGTACAACTTTCTGCATGCGCTTTGCTTAAACTTTAGCAGGGAATTTATATTTTATACTGCACAATTGCATGCGGCTGTTTTTCTATAGTTAGTTGTGTAACCGAAGGTTTTATTGAGATGGTTACACACTCACCCACAGTTCTGCAGGACAGCCCTGCAAACTTTGCCGATTCCTCGCAGGTGTCAAATTTAACAAGTCCGTACCGCAGCACCACATCCGGGATATCGACACTGATTTGTTTGACATCACAGTTCTCGTGGCTTTACTCGGCTTGAACCATGTATGTTACATCCTGTATCATGTCTCATTTGAGGGTTCCGAAGCCTGCCACCACAGTCAACACCAAACACTTTCAGAACCACGGGACACCTCGGCTTGCTCCTGCCCCCAGCACAGCCACACTCCCCACCATTCTTTTGTTTATTATGATTTTATACTTATTACTAGTGCATCGGCCACTTAGCTTTTCTAGCCAAAATCCTAGAACCTTAAAGTAGGAAAAGGTTTTGAAATCTCGGCGGTCACATTTGAAAGTGGGGAGAAGGTTACCTGCCACTACCCAGAAACTCCACCAGCCCACGTTTCCCCCCCCCCCCCCCCCCCCCCCCAGAACCACCTATCTGGTCCTGTCAGTCTTCACAGGAGCCCTGCTTCTACTCCACATTTTCCCTATTGCAGAACATTCTTCACTTGGTAATGGATCACAGATACAACACTGGACTGGGGATGGCTCGGTGGGCAAAGTGCTTGGGGACCTGAGTTTAGAGTCCCTGAACTCTGAACGAGGCGCTGTCTCAAACACAGCGGAGGGTGAGGCCCCTGCCCCACAGCCAAGGCTGTCCTCTAACCTTCACATGCACCCACGGCACCTGTGGTGCTCACACTCAGACCACCTCCCCCTCTTCTTTCCCGATGTGAGTGGTTTGTGATCTCTCTGTCCGTCTGTCTCTGTCTCTTTTCTCTCAACTTGTGCCTCACAGTAGGGACTGGACCTAGGGCCTCAAGCATGCTAGGCAAACACTCCATCACTGAACTGCATTTCCGGCCCCTCCCACCTGCTCTTCTACCCTAACAGCGCTGACTTATTTCGGAGACTTGCTTGGCCTGGAACTCCCAGCCCTCTACCTGCTCGTACCTCCATCGGAACACCGGAGTCTTATCCTCTGAGCTCATCACATTTGGTTTCTTCGTTTGCGAAGGTGGTAAGACGTGATGAGCGCTTCGAGCAGCTGTGAGCTAGCACTGTGTCTCACACGTGTTATCGTTCCGTTTCACGCTGTGCTTTATTACCCCCAGTTTTAAAATGGGGAAATGCAGACGGAAAAGAAGTAGTGAGCATTGTTCAGGCTCATTTACCTAGGCTATTGGCAGATCCAAGGTCAGAAATGCCACTCACTATCCCTTCCTAGTCTGCAAAAAGGAGCTGAGTTCTCTGGAAATGCCTTAATTCTGTGGAGCTTCTAATATTTAACACTGGCTCCTCAGGCCTCAGCCCACATGCTGCTCCTGGCCCAGCCCGATTTTAAGAATGTCGCTCTTTTTGATGTTTAGTGGAAATGGCCCCTTCACACGCTCAGTGTGGTATCCATGCGGGCTGTTGTTATAGCCTTTGCTGGCACAAATTTCTGTGAATCTATAGATTCTATAGATCCTTCCTGGCATGGCTGAAAGGGATTTTTTTTTTTAAACCTTCTTTTACCTATTTCTTTCAGATGAGGAAATTTGAGTGCAGAGAAGAACCCTGTTCAACTTACCACCTTTGGGTGACTTGCAACCTTATCGTGGGGTTTACCTTCCCCTTCTCTCCAGTCCTCCCCTGTGACATGGGTTTTCTTGACCTTTCATCACCCCTACTCGTTCTGTGGTCGCTTTCCAGCCTTTGAGGCTGACCTCAATTGCCCAAATTTGGGTTAATTGCCTGGAGTCCTGCAGAAATCCTACACGTGTTATGAGATTCTACTGAGTACCAAGGCAGTGTCTTAACTATCATCCACACTTATATTATCATGTTGCCTGTTTGACTACATGTGGCAAAAGCCCTGTGGTTGTAGCTTAAACAAAAGTAGGTTTATTCCTTACTTATATAAATGTCTGTTCTGAGTGGATGCTTTGACCTATAAAACTGTAAGCCTATCTTGTCATTTTTGACCAGTTCCCATTTATTGGCTGCTACTTTCATCATCTTTATCTAAGGATGGGCAGCCAATTCTTTGTTATCTAGTCAGTGTGAAGACAAAAGGGGATGGCATATCTCCTCTCCCCCAGAAACAGCTTGTAAATTGAAAACTTACTGGCAAAAATGAATCACAATGGCTACCGAGAGCCAAAGGGAAGCCTGGGAAATGTAGTCTTTTCTTGCAGGAAGCCACCTGACAAGAATGGGTTTGGGTTCGCAGACATGTCTCTGCTATATCTTCTTTAGATCAGTTCTGGGAACACAGGTCCTGCTTGATTGATAGAAGAACTGAATTCCCAGATGTTTGGAGTTCTAGAAAAAGTGCAAAGGGGCCTTCTAGAAATTGTCAGGATCCCACTAAAGGTTAGAGTTCAGACTGATTTGTGAGAAGGTTGCAATGTTGAGAGCAGCACCTGTCATTTATTTGGGGCTTACTATCTAGTTGCTAGAGTTTGTTTAATCCTTACCATGCACTATTTAGTTTTCAGGGGAATCTCCTAGAGGGTAGTTGCCTTTTTTAACCCTCAACTTACAGACTGAATTTCTGTGAGAGGTGAAACAACTTTCCATGGTCGCTGATGGGGGCATGAGGGAAGGCCTATGGATTTATTAATGCAGCCTGACGACACTGCCCATGTACTTAGATGCCAAACAGCTCAGAACTACTCATCAACACTTCAGAAAGACTTCTTGTGTTTCCACAATAATTAGACACTTCCAATTATAACTTGAACAGGAGGTGTTGTTTAAATAGCTGAAAGTTGAAAAGGTCACATCTTATACCCTCTTTGCTGAGTATGAGCTCAGATCAAATGAAATGAGACCAGTTGATAAAGAATGTATTATCCCTCTGTTCCAGCTTGTATTCGGTGTTCCTTGGGATATTTCTCTGTAAAAATGTTTTAATTTATATTTTATTTATGTGGTGTGTGTGTGTGTATGTGTGTGCTATGACATGTATGTGGAGGTCAGAGGACAACTTTTTTTTTGCACTGTGTATCTTTTTTATTTAATTATTTTTATTAATTACAGTTTATTCACTTCCCTCCTGTACCTCCCTCCATCCTCCCCTCCCAATCCCACCCTTCCTCTTTCCCACCCCTGTCCCTCTCCCAGGCCACTGAAAAGAGAGGTCCTCCTCCCCTTCCCTCTGACCTTGCAGGGTATGGAGGCAGATGCTGAGACTCATAGCCAAACTTTGGGCAGAGTACAGGGAATCTTACAAAAGAAGTGGGAGATAATAAGACCTGGAGAGGACAGGAGCTCCACAAGGACAGCAATAGATCTTAAAAGTCTGGACACAAGGGTCTTTTCTGAAACTGATATTCCAGCCAAGGACCACTCATGGAGATGGCTTGGAACCCCTGCACAGAGGTAGCCTATGGCAGTGCAGTATCCAAGTGGCCTCCACAGTAATGGGGACAGGGCCTGTCTCTGACATGAACTGATTGGCCTGCTCTTTGATCACCTCCCCATGAGGGGGGAGCAGCCTTACCAGACCACAGAAGAAGACAATGCAGCCACTCCTGATGAGACCTGATAGACTAGGATCAGAGGACACTTTCAGAAGCTGGTTCTCTCCTCCTATCATGTGATTTCTGGGGGAGTCAAACTCATGTCATCAGGTTTGGTAGCAAACACCTTTACCCACTGAGCCATCTTGCTCGCCTGACATATTTATTTATTTATTTTTATGTATGAAGAGGCGGAGGCACTAGCATCTCATAGTTAAGTGGAGTAGAGTCGGGATTTGGCCACATGTTGGTGTGATGCCAAGTTGAAAGTCTTAATTTGCTTGCTGCCTCTTGTTCATTATGTTAGTGGGGATGGCCTTATGAGGCCTCTCGGCGTGTTCTGGGAGCAGGTATAAGGCCTGTGCTGGCGTGCTGTACCAATTAGGCTCTGATTGCTCATAGACTGTTATTTGATGACAGCCTCGTTTTTAAAATTTTGTGTCTTTTTCTTTACCAGTGCGTACTCATCTCTATGGTAGACTGAAGGGGTACTGGAAAGCTGCCTTTTGGCAGTAGTGACATTTACAGGGGATCTGCTAGAGGTCAGGAAGGATTAGATAGTGCAAAAAGCCAGGAAGAGATTCCTAGGAGATAGGAAAGAGTCAAGTAATTCAGGGTGGGCCTGAGACTTGGATCTTAGAGCTCCTTTGTTACAGAATGGGAGCTGAGGCGCATTGCCAACTGGCATTGCCCACTGCACCCTCTACTTCCAAGCATCAGTGCCTCAACAAAAGTGTGGGAATAAATGCCATCCCCCTTGTCAAATTCTACCTCGTACATGTTTGGAAGAAAGGCCTTCAGCTGCCCTGACCAAGCGCTGCTCTCTTTCGTTTAATTACATTCACCTTGGATGTGGTTATCTCAACAATGTTCTTTCAGGACTTCTTTTTGAGGCCTCCAGGGTCTTTGACTATAAGAAAGCTGTGGTGTTTTCAATATTGGTAATGTTTTGCAAAGATATTTGGATTCTTGTTTCCACTTAAAAGCCATTTAAAGAGTTAATGGGTTGGAAATTAAATGATCACATCAGAATTCTAAACCTAGAATTTATAGAAAACTCAGAGTGTTCTGTTGACAGAGGAGCTGAGCTGTTCTGAAAACAATGGCAGATTCTTCCTTTCACAATGCGGCAGCCTCACAGATGTGCATGGCTGGCTGTTGGCCATCAATAACTAGCAGATTGGGACATTGTTTCAGTTTGGGCACTTGGGTTTTTAATCCAATGTTAACTCAGCTGTTCTTATTAAGGAGTTTAACAAATCAACAGGGTCTTTTAAAAACAGGCAAAAAGAACCCAAGCCTAAAACTAATGGTAGGAATTCAAAAGTACATTCTGGACTTGTTCCTTGCAGGGGCTCAGCAGAGAGCCTTTTGATGTGTTTCCCAGGACAATGGAAATACCAGCTGGGTAGGATGAATGGACTCTCAGGTAGAATGCTGAAGCCTGGGAGAGCATTGTCTTCTGACTGTATGACTCTTTGGCAGTGACCGCAATAAAAACACCCATGCCCTGTTTTTAGTTTTTAAAATGATGCCTTGTTTTTCAGCTCATAAAGCAATGGACATCATTTCCCACCACTTTTCTAGCTGGTCCATGAGCAGGATAGAAGGGTGTTCATTTTATGGGTGAAGAGATCAGGTTCCTAAGGGTCGCCCAAGGTCACAGCATAGCCGGCGATGCAGTTAGAAGATACCCCATGCAGAGGGTTGGCACTACTGAGAAAGAGAACAGTGTGACTTCTTCCCCAAAATCACTGTCACCGTTAGAATCATACCTCCACGGATATTATTTTAAACATTCAGGGGGAAAAAAAAAAAACCTACCAATTTTGTTCCATCCTCAGCCTTTTCAGAACATCCCACAAACCAGAACACCTTGGGATTAATTTGATGTTTTCCCTCAAGCTCTAGTCTTCAATGTTCCCTTGTGCCTGAATGCATCATGTCGAAGGCCGAGCCTAGAAAATAATTATGGATTGTTTGCTATGACCTTTTAAAATGAGAAGCATCCTTATGAAGAGAAATCACCAAAACCATTATAAGAATTTACCAAGTCATCCTACCAAGATAATTTCTCAGGCAGCATAATTGAGAAAAAAAAATGTGGTTATTTTGTTATTGGGGTATATAACTATCCCTTCTTTGGAGAGCATGATAGCAAAACCATGCCAAAAGAGAAGGAAATTTCCGAGACAGTATTGTACTCACAAAATATTTAAGGCAGACATGAAGACTGAGGATACTAGAGGCAGCCATGTTTGACAGTGGAACTAGGACACAGGTTACAAAACCCTTAGTCAAGGCTAAAGAATGTGTTGCTTCATGCTTTTTCTGGGCAAAGCCCGGAATGTCAGGCATGTTACCTGCAGAACCATCACCGCAGACGATGCCGCAGGATACCCTGCCACTGTGGAGAGCACTTGGGCAAGTGAAAGGTTCCAGCGCAGTGGTTCTCAGCCTTCCTAGTGCTGCGACCCTTTAATGCAGTTTCTTGTGTTGTGGTGTCCCCAGCTAAAATAAATAAATAAATAAAAATTTTTGTCGCTACTTTATAGTTATAATTTTGCTACTGTTATGGATTGTAATGTAAACATCTGCTATGTAACCCATGCCAAGGGGTCGTTCGACCCACTGGTTGAGAACCCCTGTTGGAGAAGAAAGGGAGTGTGTGGGCTAAGGGGACATTTCCATGTGGTTTCCTGGGATGGGACTACAGCAAAGGGCTGAAGGATGGAAGGTGCTTGGGATTTCTTGGGCAGAGATTGGTGAAATGAGATTTGCATTACAGCAAGCTCCATGCGGAGGGGTTCAGGGGCAGGCTGCAGGGGTCAGTTAGCTGACCAGTCAGAGGCTAGGGATGGAAATGGCTGAAACTAAGATCCCATACTGGCTAGCAGTTGGGTCTGTAGACATAGAGAGGGCTTGGAATGAGGCACTAGCTAATAGTAGGTATATATAGAGAGAGATGGCCTGGGCTGAGGTTCTAGCTAGTAGTGAGTATGTTGCATACAAAGGAAAGGTGAGCCGGGATTTGGATTTTCCGTGGACGTGGGGTGGAAAATGTAACTCTTGGGTTTCTTTGTATTTTCTTCGTCTTGTCCCACAACCTTATTTGCTGTAGGATCACTGTCCTTGTAAGGATTAATTAAAAAAAATAAAGCAACTTATTAAATGATATTAATGGATTCCATTAGGACAACTCAAACGTGTTTATAATGAGCTTTAGTCATGCTTTCCCCCATAGTCCCTGCCTTGTTGCCCCAATTTCTGCTGTTCCCGTTCTTTACACTCTTACTGTCATTTTCCCTTTTCTTCTCCCCTCCTTTCTCCCTCTCTCCAGCTTCTCTTTCTCCCTCCTTCTTCCCTTCCCCTTCAGGAGCATGGGTGAGGGGTTATCTTTCAGGAGTCCCTTATCAGTAGCTATATAACCAGAGAAAATGTCTCTTCCTGCCATTAACTGTTTTATATCCTCAGGGAATGATGAGGCCTCATGATTCCCTCTCCCTCTGTAACTGAATGTTGGCAGGCCCAATCTTGTGCTGAGAGCTGAAGGATGCCTTCATAATATCGTGCCCTGAAGAAAGCATTCCACAACACCCCTCCCCTTCCAACTCTTACATTCTTTCCACCTCCCATGATGTTATCCGAGCTGTGGATGGGGGCATACAGATTCAGTTTAGCTTTCGATAAATAGTTGTTCTCAGCACCTTGATCAGTTGTGAGTCTCTGGAGTAACTGCTGCCCACTGCAAAAATGAGCCTCTGGCCAGAGCTGGCAACGGCACTGTAGGCCTAGACAAAAATATTCATAAGACGGTTTGACAGGCTCATCATGTCTAGCAGACAAAATAGCAGTAACAAGTCCTTGCTCAGATCTGTGACTCCCCCAGCCAGAGGCTTTTGACTGAGGGGGCTGATTATACCAGATGTGTTTTCTCTCCTGTTGAGCAGATCTCAAATCCAGTCCTAAACCATTTGGTTGCACCCATCACACCCTTGCCATTATTGTACCAGTGTATTGCACCAAGCCTTCTTGTGTAGCTGGTCAGCAATATGAAGTGTGGCAAGCAAGATTAGCGAGACTTTTCCTTCAGCAGCTCATGTATATATGTAGCAGGTGCTAGGAAGGCCAGTTGGTCAGCAGGCAGGAAGCTTCTAGCTCAGTTTCAGCTTGATTTTTTTTTTTTTCTCCAATGTCTTGCTACCAGTGAGTGGTATCTTTAGCAATAGCCTTAGCAGTCTAGTGGGCAGCCAATAGCAGTGGCAATGGCTTGTATTGTTGTGGGAGCCTCAGGAGCCTCCCTGACCAAAAATACTTAGGGAGGTGGCTCCCTGGAACTCAAGAGCAAGTCTTTAGTTCTCAGACTCTTTCCTAGGACTCACTCGCACCTTCGCACTGGCCTGTGGCATGTCTGTTGGGGATTGTGTTAAGTTAATTGCTATGCAAACGCCCAGCCCACTGTGGGTGGCTTTGTTCCCTAGACAGGGATGGGGGTCCTGAACTATGGTGGAGAAATGGAGCTGAGCAGCAAGCAAGCAAGTGGGCATGTTTGCATTCTTATCTCTCTGCTCTTGACTGGGAATGTGATGTGGCCACCTCTCTCAAACTCCTTCTGCAAGCTGTGACTTCCCCTCATTGTGAGCTAAAATAAACCCTGTCTCCCCCAAGCTGTTCTTTGTCAGGGTATTTTATCACAGCAACAGAAACAAAGCTAGAACAGATGGGATACTTCAATGAGAAATTCTTCCTCATAAGATATTTAAGCTGTTTATTTAGCAAAGGCTGGGAAAAGGCTTGATTTTATTTCTTTTCACATTTTCAAAAATTAAAAAATTGATTCCCTTGTCTTTTCCAATGGTGACTGAGAGTTTCTTTTATGGACAGTACTACAGATAATTTTGTAGAAGACAAAATACCTCATGGATTCCTAATGATATAGTTTTCTTGTATGCATATTGCAAATCTTAATGATAGCTATAGAACTATTTATTTTTAATGCAGTAGTACAAAACAATAGAATATGATTGTAGTTCAACTCCAGATGGCTCATACTCTTTAGGACTGGTCAATGGATTTCAATTTAGCAAATTATTTAATTAAGACATTTGAGATTGTTTCTCTGCATATTTACATCATCAATCATGTACTTACTTACTGTTGCTTTTACTTTGGTGAGTTATTTTAAAACCTACATTTATAATGATGTAGAATGATTATTTTATATATTTCCTGATTCCAACAATTGTATTAAATGAAACCTGGGCTTATAGCTGACTCCCTACCCTGTTCCCTTGCTTGTAGGTGGCTCTTTTTACTTAGAGTGTCTATTTTCCCTGTGTAAATATGTCAGCTCCCATCTCCTCTGTTTCCTTTTAGATAATGGAGAATTCTGTGTAGAGTTGGGTTGGAAATAGCATTTCAGGGTGAAACGGGCAGTATTTTCTGAAATGTTGGGTACAAGACAGGAGAGTAGGATCAAGGCTGATACCTAGCGGCGTGTACTGATTGAGAGAATGGAACAACCTGGCCCAACTCTTCGTCCTTGCACTCTCCATCCAGCCGTTCTTGTCCTCAGATACCCTCTGCTGAGCCCCTCTGATAGCCCCTCACAAGCATGGCCCTTCCTACAAAGCATTCTGTACCTTTTTTGGTTTATGTTTCTCAGTCAATAGATTATGCAAAGCTTGAAGGCAGTGACTGTGCATTCTCCTTCTGTTTTCCTACTGCCTAACCACCGAGCCTCCCACACTGGAAGGGCCCAGTGATACAGACAAGTAAATCACACTAAGGTGCAACAGTGGGCTCTTCTTTTTCTTTGTTTTGTGGCGTGAGCGTGGGTGCATGTTTATGTGAGCACACATGTGAACAGGTGTATGTGCACGTGGATATAAAGGCCAATGACACCTTGGATGTCATTCTTCAGGACACACCCACTTGGTTTTTGAGATAGGCTATCTCATTATCTTTCTGCTCATTCAGTAGGCTACCCTCCCCAGAACCGGTCTTCCGTGACTGTACCACCACACATGACTCTTGTTTATGTAAACTCTAAGGATGGAGCTCGTGTCTCCATGATGCTCAGCAGTTGCTTTGCCCATGGAGCTGCCCCTCCAGCCCAGCCCTGGTTTCATTGACGCGTCCTTATCTCTGATCCTCAGAATAGCTCCTCGGGGTAGACAGTGTTATTCCATCTTCCAGGCCGTGTAATGAGCCCGGAAAGGCTTACATAGTTTGTCTAAAGAGACAGCTTGCTGAAATGAGAAACAGATGCATGCTCCCTTCTCTAACTCAGAGGCAATCTCCATCAATAACCAGTGGTGAATAAAAATGTAGTCTCTTCCAAGGGAGCCTCACTAAGGGTAAACCACATGGCCATCAGTAGATAGCCTGCAGAAGAGAAACTCAACAGCATTTTTGGAGGCTCCTTGTCTCAAAATATCATGTCAGGGCTTTTTCATTAAAACCTATCTTTTATTTTTATTATATTATATTAAATATATATATTATTTTTTCTGTTACTTTACAGGTCCTTTGCGTGTATATTATGGCTTCCAATTTAGTGTTCTTATGGGATTCCTGAGTATGAGAACTAGTGGGTCTCTGTTTCTCTTGCCTTATTTTGGGCTCTTTTTCTTTTGTTTGTTTTGTCCGATGTGTTAGTTTTAGTTTTTTATTATTATTGTTGTTGATGTTATCCTTTAGGAGCCTCTTTGTTTTCTAATGAGAGATAGAAGGGGGTAGATCTGGATGGGAGGGATTGGGGAGAAACTGGGAGGAGTAGAGGGAGAAGAAACCATAATCAGGATACATTACGTGAGGGAAAAAACAAACAAACCAAGTTTCAAAAAAAGGAAAAAGAAAAAGAAACAGCAGCAAAGTGCTGGGCTGAAGTCTGGGCACACACCGCCTGATGCCAATGCTGCCCAGCCCTGGCTGCTTCCCAAGTGCTCCCATTCAAGCGTGGTGGGTCTGTGCTCACTTGCCTGTCTGACCGCTGTGCACAGACTCTGCACTTGGCACTGTATTCATCCTACCCGTCTTCCAGGAGTTACAGGTAAGATGTTTGTGGTTCAAGGTTGCAAGCAGGGCCCTGGGAGGAGGTCAGTCAGCAGGCAGTCAGCTGAGGTCAATGCCAGGTGCAGAGAAAGGACAGAGAGCACTCGCAGCTGGCTGACCCGTTCTATAACAGTCATCACCAAAAGCCACGATGGAGTCATGAATGTTTTTGTCCTGCAGACAATGCCGCCAGTGGCGGCGATTCAAACCAACGCCACATATATTTGGTGATGTTCTCCCCCTCCCCCCAAGACTTGCCATGCAGTTGATTGAGTCACATTTCCCTTGGCTTGAGAGTCATGGGCTTACTGGGCACTAGGGACGTCTTGGTAAGCAGCTATTTCAGTTCCCCTTCTCATCCAGAGTCGTTTGCTTCAGGGTACCCTGGTATTTGGGATGTGGATCTCTGTGTTGCCCTCATGGGTCAGAGTGTGGGTACCCCCAGTGTCTGGACTCAGGCGTCTAATGGGGGAAGTGCTGGGCGGGCTCTGGGGCCGCAGTATTACACTGACCCCGTGTAGTTGGTGCGGAACAGTGATGGTGAAGGAGCGGTGGACACCTCCAGTGTGCAGCCATTCCCGCTATGTGATTCATCTCCAGCCGAGTCTTCTCTGCGGCCGGCCATCCATACCTGGTGAACAGGGAGGCCCTGTTCGCTTCTCTCTGCCAGACAGTATGATGGCAAAAGCGTGTGGCTTTAGAGCTGGGCAGAGCCGGATCTGCTCTGGCCTTGTATTTCTTAGATGTGCGACCTTTTGGCTAATTATTTAACTTTGTTAAATCTCAATTTCCCCCCTCATATAGCAGACATGAAAAGATCTGCCTTGGCAGGGTGTTGTAGGGATTAAATGTGATTTAATGTACCCTGCGGATGAAAAGGGCTGAGGAAACAGTAGTCTCTCTGCAGCTCTCTCTTGTTCCCACCGGGCCTTCATTTAGGGCTGGCTATTCTTACCATGATAAGATGACACATGCACACACATCCACCACACACACACGTACACACCACACAACACACACACACACAGATACCACACATTACGTGAACACACATACACACACACAAACCACACACACGTACACACACTATTTAGAAAGAAAATTTCACTATGTAGTGCAGGTTGGCCCTGAACCTATTTTGTAGCCTCAGCTGAGCCTTCTCCTGAATGCTGGGGTTGCAACCTGGAACTCTGGTGTTTGGACACCGTGGCCTGGCTTCATCAAAGTTAAGTCATCTGGAGTCAGATGTGATCCTTGATCCTGGCAACTGCTCGATCCTTTGCTTGTGGGCCTCTTAGTTCTGTCAAGCTCTGTACCCGCCCTGAGCTTTATCTTCACACCTGTGAAGCAGGAATGATGTGACCTTGGCTGCCAAGCCTTTGACAGTGTGAAGGAAGATGCTGTGCACTCAGCTTTTTGTCCTTCCTGACATGGAGTGGGGGTCAGGGAAGGTTAACCTCGCTGAACCGCCTTGCTTAACTGTGTACAGTCATATTCGCATTGGCCTAAGCATTGAGTAGAACTGATTCCTGAGGGCAAGGGCTGCTTCGCCCTCGCTCAGTGTGCACAGAGGTTCTGTAGAAACCGCGCTTGCTCTCGCCGAAGGACCTGGCAAAGCACCTGGCAACCCACACTTGCCGTTCTTTGCACAGGACTCTGTGCAAGACGGAAAGGCACAGGCTTTTAGCTTTGCCTGCTTTCCACCTTGTGCCCAGACCCTTATCGTGGTTGTCAGTGCCAGCCTTTGAAATCTCAGAGCCCGTGAATCCTGATCACATTACCTGGGATCCAGAGGACTCAGAGGGAGACCAGATTTCTCTAATGGCCTAGAGATCTTTTCAGTCACAGCCACCTTCCATTCGGATGGCTCCAGCTTTGGGTGTATCAGTTTGTATGTGCCTTTCTACCTCAAAAGGGGTTTGGCAGTGAGGCATCTCCAAAGCCTGCAGGATGGTTCTGTGGCAAGTTGGGGGTCGTGAGTGGTGGCTTGCTGTCTGGGTCCTTGCTCCTAATGTTCTGTGCTCTGCTGCCACACTGACAACATTCATGCTTGCGGCTGGTGAACAGAAGACTGAAAGTCTGACTGGATGCTAACCCTAAAGACAATGTGCTGTGTGTGTGTGATAGGCCTAGGCAGCCCAAAGAAAGTCATTTAGAAAACAAAACAAAACAACACATCCTGCCCTGCCCCCTATCCCTTTGTGAATCCAAAGGAAGGTGAATGATTGGAGCCCCCTGCCTATTAAAGTCCTCGCTGGTAGTTTTTATTAATTTGTGTCTTCCTCCCCAGCTACGGATGCTCAGCAGCTGTCCCCATGCTGGGTGTCTGGTCTTGAAAATATCCCAAGATCACTCACATCGGGCTGTATCTGCTTCAAGACCTTTCGGGCTTGCCTGTTTCCCTCTGTGTTTTAGGCTTTTAACAAATACATAGGAAGCAGTGATGCCATGAGAAGAAAGAACACAGGCTTGAGACTGAGACAGACATGGAGAAGAGGCTTGGCTGTGTGGCCTGCATTTTCATTTTATATCCTGCTTGCTAGGGACTAAATATTTGTGTTCCCTGACTTAAAAGTTGTATGTTGAATCTGATGGGATGTGGTGATCGACATTTTGAAGATGACTGGATTATGATAGCAGAGCTATGGAATTGGTTTCTTGGGGCTGGAGGTCGCTTAGTGGTTAAAAGCATTGGCTGTTCTTCCAGGGGTTCTGGGTTCAATTCCTAGCACCCTTATGATGGCTCATAGGTGTCTGTAACTCTAGTCCTAGGGGATCCAATTCCCTCTTCTGGCTTTTGAGGGCACAGCGTGCTTGTGGTGTACAGACATAGATGAAGATGGAATATAGCACCTCCTAGATAGAATTTACATGTCATATATAAGATATTATATATATGCATATATATATATATTTTTTTTTTATAAAAACAAAGAGACCCTAAGGGATTCATTCATCGTGTGAGAACACAGGGTCTCTCAACTGTCTCTCAATATGCTCTCATTTGATCTTGGGCTTTCCAGCTTCCAGAAGGGAAAGGAATGAAATTCTGTTGTTTGTAGGCCACCTAGTTTTTGGCATTTTGTTATAGTAGCTCAGATAGACTAAGACAGGTCTTCAGTTTGCTATTCTTTAAAAGGGAATGCTAAAACTTAACCTGAAAAATGTAACAGTTAATGGAGACAGGCCTATGGCTGGGAAGCACTGAGAATATGGTTCATAAACAATGGCTACTGCTGTTAGCACACAGTCATGCTTCAGCATGATGGCAGGTGGTTTGAAAAAAAATTGAGGGGCTAGGAAGATGGCTCAGTTTCTGCCTACTATGCAGAAACAAGGAGCTGAGTTCAGATTCCCAGCTCCTCTGTGAGAGCCAGGCACAGTGTCACGTCTGCAACCTTAGTTCTGTAAGATGCAGAGGCGGGATCCCTAGAGCTCAAGGCCAGCCAGCCTTGCCAGTCAACAAGCTTCAAGTGCAGTGAGGGATCCTGCCTCAAAAAGCTCGGCAGGGCTGAGGGATGGCTCAGCAGGCATTGGTGTTCGTCTCCAGGCCCGAAGACTCGTTTGATCTTCAGGTCTTGCATGGTGGAAGGAGAGAACGGACTGTCCTGAGTTGCTTCTAACCTCTACATGTGCACTGTAACACACACATACTCACCGCACATAAATGAGCAGACAAACAAACAAACAATGTAATGAAAAATTAACAATAGTGGAGAGTGATTGGGAAAAATACCCAATGTCACTTCTGGCCTTGACGTGCAAGGACACACAGTTGCACAGATACCTTCACACGTGTCCACACCCATACAATCGTGTACATATGCCACAGGCAAATATACACTCACATAAAAGAAAGAGAGAAAGAGGAAAGAAAGAGAGAGAAAGAGAGAAAGAGAGAGAGAGAAAGAATGAGAGAAAGAAAGAGAGAAAGAAAGAGAAACGTGAATTAGCCCTCTGGTCTCTGGACAGGTTCACCTCAGTTCGATTTGACATCCTTCTTTAGACTGTTCCCTGGGAAGCGTTGAGCAGCATGCTTTATATTCATCCAGCCCTTCTTGCTCATTCTCAGGTTTGTTTTAAAGCTTCCAACAGAGTCATCTCCACACCTTCCCCACTGCCTCCAGACACTGCCTCTTCTGAAGGTCTGTTTGCTCTTACAGCCTCTTAGGGCTGAGAACCTCCCAGTTTCCCCGTCTCACCTCTCACACCTTTAACTCACGCTCAACATGCCCAGTTCTGCGAAGATGTCTGGACTTTGGCATGCGCTGTAGACAACATCTTCTGTATGTGACACCCCCCATTCAGTCCCCAGCCTTCCTGCCCTTTACTCACCTCTCAGTGCTGACATGAGTGTCTGTCTCACAACCAAACACAAGACTGTGGGAACCAGAGGAGACACTGGAAGCAAGTCAAAAGTCAATCAGAGACAGATGCAGCCTGGAGCTCTGGGGAGTTGCTGGGCATGGCTGATTTTTTTTTTCCGGTCCTATCTGTGGTATCATTTTTGTAGCCAGTAACCTACAAAACCAGTAACCCAGTCAGGGTTCAGCTTGTAGCAAAAAGGTCACACACAGATCTTTTCCCATCCGTGTTTGTAACGACAGCTGATGATTAAAAAAAAAAAAAATGAAGATGGGATGATAATGGCCACTTCTTATTGAACACTTGTGTGTGGGGGGGTGTGTGTGTTTGTGTGTATTTCACTCTTTTAGTATGTGTTATCTCAAAGCAGAGGTTCACAGAGGTTACATCACATGGACGAGTATGTAGAAAACAGAATGGTTATGGCCCCTTTAACACATGGCTTCAGCCTGATCTGATGGTTGGGTAACTAGCAGGCCAGGGAAGTAATCAATTACCCGTCTCCCTCTGCAGGGCTCGGTATTTGCCTTAGTTGTCATGGTCACATATCAGTTATCTTGATAGAGGTGAAAAAAAAAAAAAACAGTTTTCAGAAAATTTAATCCAGATGGCAATGCTATGCCTGGGATTCAATTAAGGCCATGATTTCCAATTAATGGACCTTCATGTCAAGACTGAGGTCACGTCATTAATCTTGCTTTTATTTTAGGATTTCTAATGTCATGATTTACAGCAAGGCTCAGCCAACCTTGTCGGGGGTTATTCGAGCATAATTAAACATGGAAGACAGCCAGATCAGCCAGCTGACGTTAGGAGCAGGGAAAGAGACTTCATTCATTGATTGGTAAGGCTGGTAGGGTGAGACACACATGAGGATTCCTTTCTTCAGGACCATTTCCAGAGTGTGTGGCCTCTCCCCTCTTCAAATTCACGCAGTGTAAAAACCTCCAGCCGAGGGAAAAGGCCTGGAGCGTCCCGTTGGTGAGCTCTCTGAGTGTGGTCTAGTCAAGCCAGCGCTGTCACACCCATTTGCACCTCCAGGTACCCTTCATGGGCTGTAAATGTAGAAGACAGTGTGCCTTTTATGTCTGACAGATCTGCCCTTGTGAGTGCTCCCTGGGGAAGACATCTTAGGTTTGCTCTTTGCAGTGGTCAGGCAGAAGCCAAGTGGCCTCGCCCTTCACCACCCCTGAAAGGATGAAGGTCGTGGCAGTCCCCCGATGCACGCCATTTCTCACTTTCTCTCCTTTCTTTGTGCTGTTTTGGTTTTCCTTTTTTTTTGTGTGTGTTGGGGACTCCCCCCTCTTTTCTCACACAGGATCACGCAGGTAGGCAAGAATTGTATGTGATGCCTTTTAGTTGATTGATAGGTTCACATCTGTCTTCTCATTAGATCCTCTTCAAGGACATGGCTGGAGAATGTCTTCTGCTTCATTTTGTAATTCAAAAAACTGAGGTCTAAGCAGATTATATTCTGTCCATCATATAGGTAATAAGGAAGGCAAGTGCTATTTATCAAGGTCTGTTGGCTCACAAAGCATTTCCTCCCCCTCCTTTTTCCTCTCCCCCTCCCTTCCTCTTTCTCTTTCCCTCCTTTCTTCCCTATCTCCCTCCTGCCCGCCTTCTCTTTCTCATTCAGCACAGTCCATAAATGTTCCCAGCATTCCAAGTGCTCAGCTAACAGCCGGCACTGCCAACCTCAGCTGGCCCAGGCCTCTGAGCTGGGCCAGGCCACAAGCATCATATTATGCTTGTGGCACATGCCTTTTTTTCCCTGAGGACCAGGAAAACTGAGGCTCTTTGGGAAAACTAGCATGCAGAACTTCCTTTTTGAGTGGGAGGGGCCTGGAGAGAAGATGGGAGACATACTTCTGTGACCCAGTGTGTGCGGGTCTGCCGTTGGCTGCCCTGAGGAGAGTCAAGACCCAGTTGTCTACTCAGCCTAGTGAAGCAGGGACATGCAACAGCCTGCTCACTAACTGAACTTGCTCAGTGATTGCTGTGTCCACACAGAGGAGAGAAGGTTACATTTATTAGAGTGTTTTCATAAACCACAGCCACGACAGAAGTTGGGCCCACAGATAATGGTGGTTTTCTTTGCCTCTGAGACCCATGAACTGTCCTTTATTTATTTAATTTTTTTTAAAGTTACAGTTGTTTATGTGTGTGTATGTGCGTGGGTGCTTACGTCATAGAGTGCATACGGAGTTTTCGGGGCAACTTGGAGGACTTAAGTGAGTTCATACCTTCTATCATGTGGGTCCCCAGGATGGAATTCTGGTTGTCAGGCTTGGTGGCCAGTGCCTTTACCTGCTGTGCAGCTAGTTCTGTCTGTAGTTAAGTAGCAGGTTTTCTTCCAAGTGCTTACCGTGGGCTCTTTTCTGTCTGTAGATTCATCTTCTGACATCTCACCTTCCCTGTTTAGTCAGCAGATAGATGTATTCTCCTGCAACTCGCTGAGCCTTGAGGAATGTTTTTATGCGTTGTATGAGTTAACCACACACTGTGGCTGGGTCCCACTTCCACATTTATTTGACAGAGTTGGATCCTGAAAAACTGCCTTGAAATTTCCTTCAGCTGCCGTGAGGTGGGATTCTGGCTTTTGAAATATACACTAAAGTGGTGTCCCTCAACCTTCCTAATGCTGCAGCCCTTTAATTCAGACCTCCAACAACCATATGGTGACCCCTCCAACCATATAATTACTTCGTTGCCACTTCATAATTCTGCTATCTTATGAATTGTAATGTAAACTTCTGTGTTTTCTGGTGGTCTAAGGTGACTCTGTGAAAGGGTCATTCAACTGCTAAAGGGGTCACACTCTGCTGCGTTAAAAGATGTGCTGTCCCGGGCTGGAGAGATGGCCCAGTCATTAAGAGCCCTGGCTGCTCTTCCAGAGGACCCGAGTTCAATTGCCAGCACCCACATGGCAGCTCACAACTGTCTGTAACTCCTGTCCCAGGGGATCCGACTCCCTCACACAAGCAGGCAAAACACCAATTTACATACAACGGAAATAAATAGATTTAAAAAGAGAAAAGATGTGCTGTCCCCGGGGGAAATCCCTTGTTACAACAACCTGCTCTGTGAACAGCTCTTGGTGAATCTGCTGATCTGTTTGTCGTTGGTGTGTCAGCCAGAGAACCAAACTCTGCAAGCCTGTACACAGAGACTTTGGCAATAAGTTCATGTCTTCAGCTTGACCTCCAAGCCCTCTGGAACCAAAGGGACACTCACTCACCCTCTCAGTTGAGTTCATCCTATCTAATACCCCTTCCCCCTTTCATCCCCTCAATCCCTGTGGGAACAGCAGGAGGTGCTGGTGTACTGCCGCAGCGTGACTTGCCATCTCAGAGCCACCTGCTGTTCACTGTTCATCTCCCCCGTACCCCCCCCCCCCGCCGCTTCTTCATCTGTGCGGTGGGAAGAGAACACCCGCGTTTCAGTGTTGGCTGAGCCTGGCAGGGTCCCTAGGGGGATGATGGCAGCAGGTGCTTACTTATGATGGTGTTCAGGTCGACTGAAGTGTTCTCCTGACCTCTGCTTGTTTCTGGGCTCAGCCGGGAGAGCCCCTCAGGCCGCTGCCACTCAGACTCCTCCTCTAAGATAGAGCTCTCTTCTCTCCATTCCTTTCTGTGGTAACATTTAGTAACATATGGTAACATTTCGTGAGTCCGGTGATCAGAATTCCTGGAGTAATCTAATGATTATGATGAAGCCCGGTAAGAGCTCTTAGAAGAAAAGCATTAATGATTGTGTGTATTCGAATGTGTGCCATGGGCTATGGCACACTTGTGGAAGTCAGAGGATAACCTCAGGGTACCAGCCCTCACCTTCCCCCTCGTTTTGAGACAGGGTTTCTTTTTGTGCTTTGGCTTTTTGCTTACCTAAGGATCTCTTGCCTGTGAGTTCTGGGGAACTCTCCTGTCTCCACCTCCCATTTTATGGTCATGGTGACACTACCACAGATGCACAGATGCTTACTGCTTCACTTATCTTTGTGTCAGTTCTGGGAGTCCAAACTCAGGTTCTCATACTGGTGTGGCAAGCACGTCGCCCACTGAGGTACACAACCATGCTTGAGTACTAATAACTTTTTGTTGTTGTTGTTTTTCGAGACAGGATTTCTCTGTGTAGCCTTGGTTGTCCTGGACTCACTTTGTAGACCAGGCTGGCCTCGAACTCACAGAGATCTGTTTGCCTCTGCCTCCCCGAGGGCTGGGATTACAGGTGTGGGATTACACTGTGCCTGGCTAAGTACTAGTAACTTGTAATACTAGTTTTCATTGTTAAGTGGAAAAATTGGCAGGCCCAAGGCAGTATAATATGACTTTATTTCTATACATGTGGGTATAGAACCTCAAATATTTCTGCACTTATATCTAAAACACATAGAACTAAGAATGGAAGGCTATATTGTTTCTAAAATACCAAGATATTTTTATAAAGTAAAAAATTGGAGTTTAGCCAGGCATGGTGGTATAAGCCCTTAATCCCAGCAATCTGGAGTCAGAGGCAGGAGGAAGTCTATGAATTCCAGGACAGCCTGGTCTAATGGTGAGATCCTGTCTTAACAAACAAACAAATCAAACCAAACCCTGAACTATATATTTCTGTCTTGAACCTCCTCTCTTTTCTTCCCCTCAACTCCATGGTCACACGTGCATACACACACACACACACACACACACACACACACACACATACGCGCACAGACACACACACACGCACGCACGCACGCACGCACGCACACACCTGTACTAACACAAGTTGGGGGGTTTCTTAATCAGTTAAACTCCCATCTCCCAAATTCCAGAGTTCTTTACTGCATGTGTACACAGACCCCTCCTTAGAGCTCCGTGACATATATGTGACATTTCACTCTGGCTTGTCTCAAGAGCCTGGGCATTGGCTCCTAGTTCCTAGCACAGCACATTCTTAACAAAGAATGGCCAGGAAAGGCAGCTAGGATTATGGGACCAAGAATGGCATTTTGTGTTGATTAATGGTTTGTTTACCTTGCCAGTCCAGGCTCTAGTTAGGGGTATGGCAATAGGGACTTGACTTTTAGAAGTAAAGCGACTTTCGTGTGCTTGTTCGGGCTGTGACTTCACACTTGATTTTCTCATTATGTCAGCAGTATTTCAGTGTTCCTGGGCTGACTCCCAGAAATATGTATTGTTTTAAACTTTTGAAATGTGCAAAATTATACCTTAGCACATGGAAGCACTTGAGAAGATGGTTTGTTCTTTCTCTTTACTATATTTTGAAAATGTCAGATTGGGTTGTGTAATTGGTTCTTATTGCTGGTTATTTCTTGATACCTACAATTGGAATTACCAGATATCCCTGCTTTATCACTCTTTATCACAATATATTACTGAGGCACCTGACTATCTGTGAGTAGAGTCATACTGTTCAGAACAGCCAGGACATGGACTCAGCCCATCAACAGATGAGAGGATGAAGAAGATGTGGTGTGTCCACATAATGGAATTTTAATTCAGCCATAAAGAAAATGGAGATAACGATATGAACAGGAAGATGGATAGAAATGGAAATCATAAAAAAAAAAGATTCTGGAAGACAAATAACATATGTAGATCCTAGCTTTAAAATCACACATGTGTGAATAGTACTAATATGTGTGTATACATGAGCTATAGAAATGAAAGGTGAGTCATGCGTGGTTGGTGCACGCCTGAAATCCCAGCACTTGGGGAGGCAGAGGCAGGTGGATCTCTGCGAGTTCGAGGCCAGCTTGGCGTACAAAGCAAGTCCAGGATGGCCAAGGACACAGAGAAACTCTGTCTCAAACAAAACCAAACAAAACCCAAATAAACAAAAAAATAAAAGGTGATCCTGAGAAGAGAGAAAGATCTTGAAGGCAGAAGGGTGGTGAAGAGAAACAGGTAACACATGTGACATGAAAGCATGTAGGGGAACTAACTGGAGTTGGAAGGGAGCCAGTCAGAGCGGGGCAGGGGCTCTAGAGGAGGGCAGGGGAAAAAAGTGCTGAATTAGAACAAAGCTTGATGATGCATTCGTATAAAAACGCCACAGTGAAATTTATTACTTTTTCCTAACTTAAAAACTAATTTAAGAAAACCACACTGTATTCTGAGGCTAGATGTAAAATAGGTGGGAAAATAGTACCAAAGAAGAGCAGAGAGTGAATTAAATCTTGCTATAATGTTTTCATCTTACATGTTTAATGTATATAAAGGTTAGTGAAGATGCCTATTATGACCATGAAGGAACTACCGTTTGAAATAAAAAATTTACATAGAGAAAAAGCCAGTAGAAGAATTGAAATTTTATTCTAAAATAATGTAATTAATCCTAATGAGGCTGAAAAAAAAAGAAAGTAAAAATATAGAAATAGCAATGAAAAAGAGGTAGCGAGACACTAGGCTTACCTCTAGCCACATTTATAATTGTTCTAAGTATAAGTAGATTGTACACTATTATTAAAAGGCAGCTCTTACTAGATTGTATAGAAAGTAAGACTGACCTTACGGTTGAATCTAAAATTGCGTCAAAAGCAGTGTGCCAAAATCTTGGCTGCCAGCTAAAGGGCTTTGGGATATGACTGTATCATGAGGGTAATTGATGGATTAGTCCTATAGGAAGATCATAGTAACTGTGGAAGTTGGGGGATAGTTGGAGGAAGGGAGACACAGGTAACTCGCCCCTGGAGATCATGATGCTCTGCTTTAGCTCAGGCCCAAAGTAAAGGCACCAGCTGACAAAGACACAGACCTCTAAAACCATGAGCCAAAACAAATCTTCCTTCTTTAAATTTACTCATGATTCCTTGCCAAATTGTATATTGTCTGTACGAATTGAATTTAGGTGCAAAGTCAGCATCAGTCCACATCCTTACAGTGACTGAAGAGCCACAGATTACACAAAGATGAGCTGGTAGGTTTCTCCTGGAGAAGGCCTTAGTTGTGAAATCTTACTTATGCTGGAAACAATTGCCTTTCAGATGAATTGAGAGAGGAAAAATAATTCTTTATGTTAGGTACACACTGTTTTGGAATTGTGACTTGTTTCTTGTAATCCAAGTTCCCATCTGGTAATACATCCCATGCGACTGAAGTATAGTTTTTTAGCACTCCCCCTAATGCAGATCGTTGGGTAACAAATTACTGAGGCAGGTTCTCAATATATGACTCTGGCTGACCTTGAACTCACCATCCCGTTCCTGCCTCTCGAGTGCTACCACGATCAACCTAAAAAGTTGCTGTTGTTGTTGTTATTTTTTTGACACAGGGTTTCTCGTGTATTGATCCTGAGTGCTTCTGCCTCCCTGAGTGCTGGATTAGAGGTGTGCACCACCATACCCAGCTGTAAAAAGTTTCTAAGGGAGTTTTTGCCATTTATAAAACTCTTGGTTGATGGTTTCTCTGTCAGGATCTCATTCTATCTTTTTCAATTTCAATTGCTTCTGATTAAAGGTTGGACATCATTCATGTCATTAGTCATGTCCTTTGCATGTCTCTTTTTTTTTTTTCTCTATTGGGTATTAAGATTGACCCATTATTCTTGGTTTCTGTAGTTTGGTTCTGATGTGTCTATGGTTAGTCCCCTGTGCCTTTATCTTGCTTAGGGTTTGTTGTGTTTCATTCATTCATTCATTCATTCATTCTGTCTTTTCTTTAATTGTTTTAAATATAATTTTTTATTTATTACAATTTATTCACTTTGTATCTCAGCTGTAGCCCCTACCCTCCTCCCCTCCCAATCCTGCCCTCCCTCCCTCCCTCCCTCCCTCTTCTTTTCCATGCCCCTTCTACAGTCCACTGATAGGGGAAGACCTCTTCCCCTTCCATCTGACCCTAGCCTATCAGGTCTCATCAGGACTGTCTTTCATAATCTTCTTCTGTAGCCTGGTAAGGTTGCTCCCCACCTCACGGGGAGATGATCAAAGAGCCAGTCACTGAGTTCATGTCAGAGACAGTCCCTGTTCCCCTTACTAGGAAGCCTATTTGGAGACTGATTTGCCATGGGTTATATCTGTGCAGAGTTCTAGTTTATTTCCATGAATGGTCCTTGGATGGACTATCAGTCTCAGATAAGACCCCTGGACCCAGATTTTTTGGTTCTGTTGTTCTCCTTGTGGAGCTCCAGACCCTTCCAGGTCTTCCTATCTCCCCCTTCTTCTTTCTCTCTTTCTTCTTTCCTTTTCTCCTCCCTCCATTGTTTTGATAATGTTTCTTTAGACATGCAATGGACTTGATATCCTCTGGCCTCAGCTTCCTGGGTCCTGAGATTTGGGGCATGTATTACCACACTCAGCTATAATAGCTTAATAGCAATTTTGAGTCAAGGATAATTTTGCTTTCCTTGAGAACATTTGGCTTTGTCTGGAAGGATTCATGGTTATATATTCTGGGATTTAGGGTTGAGAATGATATTATTACGGTCTAGTTAGTAGAGGTCAAGAGTATTGCTGAAAATTGCAGTGTTCATGATAGTCATCATAGCAGTCGATGATCCTACGCTTATGTCAATAGGACTGAGTTCCAAGATTGAGTAATTTGATCTTGGTTGAGACAATGTGTCCCTACCTAGCCCAGGAAGGCTGAAGTTTATGATACTCCTGCCTCAGACTCCTAAGTGCCCAAGTGTTGAGATTACAGGTATATGACACCATTCCTCACTGAGAGACCCTCATTTAAATTAAAATTTCTTCAACAAATTTTAGAAATACTAAAATCTTTTTCCCGTTCAATTTTCTTCTTCATTTTTAGACCTACTTGGTGGTATAACTTGACGTCTTAAAGTTTACTGATTTGTTCTTTTGTAGTTTTAGGTCTTTGTTTCTTGAAAGAGGGTCTTGCTATGTAGCTCAGATTAGCTTTGAACCAATGATCTCCCTATTCTGTCCTTGTAAGTCAGTGGTTCTCAACCTGTGGGTTGAGACCACTTGATGTTACATGTCAGATATCCTGCATATCTGGTATTTATATTACAAATCATAACAGTAGCAAAATTATAGTTATGAAGGAGCAACAAAATAATTTTCTGTTTGGGGGTCACCACAACAGGAGGAACTGTATTAAAGGGTTGCAGCGTTAGGAAAGTCGAGAACCACTGCTCTAAGGTGAGATTACAGGCATGTACCACACTGCCACCGGGATCAGCTTCCTAATCTTCCCTCCCTCAAGTTTATTTAACAAAATTTTCACTTTCTATTTTCTGCTTTCAACTCTAGAATCTCCCCTTCTCCCTCTACCTCCACATTGCTTTTTCAAGACTTTTCTTCCCTCATAAGCTCCTTGAAGATATTTATGAGCTTTAAAGTATATGTTAGTTAATTCCAACATTAGAAGCATCTTAGGGTCTGTTTCTTTTAACCTTTTTTTTTTTTATTGCCTACTTACTATGCTCAAACAAACACCACCTGAATAGTGTTTCATATGAGGATTTTTGGGGTAGAATTTGGATTGGCTCTTGTAGTCTGATTTCAAATTTTGGGTTCAATGTGGTTTTCATCTACACTGTAGTTTTTGTTCTTCCTACTCTTATCTACACACACACACACACCCCTGAAGTAGGGTTTCTCTGTGTAGCCCTGGCTATCCTGGTACTCACTTTGTAGATCAGGCTGGCCTCAAATTCCAGAGATCCTTTTGTCTCTGCCTTCTAAATGCTGGGATTAATAGGTTAAGCCATCAAGCCTGGCTTTTTTTTTTTTTTTTCAACTTGTTAAATATTGTGGACCCTTTGGGAAAGAATGGATAGTACTGGTTTCTTAAATTAGCTCTCCTTATGTATTTTCTGGTTCTCTCATCAACCATTAGGATCCCGTATGTTTACTGAGCCCTTTGGGTCCTTTAAGCCCCTAGTGAGATATGAAACTGGTTACTGAAACTGGTTATATGAAACTTTGTTACTGAAGTCCTGGAGCCAGAGGAGTTGAGTCATTCCAATGTAAATCAGTTTGCCCTGAGTCCTGGGGTGGAGTAAGTAATGTGGGGCTTGAGAGACAAAGACCCCCACAAAAGAAGGCAGGGAGGTGGATGGGAGAGAAGTTAGATAATAACTGAAGCCTTGGAGCCGGCCAATCCTCTTCATTTTAAGTACAGCCCAACTTTTCCTAGTGAGATAGTATTTTCTTTCTGTTGCTGTGATAAACCCAAAGTAATGTGCGGGAGGAAAGGCTTTGTTTCAGCTCTTGGAGTAGAGTCCATCATTGCGGGAAGCCAGGATGGGAGCTCAAAGAAGGAACCTGGAGGCAGGAACTGAAGCAGAATCCGAGAAAGATGTTGCTTACTTGCCTGCTCCAGGCTCACATTCAGTGGCCCAGGCCCACACTCTTGTGAATGTTTCCACTCACTGTCGGCTGAGCCTTCCGTTATCAGTTAGCAAACAGGACGATGCCACAGAATTGCCCAAAGACTAATCCAATGAAGGCGATTCCTCTACTGAGGTTACCCAGGTGTGTCAAGTTGAACTGAAGCTGACCACCATGACAGATGCTTACATGCCCCTGTGCCTAGCATGAGGGTCTAATTTTGTGGTTTATGGGAACTATTTAATAGAGTGCCTAGATTAGAATAACGTTTTCCTAATAGGAAGACTTTCTATTATAATCTATAATAACGATGATGCCATCAAAGGATGTTAGAACTGGTAGGGACTTAGGGAATCATGTAATTCATTCCCATATTTTTATATTGAGATCTTGAATTTATAATCTTCCCAGGGATATGTAGCTTGAGGTAAGAGTCAGAGCTGGGGACTCAGACCTGTAGTCTAGTGCAGTTCTCACCAGCAACCTGACAGATGAGAGCAACTGTTATGCCCAGGCCTTGAGACCCCCAAAGACCACCAGGAATTGATCGACTCTGCTGCAAAACACATGAGGATTTTTTATTACAAGCTTGAGCCCAGGTTGCAGCAACCTCCCTGGTTGAAAAGGAGGAATATGGCCCCACGGTCTAGGGGAACAAGGTTTTTAAAAGGAAAAACCTCAAGTGGCGGGTTACATGCCTTGGTGTTACTTGTTTGAGTAAGGGGAATTAACTTTTGAAATGACTGGTTTACTTTAGGTGCCATGTCTATAAATGGTTCTAGCCTGGCCTTCTGGGCCAGTTTCCTAGCAACTGTATCTCTAGTGGGCAGGAAAAGAGTACAGTAAGGCTAGTTGTTCCCCTGCAGGTAGCTGGACATGTCTCCACCTGGCTGGCTTTTGTTCAACCGTATGCTTTAAACTTTAAACCAATACCCAGATTCTTTGGTCTCTCATAGCAATGGTGTGTCTGTGGATACTGTGGTATCTGTAGTGATATAAATATTTAATAGCTGATACAACATATGCATTCAAAAGAACAGCCCCATTTTACTCCATAGAAAAACAAAATGAGCACAAACACATTATATATTACTTGCCATGTAATGTAACATGATTTATTTATCCTTAACTTCCAATATTTTCCTGTTGATTTTTGGATATTTTCAAGACTGATTGCACTGCCAGCTAAACGATCTCTATTTTGAGGCTGTGGTTGGATAAAAGGAAGAGAAGCAGATCCTTGTGGCAATTTTTTCATTAAACTGATTCCCGCCTAGTTCCATTGTAAGACAGGCTGGGCCTAGGCTGACTTACGGGAACCACAATGCTTTCATACTCACTCTTTCTACACAGCCCAAACATACAAAACCTGGGTCAGCACCAGTGCTCTGGGCCCTTGCTGGCCAGGGCCCTGCTCCACCCTCTGCGTCTCCTGGGCAGTCACTAGACATTTTCAGAGCTGCTGTTGAGCAGTGTGAATTGTTTCAGTAGTTTGCACTATGGGACAAGTAGCCCAGAAGTCACATAGTATTAAAAAAAAAAAAAAGTGATGACAAATCCATGTGCACGTGAAAACTAGCGTGCTACCAATAGCTTATAATACGTTCCCATGTGATGGAAAGTAGAACCTCAGAGATCCAGAGAGTTGTGCCTCTGTTAAACAGTTTTGATTCTGAATTCCCACAGTGGAAGCTTTACATGCACTGTGTCTAGAAGCTCTGGAAAGAGAGCCCTTTCCTGCTGTATGCCTCCTCTGTCAGGCTGTTCCAACCGTGAATCAGAACAATGTGGCCCTTTGTGACGCAGGCTGTACTGGTCATGGCTTTCTCCACAGCACCTGCTAACTGTCACTTAGTAAGAGTTCACACA
The DNA here is from genome assembly GCA_010120015.1 of Rhombomys opimus. Taxonomy (NCBI): domain Eukaryota; kingdom Metazoa; phylum Chordata; class Mammalia; order Rodentia; family Muridae; genus Rhombomys; species Rhombomys opimus. The sequence continues at coordinate 447,622 of REGO01000761.1, forward strand.
TATGCTGGGCATATGCTAAGAGCTTTGCAGAAGCTCTCGCAGCCCTCCCACAGCTAGCTGCCTGTGATATTATGTGGGTGCTTCTCTCCTGCAGGCCAGGAGACTGTTGTGTCAGCAACTGTAGATTGCACGCCCTTCCAGCAGCAAAGTGAGAGCCAAACCCATTCTGACCTATAAGCAGCCAGAGTTTTAATACTGCCAGCTTTGTCTAGTCCCTACCTCCTTGGTTGGCATAGTGAGCGTCATATACTTTTTGCTTAATTTTATTTATCTATTTTTGCATGTGCTGAACTTTTATTTCATGCACTTGGATACCTGTGCTCCTAGGCATGCTGTTGTAGGCAAGCCCTGGAATCATTTACTATGAGAGCTGAATTTCTAAGGATGCAAATTAAAATTCCTGCTCATTGATCTATTTGTTTAATGGCTGGGAAATCAAGAGCTAGAATATCTTGGCATAAGGAAGTCTTTTATGGCAATGTCATTGGATTCTTTGCCCTTGGCCAAACTTTGTAGCAAAAGCATGGCTTGTTCTTAGGGCAGGAGCTGACAGTACATGCCAAAGCATTTTGAGGTCTAGGATTTCACTCCTACACCTGCCAATTTTGTAGATGGCAGATGACAAGTGTAGCATGGTGACAGTTAAAAAATAAACTTCCAGCCATATGTGGTGGCACATGCCTTTAATCCCAATACTCAGGTGGAGAGGCAGGTGGATCTCTGTGAGTCTGAAATCAGCCTGATCTACAAAGTGAGTCCAGGACAGCCAGGGCTACATAGAGAAACCCTGTCACAAACAAACAAACAAATAACACAACACAACCCCCAAACCAAAAACAAACAAACAAACAAACAAACAAAAAACAAAATCAAACAATCAAACACAAAGGAAAATGCCCGTGGTGAAAAAGAATGTGAAGATGACCACAGTCTATTAGCAAAGTTGGTTTTTTCAGTGTTACCTGATTAGCTGGCTGGCCCTGAGCAGTAACAATTATAAGAAGCAGTGAGAGGGTCTTTCTGGAAAGAAGACAGATGGAAGATTCTTATTGAGGTATCTTTGTGTAGGCCGAGAGGACCTGTTGATGGCCCCAGACTTGTGACTGTTGCCAAGTATTTCCTGCTCTCACTTCTCTATTCTTAAGGTCCTGGACCTAGGCCCTAGATGGACTCTTAGGCAGAAGGATGCCTGGCCTCTTTGCAGTTAGAGAGCTGTAGGTACCACTAAGAAGACTGGGATGAGCATAGTTGCTACTCAGAGGCCATTGTATTGGAATACGTGCAGAAGAGGGAGGGCCCCACAGGTGTTTAGCAAGCTTGTGTTGAACTGTAATATTACAGCACTTGGTTATTGTTCTTATTTTATATGTTTTTTAATTGTGAAGTTAAAATATATATTTTTATATCTGATGTATATATAAATATATTTCTAATATAAATGATATAAACATATATATGTATTGCAGATTTAACTGTGAAGCTGCAAGGCATAGAAAGTCTAGAAAATGCAGTCATATAAAGAACCAAAAATATCACTTGTCATTTTATAATTTGACATCATTGTTATAACTAATTTGACACCGCATGAGTGGAGGGTGCGCTTATGAGTCCACTAACATTTCATTCTCAAAAACATTTTTTCCCTCTTCTTCCTTTTATCAGTAATTCTGAATGTTAGATATTTTTTCCATGATGTACCTAAGTATATGACTGTGAGTGGTAAAATAGGGGAAAGAAATCAGGCATTGGCAGTTTTCCCATTTTCATTTGTGTGAATTTCTAATATAAATGCAAGATGTAAAGCGTTAGTGTAAGCAAAATGTTTCCGTGAACGCATTTCAACAGTTCAACTTTATAACAATTATAAATAAACCTGTTAAGATTTTCTGGACACACACAAAAAAATGTAGTACGGAGAAGCCCAGGCTCTGCTGCTTTTTGACTAGCTACAAACCCTAGCACAGTAACTGTGGGAGCCTGGGTGAGGTCCTGGTGGGTCTTTATCTTCCTGTGTGAATGGGAAGAGCAGTGGAGCTGCCCCTGGGGTGATGTGAAGATTAAACATCACTGTGGACGAGGCATTTAGATCAGTGTCTGGTACGTAAGAGGCATCTTTGTATGTATGGGTTAAGTGTTGTCATTCTTTTATACTAGTTGGAATTTCTGTGGTGACTGTGGTGGTGCATGCCGATAATCTCAGCACTGGGGAGGAGGATCCTTCAGGAAGGACTTCAAGGTCCTCCTTAGCTATACATAGAGCCAAGGGACTGCCCGGATTATATAAGGTCCCGTCTCAAAAGCACCAAAATATATAACATTTCTGGATTCTTTCTCTACACTTCAACATTTATCTCTTATAAGAATGTGCCTATAATGTTTATATTTTTGGTTTTCATTTTATCCTTAGTTTTAACTATTTGTACTCTTCTACAAGGTAATTTGATAGTTAATTATATGTCTGTGTACACACACACACATAGGAAATAATTATAATGACTACACAGCATTTTTAGGAATACTCAACCAATGTAGGGCTAGAGAAATGGATGAGCAATTAGGAGTATTAGCTGCTCTTCCAGAGGAACTGGGTTTGATTCCCAGCACCGACATGATGGCTCATCATCATCTGTAATTCCAGTTTCAAGGGAATATGAGGCCCTCTTCTGATCTCCGTGAGGCACATGACATCCTGTGGTGGGTGGAATGATAATGGCCCCCCATAGGCTCATAGATTTGAATGTTTGGTCTGCAGTCGGTGGAACTGTTTGGGAAAGATTAGGAGGTGTGGCCTTGTTGGAGGCAGTGTGTCACTGTGGGTCAGGCTTTGAGGTTTCGAAAGCCCAGCCATTTTCAGTTAGCTTTCTCTCTTCCTCATGGTGGAATTGTATTGATGTGTGGGCTCTCAGTTACTGTCCTGGTGCCATGCCTGGCTGCCTGCCTGCTGCCATGCTTCCCTGCCATGATGGCCATAGACTCTATTACCCTCTGGAACCATGAGCCCCAAATTGAAAGCTTTTTTTGGTAAGTTTCCTTGGTTATGGTGTCTCTTCACAGCGACAGAAAAGGAACTAAAACACACCTACACACACATAATTAAAAAGAAGCTAAAATACATCGTTTGTAGTTTCTTGTCACTCAAAACAATATTGTGGTCAATATCTTTTTTTTCCCCCTCTGAGTCTTTGCATGATATAATACCACACGGGAGGACCTGCCTTCTTAGGAGTCACCAAGTCAGGCACAGTCCAGGGTGTCCTTGGCACGTGCACTTTTTTTGTATGAACCGTGAGAATATGTGTGGAATGCTGGTGTTCACTAATAGGCTGTGAAACCCTCATCAACATTTTTCATCTCTTTCGTCGGCATGTCTCAGTGTCTCGGCTCAGTTATCACAGGTGAATAATATGCCTATGGAGGGCAGCTTCGCCTGCCTTTCCTACCTTTTTCACACACCGAGGCAGTGAGGACCGCTTGAACATTTGTGCCAGCCCTTTGAAGGGTATGCTTTCCAAATGACCGTTGAGTTCCTCCAGTCTTCCTTGAAAACCAGGTTAATGCCGACAGGTTACCAGTGAGTAGTTCAGGGGGAAGTACTCTTTCCCAGGAGTCCCAGTGCTGTAAGAACTATCAGGCAACCTCTGTGCGAGTCTCATAACGGGAGGGGTATGGTACTGCTCTTCTAAGTACTGATAATCCCCCGGAAAACTCTTTTGTGACTCTGTTGGGGGTCACTCGGGGTTGGTTAGTGGGGAGGCAGGGTATGGCTCTGACATTTGCCTTCTGTGGGCTTAGGTTTTAAAATGACAAAATGTCCTAGATAAGAATCTGCTTGGAGTTGAAGCAGAGACCCAGGCTTTTCTTCTTACATGGTACTCTCCTTCACTTTCAGTTCTGACCTTGATACCCTCCTAGATCCTTGGATCCCAAGGACCCTGGCCAGCATGGTCCCCACATTTAAGATGGACAATCTAGTGCAGGGGTTGGGAGACTGTCCTTGAAGGGACAGCTGGTAAAGAGGCTCCGTGGTGTGTCAGGTTTGTCACTGCTGTTCAGCTCTGTCATAGAAGCATGGAAGCAGCCCCAGACCAGACATAAATGCATAAGTCTCTTTCTTTCTGCTCTTGTTTTCTGTGAATTCCATGCAAATGATCTACCACTGAGCCGCGCCTCTAACCCTGTATTCCAAGAACGATTTACTTCTAGACACGGAAAGTCAGCCTTTATGGAATTATGATGTGGTTTGAACGGGTGTGCCTTTGATAATTTTTTTTTTTTTTGCCCAACATTTAAAACATAGGAAAGTATAAAGACAGACAAGTGGCTGGACTTGCCGGAGCTCAGTCTTGCTGTACTGTGGGCATTGTTTACTTCTGCACTGCCACTTTCCAACCTCGTCTTTGGCTCCATGATCCGTCAGGTTTTGCAACCTCTTCTCCCCTTTCTTTCATCTAGCCGAGACAATAATACCCTTGGCAGAATCTGTACTCTTGCCACCTAGGGTTTCTCACTAAGGAAAGCTGGCATACCCACCCAAATGAGCCATTAAGGTGAAATCACACAGTGCCCCTCTTCTCTTTTCGTGCCATGGCTTATGTGAGAGTTTGGATGTACGGGTGTTATAAATGGGCTCTGGAAAGTCATTCTGGTTTCTGCAGCATTCTAAGGCTCTAATGAGGAGGCTGAGACCTGAGTGATTCGGAGAGTGAGTTTTAGATGATCAAAGACATTCCTATCTTTTAATAGGCCGGTGCCTCAATGTTCTGCTGCAGCATGAAACTGAGAGTCAGCGAGATGTCTAGGTAATCAACTTGATGTCCTCTGTGAGAGAAGGAGGTATTCAGACAGAGCACTTTGGAGAGTAAATTCGGGGAGCACTTTATGCTTCTCTGTCCTCAGTATATTTGAAATGAAAACAGGGTACTGTTTTTTATACATGCATGTTCTTAAAGGGAGACATTTCTGTCCTCTTTCAAAGGTGTGGTGGTTTGCATGAGCTGTTCCCCCATAAATCTCAGACATTTGAATACTTGATCCCCACTTGGTGGCTGTTTGTGGAAGATTAGGAGGTGTGGCCTTGCTGGAGGAAGTGTGTCCCTGTGGGTCTTTGAGTTTTCAAACAATTCACACCATTCCGTGTTAGCTTTTTCTACTTTTTATTTTCAGCTTGAGGCATAAACTTTTATTTTCAGGTTGAGGCATGAACTCTTAGCGGCTGCTGCAGCCAACATACCTTCTGCATGATACCCTGGTGCCCCATCATGATAGACTGTTATTCCTCTGGAGCCATAAGCCCAGATAAACCCTGTCTTTGACAAGTTGCCTTGGTCGTGGTGTTTTCAATTACAGCAACAGAAAAGTCACGAATACAGTAGGAAGCAGAGCACAGACAGCTTATGCTTGGAACACTCCTCTCCAGTGCTGTTAGACCAGGCCCTGGTATTTCACTCAAGCTGTGGATCTGAGAGGCCACCAGAGCTCGGATGCCTACGTAATGCATTAGTTTGGTCAGTTTGACAGATGCAGATTGGGGACTTGGTGGGGGGTGCACTCTGGTTCTGAGAATATTGACACTGAGTTGCCCGATGAAATGCACACGGGAGGAGAAGATCTAGAGGCAGTTTACAGGGGCTGGATGCAAGGCAGAGTTGCTAAAGTTCCTTCCCAGAGGATATAAGCAATGCCCATCCTTCCTCCTAAAGCCCCAGTAACAAACTGAAGCAAGATTCCTCCCGAATTCACTCTAGGGAACCGATGAGTTTATTGGGCTTTGTTACAGCGTGCATGTGAAAGGTTACTTACAAGGGTGTGAGGCCTTACCTTTACCCCTGAGTTGTATAGATAGATGTCTCTCCCATAGTCTTTGCTGCCTATGCAAGGCAGTGGTGCTTACAACAGGTGTGAAGGGCTGGGTACTTAGGTGAGGGTCTCATGACCCTTCCTGGACCAAGAGAGAATGAGGACGGTTCACAAACTCAGCTGGGATGATCTTTCAGAATCACGGAGCAGCTGAACTTTCCAAGATGGCTATTTCTTGGCTTGGATGAGAGTCATGAAAAAATAGCAAGGGAGGACCGTCTCGGTCACAGCTGGCAGAATCATGGACTGATGAGGGGTTGGGGCTGGTGGGACATGGCTGCTTCTCACTCAGACTTCGGAATTGCACATGTGGGTGTGAGTAGCTGGCTCTTCCAGTTAGCCGAGACTGTCGATGAACTGCCTTCTTCTTTGTGACTCCATCTCTCCTTCTGCAAGAATTTGAGTAACAGGCCAGGCATAGTATCTTATACATGTAATCTTAGCATGTAGGAGGCTGAGGCAGGAAGACTGCTGTGAATTCCGGCTTAGCCTCAGCTTCAGAATGAGGCCCTGTCTCACAGTGTCTCAGTAAGAATAACAAGCAATTTCCAATGGTGGGGAGCTGTACCACCTCGAAAGCTCTAAGTAGAGCTGCTGCTGACAGGAAAGTCCAGGAAGTAGAGGACGCTTTTAATGTTGGCTCACATGTCCATTTGTTTATTCACCAGCATTCACTGTTTTGGCAATTTCCAATAGAGCTTCACTTTGAAATTGATGCCTAGTGATACCTCAGGCACCGTAGCTCTTGTGATCAGTATGGAAGAGTGGCAGTAAACACATACTTATAGGCATATGTCAATAGCATGTAGAAGTATAGTAGGAACTTAAAAAACGAAACAAAACAAAACATTCTCTGGCCAGGAAACACAAATACAATGACCTCATTTGATTACAGTTCAGGAAAAAGGACATTTTCAGAGGCAAAGGTCCGAGGCCCCCAGGGAGGGGGTCCCTGGGTCCCCAGGTAGCACCAGAATCTATGATGGCTAGAGATTCTACTACGCACCCTGAGGTGCAGGTGGTACTGCAACAGGAGGCGCTTGACCCAAATATCAATAGTGTTGTTTAGAGCTAGCCACAAGGGTACAATTTCCCGTAGTCGCAAGGGAAGTGACACAGAAGATTCTGAGAAGTCACAGCGGCAGCCACCGTGCTGTTCTCAGGCACGATGGCAGGGACATGCTGCTGTGGGTAGGGGCTGAGGTGTTGGGCGGCGTGACTCTGGACACCCGCGTTCCAAACACCGCCTGCTCCGCAGCGTACCTCGTACTCTCTGGGGATCAGCAGCGTTGCCAAAACGCAGCCAGCGAATTCTGAGAGCTGGACGCAGCTGGTGGGACAGGCCCAGCCCCTTAGAGACGACGCGTGCGGGTTGTGGGATTGGGAGAGCTCGGCGGTCTGTACCGTAACTCCCCGCTCTTCCTTTGCAGGTGCCTCATCTCCAGACATGGAGCCCAGCTATGGGGGAGGCCTTTTTGACATGGTGAAAGGTGGCGCCGGGAGGCTGTTCAGTAACCTGAAGGACAACTTGAAAGACACCCTCAAAGACACATCCTCCCGAGTCATCCAGTCTGTTAGCAGGTGTGTACATCCTTCCCGGCGAGGCTCGCGGAACCCAGGCTTCCAAGGGGTCTGGTTGCCTGCCGACCGCTTACCGGACGGACACAGCTTCAGCTTGGTGACATAATTTGAGACTGTGATCAACAGAGAAATGCCACTGAAACTATAATGTTAAGTCCTTTAGACGTGCCCTCCAGTCTGAGTTGGAGGGCACTCAGCTCGTTGGTATGTTGGCATGGGATGGACAATGTCTCTGGCTTTACATTGTGGGTTCTAGTGAAAGACTGTGTTTATAAACTCTATGGTGTAAAGCAAGGTAATGAACTCTCCAAGAGGGTCTGTGTCTGAGTGACTTGAGAATTAGCTCAGATAGTGAACAGGCAGAATGTGGGTTGCAACGGAAACAGAACTTTTGCATCCAGCTATTTATGTACTGAGAGAAGTTAATTTCTCTCCCCTGTATAAAAATTTTTACATAAATAATGCAGTAGGTTTTTTTTTATACGTTTATTTATTTATTACGTATACAATGTTCTGTCTGCATGTACATCTGCATACCAGAAGAGGGCACCAGATCCCATTCTAAATGGTTGTGAGCCACCATGTGGTTGCTGGGAATTGAACTCATGACATCTGGAAGAGCAGCCAGTGCTCTTTACCTCTGAGCCATCTCTCCAGCCCGGTTTTTTTATTCTTAAGAATTATAAAATTATTCATTTATTTTCTGTTACAATATGCAGTTTTGAATTGGAAATCAAACGTCAAATTCAATAAATTTATCAGCATTTTAATCTTGTTTCAAAGGCAAAATTTCCTGTTTCCTCTGTTGTGTAACCAGGACCTTAGTTGGAAGGGAAAGAGCGTTTTAATTGCTTTTTCTCAGCCCCTTCTCTGTCTCCTCTTAGCAGTTCACAACCAGGAAAGAGAGTTCTGGATAGACAGACATTCTGGAACTGTCAGTGTTCGGAAAGACACAGCAGTTCTATTCTGAGCCTGGTGCTGCCCATCAAGGGGCCTGTGTAGAACGGCAGCAGCAGCACGGCTGGGTGGTGAAGACAGAGGATTGGGCTGCCTTCTCTCAGTGATTAGAGGAAAGAGATTGAGGGGATCAAAAGTACGCCCGCTGGACAGCAGTGCTCCAGTTGGTGATGTTTAAATGATGGAGAGAGAAATCTTGACACATTTGGATTGCTCTAATCAATGCCCTCTCCTCTCTCACTTTTAGCTACACAAAGGGAGACCTAGACTTCACTTATGTCACGTCCAGAATTATTGGTAAGTTTCTCATGTTGGTTTGCTGCTCTGAAGGGCTGTTCCTCCTGACTGCAGATCTGTTTAACCTGCCCTCTTTGTGTGTGACCTCTCCTAGTGATGTCCTTTCCTCTGGACAATGTTGACATAGGATTCAGGAATCAGGTTGACGACATTCGTAGCTTTTTGGACTCCAGACACCTTGACCACTACACCGTATACAACCTGTCACCGAAGTCTTACCGAACTGCCAAGTTCCACAGCCGGGTAAGGAGCTTTCTTCCTGGGAAAGGATTGTTGAGGATAATGTAGCATCTTAGTTAGGGTTTCTTTGCTGTGAAGAGACACCATGACCATGGCAACGTCTATAAAGGAAAACATTTCACAGTTCCAGAGATGGCAGGCTTACAGTTTCAGAGGTTTGGTCCATCGTCATCATGGCAGGAGGCATGGCAGTGTCTGGCTGCAGACATGGTGCTGGAGATGGAACTGACAGTTCTGCATCTCCATCTGCAGGTAGCAGAAGGAGACTGTGTCACACTGGGCAAACATGAGCATGTGTCAGACCTCAAAGCCCACCCCCCACAGGGACACACTTCCTCCAACGAGGCCTCACCTCTTAATAGTACCCCTCTCTATGAGCCAAGCATTGGAACACCTGAGTCTAAGGGAGCCATACCTACTCAAACCACCAAAAGTGGCCTCACTATGGTCGAGGGTGTTTTTAGTCTGGGGAGATGTCCTTGGGGCCCTTATCATAGGCATATGAGCTGAGGAACTATGAGCTATGGGCCCTTCTAACAAAAAAAATAAATCTTGCTATGAAATATTCTAAAGATTTTACTTGGGTGAGAATAATTATAAGAACGTGTCCCTGCTAATGAAATACTACTGAACCTGGGAGCTTAGCACGTTTGATGGTTGCTTATGAACTTAGAAACTGAACTTCTGCACAGCGTAATTGCTACAGAAAAACAGTAGTTTTTGATTGATGCCTTTGATCTTCCTCAAAAAATTCTACATATGTTCTGCGGCATAAATATAGGCACACACACAAAATAAATAAATGAAGTTTGATTTCAGATAGGCAAAGCATTTGTTGGGCATCGGTTGCTTTTACCCAGGATCCTCCTCCCCTGTTTTTACAATAGAACACTGTTTTTTTTTTTTTTTCTCTTAAGATTCTCGTTGCTATTGATAATCTCTGGGCTTAGTCTCCACATCTGTCCCCCACACCAAAAGCATCGTTCTATGTGCCGGCCAAGTCTCATTCTGTCCTAACAGTCAGCGAGATATGAAAGTTTTGTCAAGGATCTTTTCAACGTGATCTTAGAACACTCTTGAATGCCAGTGTGCATCAAAACCACTTTCAAGGCTTATTGGTACCAACTTCTGCCTCAGGGGAATGAAGATGGGGCAAGATTCTGCCTTTCTAACATCTTCCTTGACACTTCTCCTGCCCTTCCTGTGGAGCTTCCTCTTTGAGAAGGACTGTGAATACCATTTTGAAGCTGGTATGACCTGTAGTCTGAGCACATTGCAGGAAGAAGCAGGCAGATAACAAATCCGCAGCTAGCCTGGGCTACACAGCAAGTTCAAGGCTAGCCTGAGCTACATAGCAAGACCCTGTCTCGGACAGACAGGCAGGCAGACAGACAGACAATTAAAATTATTTTGAAGTGGTTGGATTGATATTTCCATTCTGTGATAGAGTTTTTTCAGGTAATTCTTTAAAATCTACCATAATAAACTAACCTCTCAACTGTTATTCCCTCTAATACATAATTCTAAGCAAGTGAATTTAAAACATTAATGGAGCCTGATGTTCTATAGAACACAACTGCCTTTTAGTTTATTGAGTCAGGTTGTTGCTATGTAGCTCAGCCTGGTCTTTGAGCTTTCATCCTTCCTGCTTTAGCCCCCTGGCACTAGGATTGCAGGTGTGCAGGAGATACAGGTGGAACTATTTGAGACTGCCATTATTACTGCGAATGCCATTATTTTCACAACTGAAGGACCATGCAACATCATGAACAGCATTTCATAAAAATTCATTTGGTTTTGTTATGCTTGTGACAGTCTCGGTTTCCTACTGAGACTAGGTCAATTTATAAGATTGATCTAGAAGCATTTATTCATATGAAGATATGCTTGAGTAGCTTTTCTTCAAGGTCCTCCATCCCCACGGTATATTTTTTTGTGTGTAGGAACTCATGGAAGCCAGAGGCCGACATATTCCCTAATTGCTTCTCCAGCTTAATTCTTGAGACATGGTTCTTCACTGAACCCAGAGCTTGGGGTCTCAGCTGCACTGGCTGGCCAGTGATCCCCCGAACCTGCCATGCTCTGTTCCTCAGTGCTGGGGTTACAGATGTAAGCCGCCATGTTCGGCTTTTTTTGTGGATCCAGACTCAAGTCCTCATTCTTATAGGACAAACACTTTACCCACTGAGCCCTATAAAAATATTTATAAAGAAAGGCACCTAAGAGCATAACCAAAGCTCTTGTGACTGGGCTTAATCAACAACAAGGGAGCAGAGACTGCATACTGAGCCTCTCTCCTGGGCTGCTCTCACTTGCTCTAGGACAGCAGGAACCATGTTTATTTTATTTGAGATACACAACAGTACCCAGCATGGCTAATACATGTTTCCTAAAATAACAGATGTGCCAAGAAATGTTAAATAGAATAGAAATCTTTGGCTCTCGTCAAAGCACTTAAGCCTGGCTGGAGAGAGATTGCAGGGCATTCTAAAGGGGAATGTAAATAATAACGATGGGGCCTGCAGAGGTGCTGAGTGCAGGAGGCCAGCAGACAGCTGGTCCAGAGAGGCGGACACCTGGCATAAGTGGACAAAGCGGTATTCATTCTAAGCGGAAATGACATTTTAAGTAGAATGTGTCTTATAAGATTCACCATGAGTGGATCTAGCCTCTGTAGTTTCCTTATTAGTTTCATTACTGTCCCTCATTATTAGAGTCTGTGTGCCAATCAGGGATGTACAGATGTATACACACACACTCACAGACACACACTTTCTCTCTCAAACACACACTCATTCACATTCACACACACTCACACACAGTAGCTTTACATGAACTTGCACATTCTCTCTGAAAAGCCGTCTGAGCTGCAGGCCCTCCACCCTTTCCTTTGCTGGCGTTTGGTCACTGACGGGAGGGTGCGCATACCAAGACTCTTGCATCTCCTTCTCCTACTGCGGGTGACATAACATCCCTGAGAGTTCCAGCAGAGCTGGTCAGAGTGGAACTGGACCCGTTTACCTGTGACTCTCAACTCTTAGCTACAGCAAGACAGTCCCCCAGATGTTGGTGTTACCCTCAGCTCTGGTTTTGATTTGGTCCATCCCTTTCCAAAGTCCTCAGCCTCCTCTCCCAGCACAGGCTCTGTGAACTGGCACCCCACTGTCCCCTGCTTTGACTGTGTGTCTCCTTGGGTCTCACGTTCCAGGCAATGAGGACTAGAAGCATGTTTTCCTGCTTCCGGGTCTGTGAAAGCCTAGATCAGCTCTAAACCCCACAGGACTGATGTTACTGACAGACTCGTGGAATCTAGCTCTGCCTGTGAGAAACCTGAACTTTCTGACATCCCTTTTGATTATGTCGTTGACTATTTGAGTTAAGTCATGGAGACAGGCTGTATCAGGAAGATTTTATTTTTCTGAGGATTTTCTTTCTATATTTTGATGAACTTCCATAGTTTTAAGCCATGTAAGTTAACAAGAATCACACGAGACAATCACATAGCAGTCTTGTAGTATTTGTGTATGTGACAGGAGGGTAGCCACATATGACAGGAGTGTTGTAGTCTCGAGTAGGGAAAGGATTGACTCAAAACTAGTATGGGGAAGTGAACACGCATTTAAAGGGAGACACTAATGCCCATTTAGGATTGCCAAGGAGGTTTTTCCCAAAAGGTTTATTTATTTATTATGTATACAATGTTCTGTCTGCATGTACATCTGTAGGCCAGAAGAGGGCACCAGATCCCATTATAGATGGTTGTGAGTCATCATGTGGTTGCTGGACATCGAACTCAGGACCCCTGGAAGAGCAACCAGTGTTCTTAACCTTTGAGTCATCTCTCCAGCCCGCCAAGGAGGTTTTTAAAATTACTGTTATTCCTAGAAAATACCTACCCTCAGGGGTTAAAAGTATCAGTGCTGCTCATGACATTTGAGAGGCCGATAAGATGAATCAGCTGAGCAAAACATTCTTTTTGAAAATTATTTAATATTTAATGCTCATTCAGATGCTTTTGTGAGTTTCTCTGTACCATGTGCATAGGTGTAGGTACCGTGTGTACCATTGCCCGTGGAAGGGGAAAGATGGCATTGGATTCCCTGGAACTGTAGTTGCTTATGGTTGTGATCCGCCCAATGTGGGTGCTGGGAATTGAACCTGGATCATCTACAAGAGCAGAATACACTCTCATGCCGAGCCAACTCCAGCCCTAAGACAAACCGGCTTAATCTGGATGATAAACACAGTGTATTTAGATCAACTGGTGGGCCTCAGAGAACTTAACCAAGTGCTTGCATGATTCAAAACATTATGGGAAACATGTAAACAACAATGACACCATTTTGACCTCTTGGAGTGTGTAATCCAGTTGCATTAATGGTACCTGGTGATGTTGTATAACCATCACTGCCGTCTACATCCAAATCTTCCTTAAAATCATCCCCAGGGTTAACACTGCATCGATCCACTGTATGGGTGTGTATGTGCGTGTGTGTGTGTGCGTGTGTGTGTGTGCGTGTGTGTTGGTTTCTGCACAGATTTGTAGCTATGCCTTTTAATATGCTTCGCTCATTTCTTGGCAATACTGTTGGGAAAACAAAAAACTGGGTGAATAGAGATCAGGCCTAAGCTTGCCTAGTGTTTTGACGTTCTCAGCAGAGCCTATCAGTGCTGCCTAGGTTTACTCTTCTCTGCCCAGTTAGTAGTACCTCCAGGCCAGCAGAGGGCACCAGATCTCACTATGGATGGTTGTGAGCCACCATGTCGTTGCTGGGAATTGAGCTCAGGACCCTTGGAAGAACAGCCAGTGCTCTCAACCTCTGAGCCCTCTCTCCATCCCTCAGTTGGTTCTTTTAAACTCTTCCTTCACGTGGATTATTTCCAAATCTCGTACGATGTAATTTTTTTTTTTGCCTCTGAAAACAGTGCAATTTTTGGAAGGTGTGTCAATGACTTGGTGTTTGTATAGGCCTTGTAAAACCTTACAAGCCAAGTTTTTTCCTCCTTCCTTCCAGAGGCCACCGAACAAGTCCCCGTAGCTCATGGTTATTTCTGCTTTGATTTGAGGTTGGGGAGGAGGTAGCTGCAGAGGAAAGAACTTACTACACACACTTTCTCTCTGTGGTTCTGTACATTAGTGTCTGGGCAGGAAATAGGAAGGTGGAAAGAGAGTCTTGGACTGGGAAGCCAGGCTTTTGCAGTTACACAACCTTTCACAACTGAATGTCTCCTTGGAGGCATGGTGCAGCTACTACCTCACAGATGCATTATGGAGCTATTCTTAACAGCTATTGTCAGGGCACTGTGGTAGAATTTGTTAATTTTATTGGGATGAAACCCTACAATACACATAAATTATAAGGTTTAAAAATTATCTTAGGCTCATATCTCAATTGTTCCTTTTATTGAACAAGACATTCCATGGCTACCTGGACTCAGGTCTTTTCTTGTGTAAGATAATTATGACAGCCAAGTGTTGTGGTGTGTGTGCCTTTAATCCCAGCACTCGGGTGGCAGAGGCAGGTGGATCTCTGCGAGTTTGAGGACTCTTCTTCCAGTTTCATGGCGAGCCTGTGACTGCCATGGCATTCTCTGATGATCAGTGAATCCAGGAGTGCACAGGGAGGTTGGAGATGGGCATGATGAAGTGTCACACAGCCTAGGAGAGTGTGACCTAGAGAATCACAGAAAAAGCTGCCACTGATCAAATTCCCAATTTTTCGGGGTGTGTGTGTGTGCTTGTTTATATCTTAATGTTTTTCCTCCTTTAGACAGAGTACATGTTTAAAAAAAATTTCTAATTATGTGTTTGCCTAGTGCCATGTAATTATAGATCAAGTAAAGATATAATTATGGAGCGGTTTAAATTAATATTATTTGCTTGATTGATTTAATGATTCCAGAGCTGTTAGCCTGTTGTGCCAAGAACAATATAGCCAGCTTTTAGCTGAGACTCATTTCAGATATTGACATGTGGTGTGTGGGTGGTTAGCATAAAGTTTTTAAGAACTTTAAAAACATTGCCTCAGGGGGGAAAAGTTGTTGTATTTTCACTCTGCTGTAATATAAAAAAATTCTAACAAATTTTATTCACCCGTCCTTTCTGAAGATATATATGTACATCTTTAAGATATACATTAGATAAGCATTAGCTCAACGTTTAAGACCTCAGTGCTAAAGAACACCTGCTGTTTTCCCAGAGGATGAGGGTTCAGCTCGCAGCACCTATGTGGGACAGCTCACAAGCATTTAGCAACCAGCTCCAGGGGATCCTGTGCCCTCTTCTGGCCTCTCTGCGTACCCACACATATCTGCACATAAGATACTCATGAATAAAAAATGAAATAAGTCTTTAAAACAATATATTAGACAAATCCTATTACAAAAAGAGATTGCAAAGTAGGGTCTATTCCTTTAGTTTTTATTCATTCATTCACTCAGCACTTAACCCTCTAAGACGTAGACACCCAACTGTGAGGTTACAGGAAGCAGAAGGCCTGCTTTCTTTTCTTATGGATCTCAGTGGTATGGAGGGAGACAGAACAGTCAATTTAATACAGCTCGACAATAAGGGTGACTTAAATCCTACGACAGTCCTCACTTGCACTCAACACCCAAGATAACGGAAGCTTGGAAAAGTTAGAGCGAGCAGGCAGTCAGTGGAAACTGCAACATAAAAGCCCATCCCGAATCCTTAACTATGCTGCTTTACTAATAAAAACTGGAATGGATTAAAACCATCTAGAGCATGGAGACAAAGGTGATAGGTTCTATTTGTGAGTGTCAGAGAGAAAAGAACACATGAAATTGGGCTTTGAAGGGGAATAACGTTTCCAAGGAGGAGAAACACCACAAACACCACAAGGAGGAAGGAGCATCTACATGTTTATATTTTTATAATCTGCCTGGTAGCAAAATCCAGTCTCCTAGTCTTTCAACTGTTTTATTTGGGAAGTCATTTCTAGTCCTTGAGAAGGCATCATTGGAGAGCACACTTGGCAAGTCAGCAGTGGACCAGGTAGCTCTGAATCTTGTTGGGTAGAAGGGGATCTCCAGTGTGGAGTTTGAACTGACAGGCCTGAGTCATCACCTCCTGAACCCTCTGGTGGCTCTGTGAAACATTTCTCATGCCTTGTTTAGCATGCATTCCCAAGGATATGGAAAATGGGTAACCTGGAAGGCCCTCTTCACCCACAGCCACTGTGTAGACAAAAAGGCTACAGATCACCCGAAGAAAGCAGGCTGCCTTGGGAGGCCAGAGAGGGAATTTCCACCTTTGCTTTCTGAGGTCAGCACACACAGGCAATCCTTTCCTTATACTTGCATTTGTATTATCTGGTGACAATAAAGGGGCAAGCGCTGAAATTCCTGTCACCTCCCTTCTTGATGCTGAGCATAGGGAGTTGGGGATGTTTGAGTTTTCGAAAGGTTGGGTCTTTCTGTACCACCTAGCACACCTTGATGATGTCATCCCTGGGCTTACATCCCTCTGGCCACGCAAGTCACAAACACAGGTGTCGCCCTGAGCAGACAGGTTTGCCAAGCACACTCCCATGCATGCCACGCTCACTGTATCCACATGAGCATGGACGAAGACTTTCTTCTTGTCTCCTGAGTTGCCGAGGTGTGTTTGAACCCCACCACCATTCGGCTAAGCCACCACTGTCCCTCCCTTCATGTTGCCAACACCTTACCAATCCCCTGGCTGGTTCCTTTGCCTCCTGCTGGGAAAATTGCTGATCCCACAGTGAGTCTCTTCAAACAGCCTCCTTCCTCCTCCTGGTGTGCGTGCGTGTGTGTGTGTGTGTGTGTGTGTGTGTGTGTGTGTGTGTATGTATGTGAACGTGAGTGTGTGATCGTGTGAGTGGGTGTGTATGAGTGTGTGTGTGTGTTTGTAAGCCTGAGGCTGATGTTAAGTAGCTACCTCATTCACTCTCCACTTTATTTCCTGGTGAAGGGTCTCCTGATGAAACTGAAGCTCACGAGCTAGCTGGCCCAGGGGAACCTCTGGCTTTGCCTCCTGAGTGAATGTTGGGGCGTCTAATCATTACAGATGCCTAGTTTTGTGGATTCTAGGGATCCGAATTCTGGTCCTCATTCTTGCCTCTGTCCCCTTTACTGTTACCCACGGAGCCATCTCTCTAGTCCTCTCCTCTCTTCTTAAGGCCTCCCGTGGTCTGCCCTTCACCCACACTCTTACCATTCAGTATGGCCGGAGCTCTGCATTGGCAACGACTCGGCAAGGTAACGATCACTGCTAACATTTATCGATCAGTTTGTGAGTGTCAGATACAAACTAAGCCCTTGAGGTTGATTCTCCTGTGACACCGACAGCTCCAGAAGGAGGTCGCATCCCCCACGTTTTGTGAGGAAAGAAAGGGGTAAAGATGTAAAGTGTGCCCACGTCTACACTTCCTTAAATATGTAGCCAGTTAGGGCGTGAGCCCTCCACAGCGAGGCATCTGGCCATCCAGCCAGTGTCACTGACATTAGTGGATAATGCTCAAAAGACTCGGGCTTAGCAGCAAGGCTGTCGACAACTCACCACCGGGGACAGCAAATTTTCTCGTGAACAAAACTGTCATCTAATCAAAACTTGTCGCATTTGACTGTCAGACAGATCAGACCAAGCAATGTCATGCTGGGTTTCTAACCTGTTAAATATGTATGTTAAAGGAAGGTGGAGAGAACTAAGATACATATGCCACCCCAGGCTTACTCTGCAGGCCCTTTTATGCTATCAGGAAGAGCTGAGATGAAAGTAGAGACTGTAGAATTTCTAAGAGACATCTAGAAGAAGGGAACTAGAAACTGAATTCTGTGCTCCCTAAGGCAATAAAAAAAAAAATCCAAGCATTAGCATAAATGGTCTAGTTAATTTAAAATGGATTTCTGAATGTGTTTTTATATCTTTGGCAGAACAGAGTTCTTTAATTAAACCAAACCAAAACAAAACAAGTGCCGTATTAAGCCAGGCTATCCCACCTGTAATTCTATTACTCAGGAGACTGAGGCAGGAAGATAGTGGACTCAAGGGCATGTTGAACTGAGTACTGGACCCTGTATGGATGGTGTGAGGCTCTTCCTCTTTCTGAATTTAACCCTTTTTCCAACTCCGCCTGTCCATACCGAAAGACGACACAATGCCACTCCTAGAAGGTTGTAACTCACGATTATGGAGATCTTAACAAATTAAATGCACTGGGTTTGTCTTTCTGCATTTAGGCCCTGTTCTGTACATGGAAAGAAGACAGGACACCACTTCCAGAAGCTTCACGTGATATGTGCTTGTGAAGATGAACTGATGGGAGATTTCACTTCCTTTCTCCATTCCCTTAGGTCTCAGAGTGCAGTTGGCCTATCAGGCAGGCCCCGAGTCTACACAACCTGTTTGCTGTGTGTCGGAATATGTATAACTGGCTGCTACAGAACCCCAAAAATGTCTGTGTTGTCCACTGCTTGGTGAGTGATCTTTGTTCCTCTTGCTGGGGGTGTTGGTGAAATACAGACAGCTGTGTCCAGAAGGGGAAGCCCATGCTCAGCAGCATTTACTGAGCCTCTACTTAGAGGTAAAGAAATGCCAGGCAGGTAAAAATGAGGGAAGAAAAGAAATGATGTATTAGTGTCAAAATCTTTTTTTTTTTTTTTTGAGATGAATTTCTACTCTGTAGTCCAGGCAGTTCCTGAATTTGGGGCAATCTTCCTGCCTCAGTTTTCCAAGTGATGGGATTACAGGTGTGTGCCACAATGTACCTGCCTTTATCCTTGGCTTGATGTTTGAGTAAAAGTGGGAGATGTCTGTGTTCACGATCTTCATAAAATAGCAGGGGTTCTTAAATTTGCCAAGTGTTATAAAAGAGGTAGGAAAAGCATTGTGCATACATGGGTGAAAATCCACTAAACCTTGTATGGATAAAATGGTTGTAAACATATTTCATTTTCTTAACTATTTGTGTTTAAATAAAATAACAAGAGACAATGGCATTTATGCCTCTGCAAGTAGTGGCAGAGCTAGCTCCAGAACAGCTAGAGCTATGCAAAGAAATCCTGTCTTGAAAGAAACAAAATAAAACAAAACAAAAGTTTGGAGAAGGCAGTGGCTCTCATAATGCCATCACAATGTATTAAAAATCCAGGCTTTGCGGATTCATCGGAGGGATTTGATTGCTGTGGTCACTACAGTGACTAAGATAAAGGGACCTGACAAGCTGGTGGAGATGTTGCCATGGCGAGGGTACTTACTATGAGCCGCTGGTCATGCTCAACTGCCCTTGCATAATCCCTGCTCCCTGTCATCATGTACAAGCTCAAGAAAGTCATGAAAGGGGGCTGGAGAGATGTCTCAGTGGCTAGGAGTGCTTGCTGCTCCTACAGAGGACCCAAGTTCGGTTCTCAGAACCCGTGTCTAGTGGCTCACAACTGCTTGTAACTATAGCTCCGGAATCCAGTGTCCTCTTCTGACCTTAGGTACCAGACCTGCATGTGATACACAAACATATATTCAGGCAAAAACAATAACCATAATAGTAATAATTTTTTTAAAAACATGCTATGAAAAGAGCTGGAAAGATGGCACATTGGCTATCCCGTCTAAAGGGGGACCCGGATTCAGCATCAGGCTTCAAGTATCCTACCTGTGCGATCACCATGAAGCACTATGAAGAATGTCAGAGGCCTCTGATGAGTGCCTGGGGGGAGATGCAGGCCAGCTGCCGTCTTTATGAAGAGCCTGAGAAGCTGTCGGGCACCTGTTAGAGAAACGGCTGGCTGGTTATGGGCAGCTATGTCCCCCAGAGCCTCTCCCTGACTCCTGGAGGCAAGGAGCCTTCCCAGGCAGCATCAACAGCTGCTCTTGGAGGCAGAGCCATCATCTTTTCCATCAGTGCCATTTCTTGTTGAGCTTAAGTGAGGACAGTTCCAAGACTGTGAGGTATAAGTAAACACAAAGCGGGGAGGGATAGAGACTCTATAAAGTGGAAGAAAAAGAGGTTGACAAAGGACTGTTCTCTGTCAGGACGTCCTTAGCATCACTTATAAAGAACATGCGTGAATGAGTCAGGAGGTCTTGACCAGCCCAGGGAAAAGGAATGGAAGCTGTGCATTAGCCCGTCAGTGCCCTCCTGTGTACATCACTGTTTTGTTTAAAATAATTAGCATAGAGCAGTCCTTTAACAAAAAGTAAAACTTTTTAAAAAAGACCTCTGTGATAGATAAAATGAGTAGACACACATCTAAGAGCTACGGTTTAGTAAGAGTGGCAAGGAGGCTAATTTCTGGAAAGAATGATGAATAAGAAAAATGTTGCTCATCACCCCACCCCCTTTCTATTTTCAGAACAGGGATAATGAAGTCTTGACATATGCCATATGATTCTAACCCCTTTACTCTGTCTTTTCTGCAGGGGGACAAATGTCAGGCTGGCAGGGACAGCTGATGAGATAAAGTTGGCAGTACTGAGGCAGTAGATTCTATAGCTTTGCAGCACCCCAAGTTGGTCCACTTTCAGGACTTAAACCCTGTGACAAATTGCTGACAGCACACGGAGAAATTGCTGCAGATCTTTGTCTTCTATGAGGAAACATAACGAAGGTGCTGAGGAAGCAGAGAATCCCCTCCCCCAAGAGGGAGGGGTTTGATCCTGCAGAGCTATGGGAATAAGTCAAATGAGTCATCACATAAAACTTAAAACTCTTAGGGAAAAAAAGAACTACACAGGCTCAGCTCAGCACAAGGATCAAGCCACCTAAATATTTTGCAGTGAGGCAAGCAGACTAATTGGGAAAGTTTATGGGGTTCCTGCTTGAGATTTCCAACTTTCTTGTGCTTAAGATGGAGTAAGCTGGGCTGTGTTATTCACTTTTCAGTTGAGTCATGTCTTAATATCTGCTTGGAGTTGTGGGTGATTAATAGATCAGCATCCACCTGGGTGAAAGCTTCATTTGGTTATGTTAAAAAAAATCAACAGCATGGATGATAATATGGAAAGCAGGCTTTGTCAGTTCTTTCAGAATTGGGATGGCTCCAGAATGAGCCTGGCATTTAAAAGTTCTTATAATGAGCTGGGGAGATGGCTCAGTGGTTAAGAATATACGCTCATCCAGAGCACTGGCACCCACATCAGGCAGCTTACAACTGTCCTTAAGATGTCCAGGCACTTGGACATCTTTTGGCCTCTGCAGGTACCTGTGTGCTAGCACATGTGCACACGAGGATGCACGCACGTGCACACACACACACATTTTTTGGAAAACAATTAAGTTTGGTTGTTTAGCAGAAAGAATATAAAATATAGGATGAACGTGTAACTAGCTCTAACAAAGATTAAACATAACTGTCTGTCTTAGGGTTTCAGTTGCTGTGATGAAACACCATGATGATAAGCCCATCAGCTATTTCTCAGCAAATAGATGCAAGTGGAATTTATTTTGATGAGCTTCTTGGGTGATTATAGAGTCAGCTTTCATACAGTCTTTTCTTGTTGCTTTGTGAGCTCACAGCAGGTACAGATTTTTTTTTGTTTTGAAATGAACAATTCCAAAGTAAAAGGAACCCACAATTAGGAGGGTTCCCTCTGTTCTCTCTTTCTCGGCAAGCAGTCTTTCCCCAGATCTTACGTTCCTGATGAGTTTGTGGGTCTTCTTTGACAGGATGGACGGGCTGCATCATCGATTCTGGTTGGTGCTATGTTCATTTTCTGTAATCTCTACTCTACTCCTGGACCCGCCATTCGATTGCTCTACGCAAAACGACCGGGCATCGGACTATCTCCGTCCCACAGGAGGTACAGTGATGGAGGTGCAGGACTGGTACATGTGTAGTTTATGTGGTACCCAGTGCTGAGGAAGGGTGGCCTCATGGGAGCTGTCTTAAATTTTGTCTAATTGATCCAGCGTTATCCTGAACTGTGATGACAATTGAAATGGATGAGAAATCTGGGTTGTCATACAGATTCATGAACCCTCATTTCAAAGTCTGTGATTTTAAAACTAAAAGGAAAATTTAAAGAATGTCTGTGTTTGCTTTTTTCTTTGTTTTGTTTTTGTTGTTGTTTTCAAGAGAGGGTAGCTATGGCTGTCCTGGAACTCACTCTGTAGACCAGGCTGGGCTCAAACTGACAGAGATCTCCCAATTACTGGAATTAAAAGGTGCACCACCACAGCCAAGCCAAGTTCCTCATTTAAGAGGAGAGGAAACATGAGTGAGAACTGGACGAAGGCTGTGATAAGAACCAGTCTAAAAACAAATACCCACTGAACATAGCTTAACCATTCTCTCCAGGCCAAGCTTCCAGTGTCTTCTGGCTTCATGTGTTATGTCTTTATTAAGATACACTGGTGGTCACAAGATGGTGGCACAGGCCTTTAACCCCAGCACTTGGGAGGCAGAGGCAGGCAGATCTCTGTAAGTCTGAGGCCAGCCTGGTTTACAAACCAAGTTCCAGGACAGCAAGGACTAAAAAAAAAAAAAAAAAAAAAAAAAAAAAAAAGAAAGAAAAAGAAAAGAAAAAAGAAAGAAAAAGAAAAGAAAGATACACTGGTGATCATTGCACGAAAATGCAAAAAAAAAATATGGATAGAATAGTGTTGTAAAACCTACTTATTCTCATGACTGAGACACAGGACTGTGATAGATAGATATAGGTTATAATAAATAATGTGAAAATGGCTTTTTAAAAAGGAAGCACATTTTTAGCTAGCTGATTAATTTTCTTCCCTAGAGTTATAATTAGTTTCTGTGTTCTTACTTAAATTCCATCTTCTTACTTCTTTGGATAAAATTCCTGATCATAAATTCTAAAGTTTATCCAACTCTGCCTTTTGCTGACATACTTAATCTGCTTGATTTAATAGAAATGGATGCTCAGATATCAGGCTAGTGTAACACTGCTGCATGCTTTCGACTGAGTAAACACGCTGCTATCGGCTCAGCATGTCCGTGGAAACAAGCTTTCTCTCATTCAAAACAATCTTTATTTGTTTTAT